>JAJDFG010000599.1:111785-114872 GCA_021039105.1 Scomber colias | reverse complement strand
GATGAGTAAGGAAGGAAGGAAGGAAGAGTAAGGAGGGAGGGGTAGAGAAAAGAGGAAGGAAGTATGAAGGAGGAAGGAGGGAGCAAAAGAAAGACGGAAGGAGGGGGAAAGAATGAAGGAAAAAATTAAAGAAAGAGGGGAGGAGGAAGGAAAGGAAGGAAGGAAGGAAGAGCAAGGGTAGGAGGAGAGGTAGGAAGGAAGAGGAAGATGGGGAAGGAAAAGAGGGAAGGAAAGAGAGGAAGGAGGAGAGGGAGGAAGGAGGAAGGAAGGAAGGAAAAAGAAAGGAGGAGGGAAGGAAGGAAGCAGGTAAGGAGGGAGGGAAGAGAGGAAAAAAGAGGAAGGAAGTAAGGAGAGAAGGAAGGGGAAGGGAGGAAGAAAAAGAAGGAAGAAGCAAGGAAAGATGGAAGGAAATGAGGAAGGAAAGAGAGTATGGAAGGAGGAGGAGGGAGCAAAGAAAGAGGGAAGGAGAGGAAAGAACAAAGGAAAAATTAAAGAAAAGAGGGGAGGAAGGAAGGAAGGAAAGGAAGGAAGGAAGGAAGGAAAGGAAGGAAGGAAGGAAAGGGAGGAAGGAGGGAAGAAGGAGGGAAGGAAAAGAGAAAGGGGAGGGAGGGAGGAAGAAGGAGGAGGAAGGAAAGAAAGGGAAGAAAGGAGGAGGGAAGGAAGGAAGGAAGTAAGGAGAGAAAGGAAGGAGAGAAGAAAAAAGAAGGAAGCAAGCAAGGGAAGGATGGAAGGAAATGAGGAAAGAAGTATGGAAGGAGGAGGGGAGCAACGAAAGAGGGAAGGAAGGAAGGGAAGGAAGGAAGGAAGGAAGGAAGGAAGGAAGGAGAGGAAGGAAGAATAACATGTATGAAATTATGTAAAGAAAGAAAAAGTAGGAAACACTGAGGACTTAATTTTCTACGTTTTTATACAATATTCAGATTTTTTTTTAAAAATAGTCTTTTCACGCTCACAACATGTGTGATGTTCCTTCCAAGCAGCTCTCAGTATAATAACCAGCAGAGAGAGAAATAAAGCCTGAGCGAGAGCAGCCAGAGAATATTTAATGAGTTGTTGCCAGTGTGGCGGTCGCTGCCAGGCCCAACGCTGCTCATCGCCAACAGCTGCAGGGGACCGAGCAGCTCTGGCACCCGCCGCCACAAAACCACACAACATACCACACTAACACAGAATAACCCCCCCCCCCCCCCCCCCCCAAATACCTCCAGACCCCACAGAACAACACCAAATACTGCAGGAAGAACTCATCATACATAGGAAGGAAGGAAGGAAGGAAAGGAAGGAAGGAGTAAGGAGGGAGGGATGTAGGAAAAGAGGAAGGAAGGAAGGAGACCTCACAGAACAACACTGAATACTGCAGGAAGAACTCATCATACATAGGAAGGAAGGACGGAAGGAAAGGAAAGGAAAGGAAAGGAAAGGAAAGGAAAGGAAAGGAAAGGAAGGACGGAGGAAATAAGGAAGGAAGGAAGGAAGGAAGGAAGAAAGGAAAGGAAGGAAGGAAGGAAGGAGATCTCACAGAACAACACCAAATACTGCAGGAAGAACTCATCATACATAGGAAGGAAGGAGGGAAGGAAGGAAGGAAAGGAAGGAAAGGAAGGAAAAGGAAATACCTCCAGACCTCACATAACAACACCCAATACTACAGAAAAAAGCACAATAAAAGGGAGGATGGAAGGAAAGGAGTAAGGAAGGAAGGAAGGAAAGGAGGAAGGAGGAAGGGAGGGAGGGAGGAAGGAAGGAAGGAAGGAAAGAAGGAAGGAGTAAGGAGGGAGGGGGGTAGGAAAAGAGGAAGGAAGTAAGGAGATCTCACATAGCAACACTGAATACTGAAGTACTGAAAATACTGCAGGAAGGAAGGAAGGAAGGAAGGAAGGAGGAAGGAAGGAAGGAAGGAAGGAAGGAAGGGAAGGAAAGGAAGGAAAGGAAGGAAAGGAATACCTCCAGACCTCACCAGAACAACACCCAATACTGCAGGAAGAACTCATCATACATAGGAAGGAAGGAGGGAAGGGAAGGAAAGGAAGGAAAGGAATACCTCCAGACCTCACATAACAACACCCAATACTACAGAAAAAGCACAAAAAAAGGGAGGAAGGAAGGAAAGGAGTAAGGAAGGAAGGAAGGAAAGGAGGAAGGAGGGAGGGAGGGAGGGAGGGAGGAAGGAAGGAAGGAAGGAAGGAAGGAGGGAGGGAGGGAGGGAGGAAGGAGGGATGGGAGGGAGGAAGGAAGGAAAGGAATACCTCCAGACCTCACAGAACAACACCCAATACTGCAGGAAGAACTCATCATACATAGGAAGGAAGCGGGGAAGGAAGGAAGGAAGGAAGGAAGGAAGGAGGGAAGGAAAGGAAAGGGAATACCTCCAGATCTCACATAACAACACTGAATACTGAATTACTGAAATACTGCGGGAAAGGAAGGAAGGAAGGAAGGAGGGAAGGAAGGAAGGAAGGAGGAAAGGAAGGAAAGGAAGGAAAGGAATACCTCCAGACCTCACATAACAACACCCAATACTGCAGAAAGAACTCATCATACATAGGAAGGAAGGAAGGAAGGAAGGAAAGAAAGGAAGGAAAGAAAGGAAAGAAAGGAATACCTCCAGACCTCACATAACAACACTGAATACTGAAGTACTGAAAATACTGCAGGAAGGAAGGAAGAATGGAAGGAAGGAAGGAAGGAGGAGGGAGGGAGGGAGGGAGGGAGGGAGGGAGGGGAGGGAGGGAGGGAGGGAGGGAGGGAGGGAGGGAGGGAGGAAAGGAATACCTCCAGACCTCACAGAACAACACCCAATACTGCAGGAAGAACTCATCATACATAGGAAGGAAGGAAAGGAAGGAAAGGAAGGAGGGAAGGAAAGCAAAGGAATACCTCCAGACCTCACATAACAACACTGAATACTGAATTACTGAAAATACTGCGAAAGGAAGGAAGGAAGGAAGGAGGGAAGGAAGGAAGGAAGGAGGGAGGGAGGAAGGAAGGAAAGGAATACCTCCAGACCTCACAGAACAAACACCCAATACTGCAGGAAGAACTCATCATACATAGGAAGGAAGGAGGGAAGGAAAGGAAGGAAAGGAA
>JAJDFG010000599.1:96785-109285 GCA_021039105.1 Scomber colias | reverse complement strand
ATTCTGGAGGGATGCAATACACAGGAAGGAAGAAAGAAACACAATACTCACTGCCTGTTAACTTTTACAAGCAAGTAAATAAGGAAGGAAGGAAGGATCCTTCCTTCCTTCCCTTCCTTCAGTACGTAAGGAAGGAAGCAAGGAAAGAAGGAAGCAAGGAAGGAAGGAAGGAAGTGAGAAGTAGGTAAGTAAGTAAGAAAGTGAGTAAGGAAGGAAGGAAGCAAGAAAGGAAGAAAGTAAGTAGGTAAGGAAGGAGGGAAGGAAGGAAGGAAGGAAGGAAGCAAGCAAGTAAGGTAGTAAGGAAGTAGGGCAAGGAAGGAAGCAATTGAGCAAGTAAGGAAGGAAGCAAGTAAGTAAGAAAGAAAGGAAGGAAGAAAGGAAGTAGGTAAGTAGGGAAGGAAGGAAGAAATCAAGAAAGGAAGTAATGAACGAAGGATGGAAGGAAGAAAGGAAGGAAGCAAGGAAGGAAGCATATTACAGTATTACTATGTTAACTGTAGCAGGAAATGAGAATGATGCTGGCACACGGCAGGGTGTAAACCTGAAGCCAGCTGCTGCAGGACGGAGGAGGCCAGATTCAGCTCCTCCAACAGGCCCCGAGGTGCTCCAAACTATGACATATTCAAATAAATGAGATATCTGTCCTTTGGACCTTTTATTTTGGAGGGATGCAGTACACAGGAAGGAAGAAAGAAAGGAAACACACACACTGCAATGCATGTTAACTTTTAGAAGCAAGTAAATAAGGAAGGAAGGAAGTATGCAAGTAAAGAAGCAAGTGAGCAGTAAGCAAGGAAAGAAGTAAGCAAGGAAGGAAGGAAGGAAGGAAGGAAGAAAGTAAGTAAGTAAGTAAGTAGGGAAGGAAGGAAGCAAGCAAGTAAGGTAGTAAGGAAGTAGGCAAGGAAGGAAGCAATTGAGCAAGTAAGTAAGTAGGGAAGGAAGGAAGGAAGTGAGAAAGTAGGTAAGGAAGGAAGTGAGTAAGGACGGAAGAAAGGAAAGAAAGAAGGAAGCATGCTAGTGAGAAAGTAGGTGAGGAAGGAAGTGAGTAAGGAAGGAAGAAAGGAAAGAAAGAAGGAAGCATGCTAGTGAGAAAGTAGGTAAGGAAGGGAGGAAGGAAGCAAGTAAGAAAGTAAATAAGTAACTGAGGGATGGAGGGAGGGATGGAGGGATGAAGGAAGAATGAAGGAAGGAAGGAAGCAAGGAAGGAAGCATATTACAATATTACCATGTTAACTGTAGCAGGAAATGAGAATGATGCTGGCACACGGCGGGATGTAAACCTGAAGCCAGCTGCTGCAGGACGGAGGAGGCCAGATTCAGCTCCTCCAACAGGCCCGAGGTGCTCAAACTATGACATATTCAAATAAATGAGATATCTGTCCTTTGACCTTTTATTCTGGAGGGATGCAATACACAGGAAGGAAGAAACAACACGCTGCAATGCCTGTTGTGAAGTGAAATAGGGAAGGAAGGAAGTATGCAAGTAAAGAAGCAAGTGAGCAAGTAAGTAAGGAAAGAAGTAAGCAAGGAAGTAAGCAAGGAAGTAAGCAAGGAAGGAAGGAAGGAAGGAAGGAAGAAAGTAAGGAAGTAAGTAAGTAAGTAGGTAAGTAGGGAAGGAAGGAAGGAAGCAAAGAAGCAAGTAAGGTAGTACGGAAGTAGGCAAGGAAGGAAGCAATTGAGCAAGTAAGTAAGTAGGGAAGGAAGGAAGGAAGTGAGAAAGTAGGTAAGGAAGGAAGTGAGTAAGGACGGAAGAAAGGAAAGAAAGAAGGAAGCATGCTAGTGAGAAAGTAGGTAAGGAAGGGAGGAAGGAAGCAAGTAAGAAAGTAAATAAGTAACTGAGGGATGGAGGGATGAAGGAAGGAATGAAGGAAGGAAGAAAGCAAGGAAGGACGGAAGGAAGGAAGGAAGCATATTACAATATTACCATGTTAACTGTAGCAGGAAATGAGAATGATGCTGGCACACGGCGGGATGTAAACCTGAAGCCAGCTGCTGCAGGACGGAGGAGGCCAGATTCAGCTCCTCCAAACAGGCCCGAGGTGCTCAAACTATGACATATTCAAATAAATGAGATATCTGTCCTTTGACCTTTTATTCTGGAGGGATGCGATACACAGGAAGGAAGAAAGAAACTAAGCACGCTGCAATGCATTTTAATGTTTACAAGCAAGTGAATAAGGAAGGAAGGAAGGAAGGACGGAAGGAAGGACGGAAGTAGATAAGTAAGTAAGGAAGCAAGTGAGTAAAGAAGGAAGGAAGGAAGAAAGGAGGCAAGTAAGGAAGGAGGCAAGTAAGGAAGTAGGCAAGGAAGGAAGCATTGAGCAAGTTAGTAAGGAAAGAAGGAAGCAAATAAATAAGGAAAGAAGGATGTAAGGTAGGAAGGAAGAAAGTAGATAAGGAAGTAAGGAAGGAAGTAAGGAAGGTGGGAAGGAAGCAAGTAAGAAAGCAAGTAAGAAAGCAAGTAAGAAAGTAAATAAGTAAGTGAGTGAGGGAGGGAGGGATGAAAGAAGGAAGGGAGAAAGGAAGGAAGGAAGCAAGGAAAGGAAATAGGTAAGGAAGGAAGGAAGGAAGGAACCCCTAGAATCACAGGTGGGTTTTCTGCTTCCTGTCGCAATAAACCTGAAATCTCTTAATGGAGACGCAGAGTTCTTCCTCCAGAGACCAAAACAATTGAGTCGACATTTCAGAAGCCACGAGGGAGCCGAGCGGCTGCCAGGTGGGCAGCTGCCGGGCCTCAGAGCGAGCTGGCAGCGTTTTGAAGTGTGTGTGTGTGTGTGTGTGTGTGTGTGTGTGTGTGTGTGTGTGTGTGTGTGTGTGTGTGTGTAATGGGCTGGACAGAGTCAACATGCCTGAACAGCAGCAGCGACAGATACTGAACACACATTAGTAAGATCACAACACGACACGACACATGAAATCCTGTTTGGATTTAGAGAGGGGGGGGGGGGGGAATCCAACACCTGAGATTAACTTCACACACTCACACACACACACACACACACACACACACACAGGCACACACACATACAGGCACATACGCACGCACACACACACACACACACACACACACAGGCGCGCACACACACACAGGCACACACACATACAGGCACATACGCAAGCACCACACACACACACACACACACACACACACACACACAGGCACACACACATACAGGCACATACGCACGCACACACACACACACACACACACACACACACAGGGCGCGCACACACACACAGGCGCGCACACACACACACACAAACACTCACACACACTCACACACACACACACACACAGACACACACACACACACACAGACACACACACACACACACACACTCACACACACACAGACACACACACACACACACACAGACACACACACACACACACACACACTCACACACACTCACACACACACACACATAGAGTTATTCCCTTTGATTTTCTTGCCACTAATTTATATTTTCATAATAAATAATTAATTTATTTTAGTTAAAATGTACAGAATAAATGACAAAGACCAGATAGTGTAGAGCTCAGGGGAGAGGCAGAAACACTGAATGGGTTTATTTAAAACATCCACCTTTAAAAAAATTTAAAATTTCACAATATTACAGAAAATATGACCATATGAAAGTGAAACCAAACCAAATAGTTACTTTATATATAGTGTAAGTATCTGTATCTGTGAAGCTACATTTAGGTGAAGCGCCATCACATAGAAACAAATAGAAAAACTAAAAACTAAAGATACCCAAAAAATAATATACTATAATACTAATAATACTACTAATACTACTAATAATACAAATCTATACATACTAATTCCATTCAGTATCTACTATTTGTCACCGTATACTGTTTTTGCAGTTAGTTATCAACAAAATGCACTGCAACTGGAAATTACAGAAAACCTCGAACACAACGCTCACAGATGAAAATATGAAGTTGTGTAAATTCACTAAAAAAATCAAAACCTACTTAACCCTCCTGTTGTCCTCGAAGGACAGAGGAAAAGAAGGAAGGGAGGAAGGAAAGGAAGGAAGGAAGGAATGCAAAAATGCAAAAGTGTACTCCAGTATCATATAAATATATAAATGTGTACATAATATATAAGGTGTTGGAGTTGGAGCCTGACCAATATATCAATTAGCTGATATTATTAACTGGTCTTATCATATATGTATCGTATCGGGGTATATTTTGCACATATACATTTATATAATGTATGTACTGTATATATAAGCAGCATTTTATGTATATTTCTACCTTTTTTTGGGTCCTTTTTTAAATGTTAGTTATTTATAATGATTAAATTCCCGGTGTAGTTTACTGTTTCAGCACACTGATTCATATTCATACAGTAAAGTTTCACTGTAAAATATCATGGCCTCCATCATGTCTTTGTCAGGTGTTTAATTACCAAATGTGAGAGAGTGCATTGCAAAAAAATGAGTTTGCATGCATCTATTCTGTATATTATTGCTAACAGAATTTATTGTTTGGTTGGATTGATGCTGTTAGTGTTTGAGTTTTACTGATTCTTTTTCCTTTTTATATTTAGTTATTGGCCGTTATATATATCGATATCAGAATTTTTTTACTCCCTATAATTGGTGTCGGCATTGGCCCTAAAATCCAGTATGAGTCTGGCTTTAGTTGGAATATTAATATTTGGTAATTAGCACTAAATCCAAAGTTTGTGCTGCTTCACGTCCAAAAAAGTCAAAACTGTCGTAGAAACTTTTCTCTTAACCCTCCTGTTGTCCTCGAGTCAAGGAAGGAAGGAAGGGAGGGAGGGAGGAAGGAAGGAAACGAGGGAGGAAGGGAGGAAAGGAAAGGAAATGAAAGGAGGGAGGAAGGGAGGAAGGAAGGAAGGAGGGAGGAAAGGAGAGGAAAGGAAAGAAGGAAGAATGAAGGAAGAAGGAAGGAAAGGAAAGAAGGACAGAGGAAAGAAAGAGAGAAAGAAGGAGGGAGGAAAGAAGGAGGGGAGGAAGGAATAACGGAGGAAAGGAAAGAAGGAGGGAAGAAAGGGGGATGGAGGAAGTACAGGCGGAAGGAAGGAAGGGAAGGAAGAAAGGAAGGAAGGAAGGTAGGAAGGAAAGAAGGACAGAGGAAAGAAAGAGAGAAGGAAGGAGGGAGGAAAGAAGGAAGGGAGGAAGGAATAACGGAGGAAAGGAGAGAAGGAAGTACAGGCGGAAGGAAGGAAGGGAGGACTGAAGAATTAGACGGGGTCAATTTGACCCGGGAGGACGACACGAAGGGTTAAATTCATCTCCCTTCTTTACATTCTGGAAACAAGAACATGAGTCTCTTCATTCCTAACCGTCCGTCTTCTCTCTTCCTCACAGACAACGAGAACGCCAAACCGGAGGGAAAGCCGAGCCACCAATCAGAACGCAGCGAGGACCCGGAGGCCGACAGCAAGCGCCAGCAGCAGCCGGGCCAACCGCACTGCTCCTCCGAACAGGAAATGAAACGCCAGGAGGAAGGAGACAGCTCCAGTAACCCCGAGAGCCAAGACAGCGATGACAGCCTGGAGCCTTCAGACGGAGAGGGGGGAGGAGCAGGAGGAGGTCAGGGGAGGAGGAGGAGGAGGAGGAGGAGGAGGTGGAGGAGGAGGAAGGTTGGGGAGGTTAACAGGACTCGGTGGATTAGGTGGATTGAGCTCCATCGGAGGACTAAGTAATCTTGGCGGGCTTCATATCAAAGTGGAGCATTACGGAGAGGGGGAGGAGGTTCAGCTGCACAACTCGCAAACCTCTTCGTCGGAGGAGGAGGAAGAGGAGGACGACGATGATGATGACGAGGAGGACGTAGGTGTGCAGGACTGCGATGGCTCCAACACGGGGAACAAACTCCTGAAGAGGCGGAAGAGGAGGAAAGTGCAGAAATGGGACGGCAGCCGAAGCAGGAGGCTCCGTCTGTCCTCGACCTCGCCCAGCCCCGTCGCCATGGGAGACGCCACGCCGCTGGTCGACCCCTCGCAGCAGGCCAACGCCAACTCCTCCCATCTCCTCGCCTCCTCCGGCTCCCCGAATGCAGCAGCGGCGGCGACGTCATCAGTCCTGAAAATCAAGACGGAGATGGCCGAGCCGATCAACTTCGACAACGACAGCAGCATCTGGAACTACCCGCCCAACCGAGAGATCTCCCGAAACGAGTCTCCGTACAGCATGACCTCCAAACCGGCTCCTCCCGGTTCCCACGAGACCTTCCCCTCGCCCCAGGGAGGCTCTCTCCAGGTAGCCATCCCCGACTCCGTCCTCACTCCTCCCGGTACCGAGGGAGGAGCGGGCGGAGTGAGGAAGCCTCCTTACAACGGTAGCTCGGCCCCGTCTTCTGCTTCCAGCGCTGGGAGTCTCGCTCCTCCCTCCAGCGCCTCCTCCGCCGACCCCCTCTCCCCGCCTCTCTCCGCCTCGCCACGGGACAAGCAACAAGGCACGCCCACCACCTCCTCCTCTTCTTCTTCCACTTCCTCCTCATCGTCCTCCTCCTCCTCCTCCGCGTCGACCCCGTCCTCCTCGCTGCTGTACTCCGGCGATCTCGAGGCTCTGCAGCGTCTCCAAGCGGGTAACGTCGTCCTCCCTCTCGTCCACCGGGTCACAGGGACTCTCGCCTCCACCAGCACGACGGCTCCTCGGGTCTACACCACCGGGACCATCAGGTACGCGCCGGCGGACGTCACCCTCGCTATGGCACAAGGCAACCTCCTCCCAAACGGCGCCATGAACTTTGTGGACAGCTCGGGGTTCGGCTTGGACCCGAAGACGCCGATGGAGATGCTGTACCATCACGTCCACCGGCTCAACATGTCGGCAGCGGCCGCCGCAGGACCGTTCGTCGGCTCCCCGGCGGCGACGGGAGGAAACGGCGCTTTGGGAGGCCAGATGCCGACGGCGGCGAACGTCTTCACCACGGCGGAGGGACTTTTCTCGACGCTACCGTTCCCGGTGTACAGCAACGGGATCCACACCACGCAGACGACTCTAGAGAGGAAGGAGGATTAACGCTAAACATTCGAGACCGCATTACTGTGTTTTTTCCGGAATCAACAACTGTGTTAGAAAAGTTAACGACGACGACAACAAACAAAAAAAAAAACTTCTCACTCGTTTAAAAAAAAGAGAAAAAAAGAAAAAAGAGACTATTTACTTGCTTTCTTTTATCAACACGGTGTAGCACTGTGTCTCGGAGAGGGAGAACGGACAGGAAAGGATGACAAATGTACTCTAGCACTTTGAATCTGAGCAAACTGAGCTTGTGTAATAGACATGAATGACCCTCAAACATGTCCCCACCCCTCCCGCTTCCTCCCACCCCTCCCACTTCCTCCTCCTCCCTTTACTCCCTACTTTTTCTATCTTTTTTCTCTCTGCTCCTCATCCTCCTCTCCTTCCACGCTCTAAGTCTCTCTCTCTCTCTCTTTGCTCCTGTTTCTTGCGATCAGCAAAACTTTTTCTCTTTCCGAAACGATTGAACAAAGAAAAAGAAGAAAAAAAAAACAGACTATTCTTTATTGTAAAGAATTCCTTTTTTTGCCTACAGAGAATTCATATTGCCGACGGACTCCGCTGGAGCCTGACGGGGATAATTTTTATTATTTGACTTGTTTCTGTTGCATCTTTATGAAGGTGCTGATTGTGTGTATTTAAAGGAGGACGAACAGGGATTTGTAACGGACAGAAAAACTCTCCTCTGCATCTTGATGTGATCAAGACTTGAAAAGAAAGTTTTTAAAACCCGAGAGGAGGAGGAAGCCACCGCCGCTGCTGCGTCCGACAAGAGGTCTCAGAGATAAATAATCTTTTGAAAAAAGGTTTTTGAGGACGTTTCTCGATTGAGGGAATAGTTTAGAGAATTAATGCTGTTTGTTTTCTTCTTTTTATTTCTTTACTTTTTTTTCTTTTTTTTATAAAGTATTCTAGCTCAGATTTAACTTACGAATCAAGCATTAAGAAGAAAAACAAAAAAAAAGCAATTTTCAGCCGGGTAATGACCTGTGAATTATCGAATGTTACTACTTCCTCTTTTATCCCAGGAGTTTACCTACAGGTCTCGCACCAAACATAACCTCCTCTCCGCATCTCTTCCCATCCTCCTCCTCGATTCTGTCGTTCTCGCTCTTTCTTCTCCTCCTTCTCCTTCTCTTGTCCGACCCGACCTTTAACCTTTTCCGTTCATCTATCTATCTACAGATTCATGGTGCTACCGACCGTCCAGTAACCCTGACTCAGCTGGCTGATGTGGGTGCTGTAAAACAAAACCCACAGCTCGTCGACAGACTGATCGTTTCTTCTTTTTTTTTTTTTTTTTCTTCGGAGGGGGAACAATTTTTAAAAAGTTTGTTTTTTAATTTTTTTTTCTCTTCTGACCTTCAGGAAAGTCAGAAATACCAAGTGAGAACCTCTAAAAATCAGCGACGTCATCTCCATGTTTCATCGTAACGTACGTCTTAAAGAAACACTCGACCTTATCTGGCCACTAGGGGGAGCTCCGCATGGCGACATGGAGTTGATCGGTTGAGATTTAAGCTGTTTTTTTCTTCTTTTATTGTTTTTTTTAATTTTTATTTCTTAATGTATTTTCTAACTTGATCACTTTTAATTCTCAGTGAGACTGAGGCTAATTAGTTAGTGATGCTAACTTGAAAAATGAATGTTGAAAACCTCGACCGGCTCCTGTTTGATCACTGTTTTATTGTTTTTAACTACTACAACTACTTTTACTTCTATTTTTTTTACATGTTTTCCCTCCTCCTCCTCCTCCTCCTCCTCTTCGTCGTCTTCTTCTTCTTCTTCTTCTTCTTCCTTAAACCGGAATCACCTCCACAAGATTTTTTCCTCTAAATAATCCACTCTCTTCCATCTCATCGCCGGACCCTGTGATATAAAGAACCACATATCAAACAAAGGAGATTGTAATAAAGACATGCATTTTTCAATCAATCAATCTATCAAACAATCAAATCCAGTAAACGACAAACGAAACAAAAAAAAAAAAAAGAGTATTTGTTTGTTTGTTAGTTGTTTTTTGTTTTGTTGAGGAAGAGAAAAAAAAATCACATTCCTTTAAAACAACGTTGTCCTTGTCGTTGGTGTTCTTGTTCTTCTTCTTTCTGTTCTGTGTGTTTCGTTTGTTTCGTTCTTCCCCCCCCCCCCTCCTTTAAAAACCTCCGTTGCCAAATAATAAAAAAAAAAAAAATCAAAGACAAAAAAAAAAAAAAAAAAGAAAGAAAGAAATGTTGAAAAATCTCCACAAGTTTTTTGGGTGTTTTGAAAAAGCACTGTGATTCTCATTCATTTGTAAACTTAAAAAAAAAAAAGACAAAAAAAGACAAAAAAAAACCTTTTTTCTTCTCTTCTCTTCTTATACACTTTTTTGGGTAAAAAGATAGAGAATAAAAAAAAATTAAAAAAAGAAAAAAAAACTGATGATGAGAATAAGTAATAATTTAAAAATGGTATAAAAAACTGTCAAAGACCTCCATCTTTTTAAAGAGTTGACAGCCCCCCCGCCCCTCCCCCACCCCCACCCAAGTCTTTACCATCCTCTGTCATCCCTTATTACCCCCCCCCCCCCTCCCCTCCCCCAATGTGATTAAGCCGTAAAAATGTGTTACCGATGTGTTTTAGTGTCACTGGCTGTCAAAAAGTCTTTCATGGCAACTTCTCTCTCTGTGTGTGTTGACTATATGCAGTATATACTGAGCTACTGTAGCTGTTTTTGTCCTTTGTCTTCTCTGTGCTCTATCTCTAGTGTTGGAGGGAGGGAGAGGGGGAGGGGAGGGGGGAGGAGGGGAATGAGAGGAGGAGGAGGAGGAGAAAGAGGAAGAGATGGAGGGGGGTGAGGGAGAGAGAGAGGGTGAAGTCTTTATGTGATGATTTGACATCCTCTTTAAAAAAAAAGATCTATATATTAAGATGAATAAGACAAACCCTCTCTTTCTCTCTCTCCCTCCATCCATCCCTCTCTCTTTCTCTCTTTCCGTCTCTCCCTCTCTCTCCCTCTCTCTCTCTCTCTCTCTCTCTCTCTCTCTTTTATCTGCAGTCTTAGTGAAACCAGTGGAGGTTCGTGGAAAATTTCGTGTTCGGTGGCCTTTGCAAAAAACGTTAAAAAAACATTTGTAGAGTCCACCTTGTTCTTTTCTCGCTGCTTCCTTTTTCTCGTCTTTGTAAAACCTCTTTTTTTATTTTTATTATTCTTTTTTTTCTTCCTTTTTTCTAATCCTTCTTTCTCTCTCCCTCTCTCTATCTCTCTCTCTCTCTTTGTCTCTGCTAATTGCTTTTTGCTGTTGTGTAGTCTTATACAAAAACCTCTTTATCTCGCTCTATGTCTTTTTATCTCAGCGATGAAAAGCTTCTTTAACTAGCTCAAAGGTTTATGGAGCCATGTATTTTTGCCGCTAAGGAATTCTGGGAATTGTAGTTTCCAGCTCTTGCATACAAAAAAAAAGTATTAAATAAACTAATATTTAATAATATTTACAGTATATAGACATAAATTATGATGAGGAAAAAGCCTAAAGTAGCATTTTTGTTTTTTAGATGTTTAGTCCTTTACGTCCTGGAAAAAACCATACAAGCCTCAGTTGTGAAACATTTCCCAGAGTCTCTTGGTGGCGTCTTGTGTGCATTGGGTGTATTTCATTGGTTCCCACCGAAACTTGTCGTCGACTTCCTGCGCAAAACTTTAAACTAGGGCTGTCAAACGATTAATTTTTTAATCGCGATTAATCGCAGAGTTTCCATAGTTAATCGCGATTAATGGCGTTTTGAATTGCATGTTTAAAATCCTGTTATTTTCCATTTGAAGGCAGTTTTAAGCCCATAATGTAAAGCATTTCTTACCAGAGTGTCTTAACTGGGAATCAATCACGGCTCTGCTGCGACTCCCACACTCCAAAATGGTCCTTTGGTGGAGCTGAGGCTGGCTTGGCTGCACCTGGGTGTTTAGCGTGGAGGTGCTAACTCAAACTCCACGTACTCCGGTGGTAGTTAAACTCCGTTTGACACAGGTTGCATTTTACTTTTGACTTGTCAACTGAAGCGTCTGGAAGTGTTTTAAAGTTAAACAAGCCGTTCAAAAGTCCAGTAGCTCTCTTACTTTCCATCAGCGCGGTAGGTTTACTGCAGGAGGCCACTTCAAAGCATAGCGCTACAGCTAGAGGAGCCGTCTACGGGGGAGTAGAAGGGACAAAAAGGCTTGCAACATTAAAATGAGATTAAAAAAAATTAATGCATTATGGATTGCATTAATCTAATCGCGATTAACGTGTTAACGCTGACAGCCCTACTTTAAACTTTAAACTCTTTACGGGGGACGAACAAAGTTAAACAAGTGGTTCAAAGGGAGGAGATTTAACAGAAAAAAAAAACTACAAAAAAAAAATCACAGTAGTATTTCAGGACACATAATAATAATAATAATAATAATGATAATAATAATAATGATGATGATGATGATGATAATGACAATAATGATTTTAAAGATTTCTAAAGAAATTAAAAGATAAAAAAATATTTCGCACTACAAATCTATTTTTATAGGTGTTTTGGAAAAAAAAACTGAACTGCATGTTTAGTAAGTTCGTCCGATGCGTTTCACGTGATCGATCCCTCGTTTTTTTTTTTTTTTATTTTTATTTTATTTTTTAAGTTTTATTCCTTCCAGTTCCAGTTCCAGTCAGTCCAGCAGTTTTGTGTTTTTTTTTTTTTTTTAATTTTAATTTTTAAAAGTCTGTCGAGCCCAAACGTGGGGGGGATGTGATGTGGAGGCCTGTTGGTAATAAATAATAAAAGTCTGTATTTGTCAAATAATAATTTAAAAAAAATAAATAAAAAACTCCCACACCCAGAGGCCTCTAATCATCCTCCCCCCTCCTCAATATCAGGAAATACAATCTGTAGCTGTCTGTGCTTTCTGTGAAGAATCAATGTTACTTGTTACTGCTACTAATGTGTAAAACAACTACAACTATAAAAAAAAAAAAAGAGAAAGAAACCCAGGTTTATGAAATTCAATGATGTATTTATTTATTATTTCTTTGTTTGGTTATAATAATAATAATAAGGGGGGGGGGGTTGATCGGTGGGTCATTTATGGTTAAATTTTGTCATTTCTGGAGCATTTTTTGTTCCTGCGCTCCTCTGGATTTTAAGCATTTTCTACTTTAGCGGGGGCAGGGGGCACAAAACGAACGGCAGGTCAAAGAAGAGGAGGGGTGTTTTTTGTTTTTTTTTGTTTTTTTGGTTGTTTAATTTGGGAAAGGGTGTGGGGAGGGGAGGGGTGGGGTGGGGTTTTGGGGGATGCACATAACTCAGATGAAAACCAGGAAATACACCCACATGTAACAAAAACCAAACAGCCGGTCCAAGCTGTTTAAATGTTTTTTCTGTGTTTTATGTCGAAATAAAATGATGAATGCTGGTGATTTTAAAAACTTAAAAACCTTAAAAAAAATCACAGCTGCTGTCAAAAATACATAGTGTTTAAA
>JAJDFG010000599.1:37500-96780 GCA_021039105.1 Scomber colias | reverse complement strand
AAAGAATTACAAATATTGAAAAATCACTTCATCATTTACCTGTGAAAGAAAAACTGTGTCTCTGTGTTTTTAACTATTTCTTGTACAATTATACAGATTCTTTTATGAGGAAAACTTGGTGCCAAGTAGCTGAAATACGGGAGAGAGGGAATCTCTTATTATCAATGTTAACAGTGTTATAAAATTCTAAATACAAACAAAATTAAAATATTAAAAAAGAGAAAACTATGGTACATTTCTATTTTTTTTTCCTCGCAGAAGAGAGGAAAAACACATGACTAACTGATGCTAACTTTGAGTGCCTGGCTTATTTTTTATTATTATTATTATTATTATTATTATTATTATTATTATTTTCGAAAGACATCTTTTTGAGTTCATTTACCATGAATAATGCTGCAAATCCGAAAATGTACATACTTCATTTTTATAGCAGTTGTTCTTTTATAAGTTTACTAGGTTCTCATCCGTTCAGAGGTCACACACATGGTTGTCTTTCTGTAACCCGGTTTTGACCATCTTACAGGTGCCATATCCATAATAAAAATTTCTCTCGAATTTGTTACCAGATTGCATCATTTCTTCTTCTGTTTGACGCATTCAGCTCATCCCACGCCCCCCCCCCCCCCCCCCACACACACACAAACGCTGCCCACATGTCAGTAAACTTTCTTTAATATTTGTTTGTTTTACGACGGAGTATCAGGGCCAGACTTTTTTTTGTGTGGAAATTACAAGAAAAAAGTCGTAATATTATGAGAATAAAGTCGTAACATTATGAGAATAAAGTCAATATCAGGTCTAAAAGAATCAAGTCGTAACTCTACGAGAATAAAGTCGTAATATTAGGTCTACGAGAAAAAAGTCATACTATTACAAGAATGAAGTCGTAACATTAAGAGAATAAAGTCGTAACATTACGAGAATAAAGTCATAATATTACAAGAATGAAGTCATAACGAGAATGAAGTCGTAACATTATGAGAATAAAGTCGTAATATTAGGTCTACGAGAATAAAGTAGTAACATTATGAGAATAAAGTCGTAATATTAGGTCTACGAGAATAAAGTCATAATATTACGAGAATAAAGTCGTAACTCTACGAGAATAAAGTCATAATATTACGAGAATGAAGTCATAACGAGAATTAAGTCGTAACATTATGAGAATAAAGTCGTAATATTAGGTCTACGAGAATAAAGTCGTAACATTATGAGAATAAAGTCGTAATATTAGGTCTACGAGAATAAAGTCGTAGTATTAGGTCTACGAGAATAAAGTCGTAATATTAGGTCTACGAGAATAAAGTCATAATATTACGAGAATAAAGTCGTAACTCTACGAGAATAAAGTCGTAATATTACGAGAATAAAGTCGTAATATTACGAGAATAAAGTCGTAACATTACGAGAATAAAGTCATATTACAAGAATAAAGTCGTAATATTACGAGAATAAAGTCATATTACAAGAATAAAGTCGTAATATTAGGTCTACGAGAATAAAGTCGTAGTATTAGGTCTACGAGAATAAAGTCGTAATATTAGGTCTACGAGAATAAAGTCATAATATTACGAGAATAAAGTCGTAACTCTACGAGAATAAAGTCGTAATATTACGAGAATAAAGTCGTAATATTACGAGAATAAAGTCGTAACATTACGAGAATAAAGTCATATTACAAGAATAAAGTCGTAATATTACGAGAATAAAGTCGTAATACTACGAGGTCCGTCTCCCTCGGTAACCGTCACAGCAGACAGCAGCTTTTTGTCCATGTGAAGCCACCGTAGCTCAACTCTGCTCCACATATTTCACACCTGACAACATTATCCTGTGTGTCTGGAAGCTTTTAAACCACGCTGGACTTTTAGTGTGTCTTCGTCTGTATCATGTTCCCTCCAGTCAGCTAGCTAGCAGGCTAACTTACTACCAGTCAGCTAGCAGGATAACTTACTACCAGTCAGCTAGCTAGCAGGCTAACTTACTACCAGTCAGCTAGCTACCAGGTTAACTTACTACTGAGTCAGCTAGCTAGCAGGCTAACTTACTACCAGTCAGCTAGCTACCAGGTTAACTTACTACTGAGTCAGCTAGCTAGCAGGCTAACTAACTACCGAGTCAAAGTAGCCGAGGGCTGCAGTAAAAAATCACTCTGTGTTTCAGGTTTAACTTCAACACAAGAAGCTTAGAGCTCCTCCTAGTGGCTGAAAGTAGCTGTTAATGACTCCTTCAGACTAGACTACACAACTCAACTCTTAATTAAAGTTTTTCAATTTAAAACAAATCGACCACAGCACAAAAGCCGAAGTTAGGCTCTGCTTAGATCGGCTTTAATGAAACATCTCTAACCCAGATAGATACAGAAGCTACGGCTGCAACTAACCATTATTTTCATTATAGATTAGTTTCTCCAAATTAATTCATTACTTTGTCTACACACTAAGCCTAACTGATTTAAAATGTTACCTAGTTTACTTCAATATAGCACCAATATAACTTAACTTTGTCCAGTGTCTGGTTTACACAGAGATAAATAACAAACCATGGCTTAAAGAAAAGATAGTAGACTATTACAAGCTTTTGTTTAAATTAAAAAGATAAACAAACTAAAACTGGCTTAGAACAACCTTTTGTCTTGAGCACCTTAATGGGTAACATCAATACAGTATTGTGTTGTCACTATATTGACCCAAACTGGGTAATAATGGGTATAATTTCCCACAACTCAAGTTAATGAAAAATAGTCCAAAACTCAAATATATTCAGTTAACTGTGACAGAAGATAAAGAAAAAAAAAAAAAAAGACAAAATCACATTTGAGAAACTGTTGCCAATATTTAGCTTCATATTTTTTTTAAAAAACTCAAAAAGACACCCTAAATGTATTTTATTTAGAAAAAGACTTTTCCTGAAGTGGCCCAAAATCCACAATAATAATAATAATAATATATTAAATGTTATATTTTGTATAGATGCTCCAAATGTTTGTCATTGAGGCTGTTCTGGGTCAGATGATCTCCGTATCTATGTCCATGTGTTTTAGTGAAATGAATAGTTAATAGTTTTAATAAGATAGTAGTTATGAGGATGAAGACTGATGGCTCTAATGGTTCTACAATAAACCCCACACTTCCACAAAGCTCTGCTCATTTTACCTTTACATAGAAAATAACATTTCCATCATTATGTCTATGTTATATTTTCATGTCCTACCTCCCTCCTTTCTTTCCTTCCTTCCCTCCTTCCTTCCTCCATCATTATGTCTATGTTATATTTTCATGTCCTACCTCCCTCCTTTCCTTCCTTCCTTCCCGCCTTCCTTCCTCCATCATTATGTCTATGTTATATTTTCATGTCCTACCTCCCTCCTTTCCTTCCTTCCTTCCCTCCTTCCTTCCTCCATCATTATGTCTATGTTATATTTTCATGTCCTACCTCCCTCCTTTCCTTCCTTCCTTCCCTCCTTCCTTCCTCCATCATTATGTCTATGTTATATTTTTATGTTCTACCTCCCTCCTTTCCTTCCTTCCTTCCCTCCTTCCTTCCTCCATCATTATGTCTATGTTATATTTTCATGTCCTACCTCCTTTCCTTCCTTCCTCCATCATTATGTCTCTGTTATATTTTCATGTCCTACCTCCCTCCTTTCCTTCCTTCCCTCCTTCCTTCCTTCCTCCATCATTATGTCTATGTTATATTTTCATGTCTGAGGTAAAATAGGACATGATATTGTGTGATAGGAGATGTTTAGTCTCTCTGCTCTCTGAGACATGAATCAAGGTTTAACCCTCCTGTTGTCCTCCAGTCAAGGAAGGAAGGATGGGAGGAAGGAAGGAAGGCGAGGAGGAAGGAAGGAAGGAAGGAAGGAAGGAGAGAAGGAAAGGAGGGAGGAAGGAAGGAAGGAAGAAAGGAAAGAGGAGGAAGGAAGGACGGAAGGAAGGAAGGGAGTAACAACGAAAAGAGGAAGGAGTTTAGGAGAGAAGGAAGGGAGGAAGGAAAGGAGGGAGTGAGGAAGGAAGGAAGGAAGGAAGGAAGGAAGAACGAAAAGAGTAAGGAATTTAGGAGAGAAGGAAGGAAGGAAGGAAGGAAGAAAGGAAGGAAGGAAGAACGAAAAGAGTAAGGAATTTAGGAGAGAAGGAAAGGAGGGAGGTAGGGAGGAAGGAAGAAAGGAAGGAAAGGAATAAGGAGGAAAAGAGGAAGGAAGGAAAGAAGGAAGGAAGGAAGGAAGGAAGGAAGGAAAGAAGGAAGGAAGGAATAGTCAAAATGGGGTCAATTTGATCACATTTACTGATCAGTCAGATTATTGATTATTGATTCCTTCTAAACACATCTGAGCTTCAACATTTGGTAGAAACTCTTTTTATGAGGAGACCAAACTACGAGGAGAGAATATGACCAGTATTTAAAGGGTTAATCTGTCTCGTATCACTCGGCTGCTGATTGACTTCAGCTAAACTAAACAACCACCAACCTTTGACTTCATGAACGACAGGAAGTAAAATGTTGATTCAATTCAGTCTCATCATTAAGCTTCCACTGAATCACCAAGCCAATATCCATCCATCTCTCCACTTCTGCCTCAAGTCCTTCTTCTTTTATTATCTTCCTCTTACCCTCTGTCTTTGCCGGTATCACCTCCCCAGCCCCCCCCCCCCCTCCCCCTCCTCCCCCTCCTCCTGCCCCTCCTCCTCCTTCATGCAGTAATAAGAGCAGAGAGGTCAGTCAGTCGACCCTCTGAGGCCGGCCAGCCAACTTTAAATATTTCACACTATTTTAAATGAGAACACATGAATCATAGATCACAGGCAGCGCTCTCGTGTGTGTGTGTGTGTGTGTGTATGTGTGTGTGTGTGTGTGTGTGTGTGTGTGGAGGTGCTTGAACCTGAACCTCCTTCTAATAACCTTTGGCTGTGCGTCTCAGTGAGGAGGTCTGATGTGGAATTTAGATCCGACAGCGTCAGTCGTCCACCGGAGGCGTAACGAGCGGCCTTTCATCATCGGGCCGTGATGGACGTATGATGAAACAAAGTGTTAGAGGTGAAAACTCATCGTTTTTCATCTCGCCGCTCTCACAGAGGGGGGGTTGGGCGGGGGCGGGGAGGGAGAAGGCCGAGCGCCCGGATTCCCAACATGCACCAGAAGTCAAAACATCACAAAAATCTGTAGAAGTGTTTTAGAGACATGATGTGACGTTTAGGTTCAGTCTATAGTCTGCCTGCTGCTGCTTATAATACTATTTATATTAAAGGTATTATATTTATATCAGACTAGTGCTTATTCTCTAAAGTATACTTATTGAGCACTTTATTAGGAACACATCTGCAGTCTAATACAATCAAACACAACAGCTCAGTATTAATTCTACTTTATGTATATTATTGAGGTCATATTAGGTCATGGTGGTCTACTATACTAAATGCAATATAATAAAAAGTCTGCCTAATATTTTGCCAACATCATGTATTTAATTCAGTTCAGGGTTTTAAAAAAAGGACGTAAAACTATGCTTTTTAATTGACCTCACTGGTTGCTGCTTTTGTGCTCTTATTTATGTTATTTATTTTCTTCTAAACACATTAAATAGGTCATAAATGTATTTCTAAAAAAGGTGTAAAAAGCATTTCAACCATTTAGATTTGAATTGTGGAGCTAGGCTTCACAAACTGTGTTTCAACATTTCTGTGTTCAGGATTTAGTGATTAGCATAAACCCGCCCCTGCTGCTGTAGAGGTATAAATACATTCAGCACACACTACTACTACTACAGTCTACAGTTAGACAGTTAGCTGAGTTAGCCACCAAGCTAGCTGCCGAGATAGCCGCCGAGCTAGCAGTAGAGTTAGCAGCAGAAAGCTCTGAGACGTAGCGTCCATGTTTCTGGTAGAGGTGGTGACTTTGATTGACAGGTGACACTTCGTAGGGGGCGGGGCTTCAGCTGACTAGGAGGCCACGCCCACAACGTTTGGGAGCAGAGAAAGAGGCTGATTTTTACACAACTTTGAAGCCTAATTTCATATATTTGGTGATTTTTTTTAATCATTCAAATTTGGCAGGGTGGTTAACAACACACTTTTCTGTGGTATGTCAAACTCAGAACACATATTTATTCTTACATTACACAGACTTTAAAGCAGCAGCCTCATACTGTCATTATGAAGACACTGTGAGTCTCTGCATGCTGCTTTTTCTGTCGCAACGCCACAGACAAAATATTAGGAACATTAGAAAAGGTTTATAAAGCTTGTTTTGACTGAATAGTGGAAGATGGACTGCAGCATTACAGTGCAGGAAAGGTACGGAGCAATTCAACAACCCACTTTAAGCTTTAAAACGTTGCTTTCACACTCTGTAACGATGCACTCAGACTAAAACCACCACATGAATCCTTTCTTCTGGTTCCTTCAGCTGCATGTTCGAGCTTCTCTGTGTGTTGTTGATTTAATTTAGATGTTAAAATAAGCTCGTTGAAAGTCAGATTTAAAGGGAGCGGTGTCTACGAGGATGACTTGTAACATCACGATTAGTTTAGATCAGGGGTGTCAAAGATGCGGCCCGTGGGCCAGAACTGGCCCGCCGAGGGGTGCACTCCGGCCCACTTTCCTTCCTGTGTTCTTTTTCTTGCTTCCATCTGTCCTTCCTCCCTTCCTATTTTCCTTTCTTCGTTCCTTCCTTCCTTTCATCTGTCCTTCCTACCTTCCTTTTATCCTGTCTTTGTTAATTCCTTCCCTTCTTCCTTCCACCTGTCCTTCCTCCCTTTCTTCCTTATGTCCTTCCTTCCATCTGTCCTTCCTCCCTTTCTTCCTTCTGTCCTTCCTTCCATCTGTCCTTCCTCCCTTTTTTCCTTCTGTCCTTCCTTCCTTCCATCTGTCCTTCCTACTTTTCTTCCTTCTGTCCTTCCATCCATCTGTCCTTCCTCCCTTTCTTCCTTCTGCCCTTCCTTCCCTTCTTATTTCCTTCCATCCTTCCTTCCTTCCTTCCTTCCTTCCTTCCTTCCTTCTTTTTAATGATCCGGCCCACATGGGACCAAATTGGTCTGTATGTGGCCCTTGAATGAAAATGAGTTTGACACCTCTGGTTTAGATGCTTTATTCTGGTCCAATATTCAACTTACACGTGTGGTGTGATGTGGAGAAAAAAAAAACTGAGAATAGACTTAACGGTGAAGGAGGAGAGACATCTTGTCGCCAGCAGGCAAATGTTTCAAAGGAAATAAATTTACATATTCATAGAGTCTGAATTTTTAATGAGGGAGAAGGAGGAGATGTCATTGTAAGGATTTTAAAGTGGTAATTATAGCTTTTTATGAGAGAAAAAAAACATATCAGACACACATGATTGTTTTATTTGTATGTGTCTTAATACATGTCTGGAGGGGATGTTTAATAATTACAGGTTTTAATTATGACACCACAGAGTAATAATGCGAATAATAACCTTTTTAACTCACATGTAACTGCAACCTGTCAAACATCAGTTGCAGGCTTTTCAAATTAAAACTCCAAATTATGTGATATATAAAAAAATAATACATGTTTAAACTTCCTGTCGTCCTCCCGGGTCAAATTGACCCGTCTGTTTTGACTGTTCCTTCCTTCCTTCCTTCCTTCCATCTGTGCTTCCTTCTTTCCTTCCTTCCTTCCTTCCTTCCATCTGTGCTTCCTCTTCTCCCTTTCTTCCTTCCTTCTGTCCTTCCTCCCCCCTACCTTCCTCTCTTTCTTCTTCTCTCCTTCTTTCCTCCCTCCCTCCTACCTTCTTTCCTTCCTTACTTCTTTCTTTCCTTCCTTCCTTCCTTCCTTCCTTCTTTCCTATGTCCTTCTTTACTTCCTTCCTTCCTCCCTCCAACATTCTTTCCTCCCTCCCTCCCTCCCTCCCTCCCTCCCTCCCTCTTACCTTCCTTCCTTACTTACTTCTTTCCTCCATCCTTCCTTCCTACCTTCCTTATTTCCTTTCCTCCCTTCCTTCCTTCCGTCCTCCATCCCCCTTTCTTCCTTCTGTCGTTCCTTCCTTTCTCTCTCCTTCCCTTTACTCCCTTCCTCCCTTCCTTCCTTGACTCGAACACAACAGGAGGGTTAAGACCTGATGACTTATTAGGCATTTACAGTTAAATAAATGGTTATAAATCATTGACTGCAGTTATGAATGTCTATAAATAGCTCTGCCCTGCAGCCGTTTCCAGGAGGTGAGTGGTTGAACATTGGAGGTAAAGAATTAGATAAAGCAGATGATAACGCTGGTATAGAAAGAAGAGATATTCCACAACCAGACAACCCCAAAAGTTATGATTTTAACTATTAATCCAAATGTGGTACCAAAAGTTTTCTGCATATACTGTTTATAGCAGAGGAGTCAAACTCTTTCTCACTCACTCTCTCATTTTCAATCAAGGGCCACATACAGACCAATCTGATCTCATGTGGGCCGGATCATTAAAAAGATGGAGGGAAGGAAGGAAGGAAGGACGGACAGATGGAAGAAATGAAGGAAGGAAGGAAGGCAGAAAGGTAGGAAAGACAGACAAGAGGAAGGAAGGCAGAAAGATATAAGACAGACAAAAGGAAGGAAGGAAGGAAGGGAGGAAGGAAGGCAGAAAGGTAGGAAAGACAGACAAAAGGAAGGAAGGAAGGGAGGAAGGAAGGCAGAAAGGTAGGAAAGTCAGACAAAAGGAAGGAAGGAAGGGAGGAAGGAAAGCAGAAAGGTAGGAAAGACAGACAAAAGGACGGAAGGAAGGAAGGAACAAATGAACAAACGAACGAACGAAGAAAGGAAAGAAGGAAGAAAGGAATGAAAAAAAGGAAAGAAAGACGGAAGGACAGATGGAAGGAAGGAAAACACAAAGGTAGGAAGGACAGATGGCAGGAAGGACAGAAGGCAAGAATGAAGGACAGATGGAATAAACGGATGAAGGAAGGAAGGAAGAAAGGAATGAAAAAAAGGAAGTCAGGGAGGAAGGACAGATGGAAGGAAGGAAGGAAGGAGAAGAACACAGAAAGGAAAGTGGGTCGGATCGGACCCCTCTGCAGGCTGGTTCTGGCCCACGGGCCGCATGTTTGACACCCCTGGTGTACAGTGTTCCAGTTTCAGCTGCTGTGAACTCTGACCTTTGACCTGGCTGCCCCTGACGGAGGATGTGAAGCTCATCGTGGCCGCTGACCTCCGTCTGACTCTGACTCTGTTATCGTCTCCACGTTAATGACTCGCTCCATTACAGGCAGGAAGTCATCAGAGGGAAATGACCATCGCATCACTAATGAACCTCTGACTGGAGGAATGAGCTTTAATGAACATCTAAATGTTTACTCACAAGTACATTTACTAGTACTTTAGTATAGTATAGTTTGAAGTACTAGTACTTTACTGTAGTACAGTTTGAGGTACTTATACTTTACTGTAGTATACTGCAGGAACCATTGGACTAAACTAGCTAACTGTATATAAAGTAGTGTAAACTAGCTAACTGTATAAAAAGTAGTATAAACTAGCTAACTGTATATAAAGTAGTATAAACTAGCTAACTGTATATAAAGTAGTGTAAACTAGCTAACTGTATATAAAGTAGTGTAAACTAGCTAACTGTATAAAGTAGTGTAAACTAGCTAACTGTATATAAAGTAGTGTAAACTAGCTAACTGTATAAAAAGTAGTGTAAACTAGCTAACTGTATAAAGTAGTGTAAACTAGCTAACTGTATATAAAGTAGTAAACTAGCTAACTGTATATAAAGTAGTATAAACTAGCTAACTGTATATAAAGTAGTATAAACTAGCTAACTGTATATAAAGTAGTGTAAACTAGCTAACTGTATATAAAGTAGTATAAACAAGCTAACTGTATATAAAGTAGTGTAAACTAGCTAACTGTATATAAAGTAGTATAAACTAGCTAACTGTATATAAAGTAGTATAAACAAGCTAACTGTATATAAAGTAGTGTAAACTAGCTAACTGTATATAAAGTAGTATAAACTAGCTAACTGTATATAAAGTAGTATAAACTAGCTCCACCTCCAGCAGCTACAACAGTAACATGCTGCTCTAACACTGATGCTTCACTATTAATAATCTAATGATGTCATATATAATAATATATCAGTACTTTTACAGTAATACTGCATACTACATCACTATAATACTGCAGTACTTTTACTGTAATACTGCATACTACATCACTATAATACTGCAGTACTTTTACTGTAATAGAGTATTAGTACTTTTACTGCAGTAAAGTATCTGAGTACTTCTTCCAGTACTGCTGCTGACAGTTTCTACAGAGGATCGTGTGACTGTCAAAGGTCGACATTTATCAGCTCCACTCTGGTGTCATATTTCATTGTTCTCTCCCTTTAAATCTACATCTGGCAGATGGGTGTAACCAACATGTGACGCAGCACAGAGCTGTCAGGCTGCTTTCAGCAGAAACACGGAAGTTTAATATCAGGAAGTGAAGCTCAGTCAGTCGTTGCCTCTGAGAGCTGAAATGGCGCAGAGAAATAAGCTGGACCGAGAAACCTTCTCTTGTGTGATCTGTCTGGATCTACTGAAGGATCCTGTGGCTATTCCCTGTGGACACAGCTACTGTATGAGCTGTATTAAAGGATTCTGGGATGGGGAGGATCAGAGGAAGATCTACAGCTGCCCTCAGTGCAGACAGACCTTCAGACTGAGGCCTGTCCTGAAGAAAAACACCCTGTTAGCAGCTTTAGTGGAGCAGCTGAAGAAGACTGGACTCCAAGCTGCTCCTGCTGATCACTGCTATGCTGGACCTGAAGATGTGGCCTGTGATGTCTGCACTGGGAGGAAGCTGAAAGCCTTCAAGTCCTGTCTGATGTGTCTGATGTCTTACTGTGAGAATCACCTCCAGTCTCACTTTGAATTAACCAAATTAAAGAAACACAAACTGGTGGAGCCCTCGGAGAAGCTCCAGGAGAACATCTGCACTCGTCATGATGAGGTGATGAAGATATTCTGCCGTACAGATAAGAAGTGTATCTGTTATCTGTGCACTATGGAGGATCATAAAGGCCACGACACAGTCCCAGCTGTAGCAGAAAGGACTGAGAGGCAGAAAGAGCTCGAGGTGAGTCGACTAAACATCCAGCAGAGAATCCAGGACAGAGAGAAAGATGTGAAGCTGCTTCAACAGGAGGTGGAGGCCGTCAGTCGCTCTGCTGATAAAGCAGTGGAGGACAGTGAGAAGATCTTCACTCAGCTGATCCGTCTCCTCCAGAAAAGAAGCTCTGATGTGAAGCAACAGATCAGATCCCAGCAGGAAACTGAAGTGAGTGGAGTCAAAGAGCTTCAGGAGAAGCTGCAGCAGGAGATCACTGAGTTGAAGAGGAAAGACGCTGAACTGAAGCAGCTCTCACACACAGAGGATCACAACCAGTTTCTACACAACTACCCCTCAGTGTCACAACTCAGTGAACCTACAGACTCATCCAGCATCAATATCCGTCCTCTGAGATACTTTGAGGATGTGACAGCAGCTGTGTCAGAGCTCAGAGATACACTACAGGACATCCTGAGGGACAAATGGACAAACATCTCATGGTCAGTGACTAATGTGGACGTTTTACTGTCAGAACCAGAACCAGAGCCCAAGACCAGAGCTGAGTTCTTAAGATATTCACGTGAAATCACTCTGGATCCAAACACAGCAAACACATGGCTGTTATTATCTGAGGGGAACGGAAAAGTAGAATATACATACTCACCACAGTCTTATTCTGGTCACACAGACAGATTCACTGGATGGTGTCAGGTCCTGAGTAGAGAGAGTCTGACTGGACGTTGTTACTGGGAGGTGGAGCGGGAAGGATGGGGAGTTCATGTAGCAGTAGCATACAAGAATATCAGCAGAACAGGAGGTGAATCTGTATTTGGATGTAATGATAAATCTTGGTCTTTACGTTGTTACACTGACAGGTATGAATTTCACTTCAACAACATTAAAACTTTCGTCTCAGGTCCTGGTTACTCCAGAGTCGGAGTGTACCTGGATCACAGAGCAGGTATTCTGTCCTTCTACAGCGTCTCTAAAACCATGATTCCCCTCCACAGAGTCATGACCACCATGATTCCCCTCCACAGAGTCCAGACCACATTCACTCAGCCTCTCTATGCTGGACTTTGTGTTCATGGTGGAGCCAAAGCTGTGTTGTGTAAAGTGAAATAGACAGAAGTCATTTCAGACTTCATGTGTCAGATGTTGTAATTCTTCATGTTTTTGTCTCCATGTTTCTGAGCTGCTCAGAGATCAGCTGACGCTAATAGGGATATTCAACACTTCATTTAACTTTATGTATTTGTTGATATTTTCAGTTTCTTTAAATGTGACTTTTTCTTGTGTGTTTTTATCCATGGAGGCTCTCACTGCTCATCACCATGTTTTTAACCTTCACTGACATTTCTTCAGATGAAAATGTGAACTTCTCTTTGTTCTAAATGTTAGTTTCATGTTTGTATTGATGTATTTGTGTCTGTTGTTTCTTAAACAGAGAAAACAGCAGAACTTCCTTCATCACAGATATTTTGTTCTCATCACTTTGTAAATTCATAAAGAAATGTTCAATCAAACTGTAATGATCATGATAATAATCATTAATGATGTTCTTGTACATAGCTGACATTCTGGGTTAAACTAACTGTGTGGATGAAGTCAATCTGAACATGAAATCATTGATCACACTTTACTGATTGGATGTGTCAACAATCTGAAGCATCAATAATCAATAAAGATGATTTTTATCAACAGTGATCAAAGTGTTTTCTTCTCATTCAAAGCTTGTGGAGAAAATGTGAAACTACAATGAGAGTTTATTAAAGTTCACATAATAATACTGTAGTACTTTACTGTAATACTGCATACTATATGGCTCATAATACTGCAGTACTTTTACTGTAATACTTTAACTACGTCACTCATAATACTGCAGTAACCTACTTTTATTGTAATGCTTTAAGTCCCTCCTCCAGCAGGTGGCATACTACATTCTTCTATACTACACACTAAAGGACCAGATAGTAAGCAGACCGTTTACACTGTAGTAAACTACATGATAACCCACAATGCCTTTCGTTCTTTCCTGAGCTGAAATCAGCAGGCTTTTATTTTAGCTCTAATTCTGTAAATATACCACTTTATCCACAGTTCTAACCTTTTTAGGAGGAAAGTAAAGTAGCCCTTTAAATCCACAATGTGACGCTAATTTGTCCAAATAACACCTGTTTAAAGTTTTGTTCCTGCGAATTCGGAGTAGCCGTAGCGAGTAACGCACTTCTGGTAATTTTCACAAAATAAAACACATGTTGCCTTTTATTATAAAGAAAACCATAACGATAGAATCTGTGCTTTTATTTTGAAAACAGGAAGCGAACATACCGTCGCTGTAGCTAACTTTAAACCACCGAGCTGCTGATCTGTAACGTCAGTATTTTTTTTTTTTTTCAGAAGTTATGTCGCATCTTGGGTAATGTGAGTGTGAGTAGTCAGCTCTTGATGCATACTCTGCATTTCTGGAGAATCTAGTAAATCATCCGGGAACTTCTCGCATACTACGCAGAAACACCCTACGTACTTCAAATGACGTCACAGTTAGTACTAGAGTGTGTGGTTTCCAACGGTTTCCAACAGCCCCGAGCTTGTGCAATGGCGGCCGTTGCAACCTAAATGAGACGACATATCGTTAAACAGTGACTAAAACTGAGTGTACCCACAAGTTAACTAATCAACAGAGAAGTTAACCAAAGTAGGAGAAACAGGAGGCTCGGAAACTCCCGTTTTACCCCGCCATTTATGCCGGTAAGTTAGCTATGGGGAACTAATGTTGCTATAAAGTTAGCTCTGTGGAGCTAATGTTGCTAATTGCTAACGGTAACGTTTCCTGTGCGTGGTGGCGCCAAGTTGCTGTTTGCTGTAACTTAAACGTTAGTTGCTGCTATAGTGACAATTTAACAGTATTATATATATGAGAAGGGTGTTAAAATACCATGTTGTGTCCACTATTATAGTATTATCATCTTAAACTACAGTATTAACATTTAATTGAAGGGAATGGGCATCAGCAGGGCCATGAATAATGTACAATATTTACTAATATAGGATTGAGGTAAAGCTTAATGGTATTTATTGTAGCATCCAAACATAGCTGGAGTTTATTTTTTTATATTAACTAGTAGAAAAGTATCAGCCTATAATCTTATATATACAGAAAATGTACATAAACACATGTATATACATATATTTGCTGTATTAGTACAACTTTTGAGTATTTTTAGTTATATATTTTTCTATGTGATGCTTAAGTAAATAAATTATCTATCCATTTTTTGTGCAGTGATCCATTAAATATGATTATCAAACACTAGTGACAGAGATATGTAATGAAGGATGTGATATTCTTCAATTTAACAATAATCTTTAAAATTGTAATTTTTTAAAACTTCACTGGGATTTTTTAAAAGAGCTTATAACATATTTTACTTTACCACAAAGCTTTTAGTTAATCTATGTTTTATCCTGTATTTTACACCTGTTTTTATTTAGATTCTCCTTTTAAATGTATACTTTGAACCATACAGTCTATGATTTGAACCCCTTTATTTAACATGTCTCCTCAGTGTTTTATTTTCTTTTCTTATTAGATTTTAGTTTTTAACCCATGTTGTGTATTTTAACTTGATCTACTTGTTTGCCTTTGTTTTATTGCTTTAAATGTAAATCACTTTGAGCCGTGTTTTATGTATGAAAGGTGCTATACAAATACAATTATTATTATTATTATTATTATAATTAAACTACCTATAGCCACATAACAAATAAAATATCTATATTGAATTAAGACAAACAATCAATTATATATGAAATGCTGTCTATAGGCTGTAATGTTTAAACATATTTTATTAGTCCTAACTCTATTAAAATCTATGTGTGTGACTGCCAATAAATTAATAAATGACTGTAGTGTGGCAGTCATTTATAATTAGTAATTTAAAAGGAGCTTTTTTGTTTTGTATATGTTTTTTACTTTAAATCCAGTTTGACTTATTTCAGTATTTTATTATAATTGTTCCAGTGCCAAAGTCTAACAGTATTTTGTCTGTAGATGAATTTAAATAAAGTTATATTATCAGTAACTTTATTAAAGTTAATGTTTTTATCTCCTATCAGAGTTCAAACCTGCCTGAGATGAGTGGAGCGACAGTGACACCTGCTGGACAAACACCAGAACTGCAGCTGAACAGGTGAGTTCAATTCCAGGGGTAGACAATAAGGAAAATTTGCCACTGGCCCGACTATTGTAACCAGTGGCCCAGGTCAACGTCAGGTATAGATCCCAATAATCACGAAAAAGAACAATTCAGTAAATGGCTTTTCTTTCTTCAGCACATAATAGGCTGTGTGGAACATGTTTTCCATTTGTTTTTTGAACCCTGCTGCCATTTCACTATTGACATGCACACAAGCTAACACAGGAGATGTTACATTCTCTGCCTTCTTCTTTTTAAAGCAGTTTTGGTGTGCGATGCTCTTTTCATGAGGGTCAAAGCCAGTAGCCCGCTCTGCTACATGGCCCTTGTAGAGTGGAGAACTCCTCAAATAAACAAGCAAGAAATAAAAAAATAATTTTTACTGCTCATCCTTTGTAAATATATAAAACTAGCCACTCTACATTTCTATAAAGCAAGTGTCTATCGTTAATTGCCTGTTAAAATAATTGCATCCAGGGCTTGAAATTAACTTTTTGATCTACTAGCCAAGTGGCTAGTAGATCAAAAAAGTTACTAGCCAACCAGATTTTTTACTAGCCAAAACCAAAACGTTGCTTTACTATTGTATTTGTATTTCATAGGGGTGTGACGATACACTCAGCTCACGAGACGAGGCACGATATTGGGTTCACAAGATCAAGACGAGACTTTAACTATATTTTTAAGAAAACTTCAATGAGGAAATAAATGACTGTTCTTTTATTTGAAATTCACAAAATGGAATTGAAATGTTTTAACTAATCATCTTATAATGAATCACTTCAGTTCTACTTTCTAAATATATAATTATCCTATGCAGTTTGCAGCACTGTAAAAGGTTTCCCCATATAGATATTTTATATATTGATAATTTTGATATTAATGGAAATAACAACCATAAATACCTAAGTTAGATAAATCACAAATACTAAAGTAAATTATAAAGAGTAGAAACAATTCTAATATATAAATATAAATTAAATAAAGAATCCAATTCTCACAAATTATAACATAAAATAAAATAAAATAAAAATAAAATAAATAAAACAACACAGAAATAAAAGTAAATTGCACAAATCCTGTATCACATAAATACACAAGTAGAACAAAATATAAATTGTGTTATAATTTGTTAGTGTGACTCATTTTACTTTTGGCATCATTAGGCTTCCATAGCTGCGCTAGATTCCTCCGCTGCTCCTACCTCAGACTCTCAGTGTAGAGACCTGAGGTCAACCTGCTGCTCTCCTCATCTCATACTTCTGACTGAGATCTTCTCAACAGGTAGAAGCTGTAACAAGCTTAATGATCCACGAAATACACGGTATCAGCAGCTGCACTGAGCGGCCGCGCGCGTTCTGCGGGAGCGAGCACAGTCTGGTTGCATTGACGGCTGCCTTTGATCGGGATCACGTAAAGTATTAGCGGTATAGTTACCGAGACGATTTAACAGAAATCATCGCAAAACATTGGAACCACGGGGAATTAATGTGAAGTTAGATTTTTTTTACTTGTTTTTCTTTTGTTTGTTTTTTTTAATCAAGGGCATTATTTTTACTGGCCCCATCGGGCCAGTGGTTGGAGCGTTCTGGTGGCCCTGACGGTTTTAAAAGTACGTCGGGCCACCGGGCCAGTTATATTGTCGACCCCTGAATTCATTTCATCAATACTTAGTTTGTGCTTCTGTTTACATGCATTTGGTTACCATGACTACCAACTTTACTGCAATACAGTTTGAGGTACTTGTACTTTACTGTAGTACTGTTTGAAGTACTTGTAGTTTACTGTAGTACAGTTTGAGGTACTTGTACTTTACTGTAGTATAGTTTGAGGTACTTTTACTTTACTGTATTATAGTTTGAGGTACTTGTACTTTACTGTAGTACAGTTTGAGGTACTAGTACTTTACTGTAGTATAGTTTGAGGTACTAGTACTTTACTGTAGTACAGTTTGGGGTACTTATACTTTACTGTAGTACTGTGTGAGGTACTAGTATTTTACTGTAGTACTGTTAGAGGTACTTGTACTTTACTGCAGTACAATTTGAGGTACTTGTACTTCACTGCAGTACATGTTGAGGTACTTGTACTTTACTGTAGTATAGTTTGAGATACTTATACTTTACTGCAGTACATGTTGAGGTACTTGTACTTTACTGTAGTATAGTTTGAGGTACTTGTACTTTACTGCAGTACATGTTGAGGTACTTGTACTTTACTGCAGTACATGTTGAGGTACTTGTACTTTACTGTAGTATAGTTTGAGGTACTTATACTTTACTGCAGTACATGTTGAGGTACTTGTACTTTACTGTAGTATAGTTTGAGGTACTTGTACTTTACTGTAGTATAGTTTGAGGTACTTATACTTTACTGCAGTACATGTTGAGGTACTTGTACTTTACTGTAGTATAGTTTGAGGTACTTGTACTTTACTGTAGTATAGTTTGAGGTACTTATACTTTACTGCAGTACATGTTGAGTTACTTGTACTTACTGTAGTACAGTTTGAGGTACTTGTACTTTACTGTATTATAGTTTGAGGTACTTGTACTTTACTGTAGTACTGTTTGAGGTACTTGTAGTTTACTGTAGTACAGTTTGAGGTACTTGTACTTTACTGTAGTACAGTTTGAGGTACTTGTACTTTACTGTAGTACAGTTTAAGGTACTAGTACTTTACTGTAGTACAGTTTGAGGTACTTGTACTTTACTGTAGTACAGTTTGAGGTACTAGTATTTTACTGTAGTACAGTTAGAGGTACTTATAATTTACTGTAGTATAGTTTGAAGTACTTTTACTTTACTGTAGTACAGTTTGAGGTACTTTACTATAGTACAGTTTGAGGTACTTTACTGTAGTACAGTTTGAAGTACTTGTAGTTTACTGTAGTACAGTTTGAGGTACTTTACTGTAGTACAGTTTGAGGTACTTGTACTTTACTGTAGTACAGTTAGAGGTACTTATAATTTACTGTAGTATAGTTTGAAGTACTTTTACTTTATTGTAGTACAGTTTGAGGTACTTTACTGTAGTACAGTTTGAGATACTTGTACTTTACTGTAGTACAGTTTGAGGTACTTTACTGTAGTACAGTTTGAGGTACTTGTACTTTACTGTAGTACAGTTTGAGGTACTTGTAGTTTACTGTAGTACAGTTTGAGGTACTTTTACTTTACTGTAGTACAGTATGAAGTACTTATACTTTACTGTAGTACAGTTTGAGGTACTAGTACTTTACTGTAGTATAGTTAAAGGTACTACTACTTTACTGTAGTATAGTTTGAGGTACTTGTATTTTACTGTAGTACAGTTTGAGGTACTAGTATTTTACTGTAGTACAGTTTGAGGTACTTGTACTTTACTGTAGTACAGTTAAAGGTACTTGTACTTTACTATAGTACAGTTTGAAGTACTTGTAGTTTACTGTAGTACAGTTTGAAGTACTTGTACTTTACTGTAGTATAGTTTGAGGTACTTGTACTTTACTGTAGTACAGTTTGAAGTACTTGTAGTTTACTGTAGTACAGTTTGATGTACTAGTACTTTACTTCAGTACAGTTTGAGGTACTTTAGTAAATATTCAGAGGATCATGTGACTGTCAAAGGTCGACATTTATCAGCAGAGTTTCTGGATGAGATGAACTTTGGTTTTATTTGCTTGTATTTCAAACACAAACAACATGATTAAAATATGAAATGTGTTGTAGGTTTTATTTCATATTGATATTATTCATATTGATGAGGTCGCTGCAGTGAGACGCCCTGTATTCTTCTCCCTCCCTCCCTCCCTTCTTCATGGACACCTGTTGATTGTTGACTTGGCCTGGGACACGATCAGGGACGTCTCCATGGCAACTTGCTGTGTTATCGCGATGACACCCTACGAACTGAGGCACTGATTGTGAAGCTAGACGAAGCAACTCTCCGGCCCTATGTACACACACGCACATGAACACTTACACACATGCACATATACTACACCTCCCCACCCCCCTATCCCACGCCTTCGCCATTTTCACCCCCCAGTGCGACAGGCGGGGTCTGCTGGCGGTGCCGAAGATGGCTGCGGCCGTGGCTGGCTGCCTGTCTGAGCTGGAACACCTCCTCCTCCCTTTCCGCCTCCCCTGGTGCAAAAGTAGTTTTTTATGTTTTTATGTTGTAAAATGTGCTTATATGTTCATGTTGCTGGGGGTTTTTTCCCGTTCTCACACTGTACTCCCACACAGAGCACAGTCTGGGAGCTGCTTTTTTTTATCCTCCTCTCTCCTCGTTTTTTTTTTCCTTTTCTCCCCTCTTTATTGTGCTCAGTCATTCGGTTCTGCCTTATTATGTAGTGTATGTTGTATATGTACAGATGGGGTGATTGCTGTAATTTCGCTGTACTTGTTATAGTGACAAATAAAGCCTATTCTATACAGTATTAAAGCTTTACTGATACAATGATCAATAAAGCTTTAAACACAACAAGCTCTACTATGGTGTCATATTTCATTGTTCTCTCCCTTTAAATCTGCAGTTTGTAGATGGGTGTAACCAACATGTGACGCAGCACAGAGCTGTCAGGCTGCATTCAGTAGAAACACAGAAGTTTAATAACAGGAAGTGAAACTCAGTCAGTCGTTTCCTCTGAGAGCTGAAATGGCGCAGAAAGATCAGCTGGACCGAGAAACCTTCTCTTGTTCGATCTGTTTGGATCTACTGAATGATCCGGTGGGTCTTCCCTGTGGACACAGCTACTGTATGAGCTGTATTAAAGGATTCTGGGATGGAGAGGATGAGAGGAAGATCTACAGCTGCCCTCAGTGCAGAGAGGCCTTCACACCGAGGCCTGTCCTGAAGAAAAACACCATGTTAGCAGCTTTAGTGGAGCAGCTGAAGAAGACTGGACTCCAAGCTGCTCCTGCTGATCACTGCTATGCTGGACCTGAAGATGTGGCCTGTGATGTCTGCACTGGGAGGAAGCTGAAAGCCTTCAAGTCCTGTCTGACGTGTCTGATGTCTTACTGTGAGAATCACCTCCAGTCTCACTTTGAATCAACCAAATTAAAGAAACACAAGCTGGTGGAGCCCTCGGAGAAGCTCCAGGAGAACATCTGCTCTCGTCATGATGAGGTGATGAAGATATTCTGCCGTACAGATAAGAAGTGTATCTGTTATCTGTGCACTATGGAGGATCATAAAGGCCACGACACAGTCCCAGCTGCAGCAGAAAGGACTGAGTGGCAGAGAGAGCTCGAGGTGAGTCGACTAAACATCCAGCAGAGAATCCAGGACAGAGAGAAAGATGTGAAGCTGCTTCAACAGGAGGTGGAGGCCGTCAGTCACTCTGCTGATAAAGCAGTGGAGGACAGTGAGAAGATCTTCACTAAGCTGATCCGTCTCCTCCAGATGGGAAGCTCTGTTGTGAACCAGCAGATCAGATCCCAGCAGGAAACTGAAGTGAGTGGAGTCAAAGAGCTTCAGGAGAAGCTGCAGCAGGAGATCACTGAGCTGAAGAGGAAAGACACTGAACTGAAGAAGCTCTCACACACAGAGGATCACAACCAGTTTCTACACAACTACCCCTCAGTGTCACAACTCAGTGAACCTACAGACTCATCCAGCATCAATATCCGTCCTCTGAGATACTTTGAGGATGTGACAGCAGCTGTGTCAGAGCTCAGAGATAAACTACAGGACATCCTGAGGGAGGAATGGACAAACATCTCACGGTCAGTAACTAATGTGGACGTTTTACTGACAGAACCAGAACCAGAGCCCAAGACCAGAGCTGAGTTCTTTAGATATTTTTGTGAAATCACTCTGGATCCAAACACAGTAAACACAGAGCTGTTATTATCTGAGGGGAACAGAAAAGTAGAATGGACGAGTCAACATCAGTCTTATTCTAGTTACACAGACAGATTCATTGATTGTTTTCAGGTCCTGAGTAGAGAGAGACTGACTGGACGTTGTTACTGGGAGGTGGAGTGGGAAGGGTCACGTGTTCATGTAGCAGTCGCATACAAGAATATCAGCAGAGCAGATGATGAATCTGTATTTGGATGTAATGACAAATCTTGGTCTCTACGTTGTTTCAGTAACAGGTATGAATTTAGGTTCAACAACATTGAAATTCCTGTCTCAGGTCCTGATTCCTCCAGAGTCGGAGTGTACCTGGATCACAGAGCAGGTATTCTGTCCTTCTATAGCGTCTCTGAAACCATGACTCTCCTCCACAGAGTCCAGACCACATTCACTCAGCCTCTCTATGCTGGACTTTGGGTTGGTTATAAAGCCACAGCTGAGTTGTGTTAAGTGAAATAGACAGAAGTCATTTCAGACTTCATGTGTCAGATGTTGTAATTTTTCATGTTTTTGTCTCCATGTTTCTGAGCTGCTCAGAGATCAACGGCTAATAGGGATATTCAACACTTATTAACTTTATGTATATGTCGTTTATATTATCAGTTTCTTTAAATGTGACTTTTTCCTGTGTGTTTTTATCCATGGAGGCTTTCACTGCTCATCACCATGTTTTTAACCTTCACTGACATTTCTTCAGATGAAAATGTGAACTTCTCTTTGTTCTAAATGTTAGTTTCATGTTTGTATTGATGTATTTGTGTCTGTTGTTTCTTAAACAGAGAAAACAGCAGATCTTCCTTCATCACAGATATTTTGTTCTCATCACTTTGTAAATTCATAAAGAAATGTTCAATCAAACTGTAATGATCATGATAATAATCATTAATGATGTTCTTGTACATAGCTGACATTCTGGGTTAAACTAACTGACTGTGTGGATGAAGTCAATCTGAACATGAAATCATTGATCACACTTTACTGATTGGATGTGTCAACAATCTTCAAGCTTCAATAATCAATAAAGATGATTTTTATCAACAGTGATCAAAGTGTTTTCTTCTCATTCAAAGCTTGTAGAGAAAATGTGAAACTACAATGAGAGTTTATTAAAGTTCACATAATAATACTGCAGTACTTTTACTGTAATACTGCATACTACATCACTCATAATACTGCATTACTTTTACTGTAATACTGCATACTACCTCACTATAATACTGCAGTACTTTTATTGTAATGCTTTACGTCCCGCCTCCAGCAGGTGGAATGCTAACAGATGTGTGAGCATGTCACTTCTATACACACTACACACTACAATACCAGATAGTAAGCAGACCGTTTACACCATCGACATATATACGTAGACGCCGTATTGACTGTGGAGAGGTGTGCCTAAATCGCCGCCATCTTGGTACAGGGCTAGCAGAGGCAGTAGTGCATGTATAGCTAGGAGGTAAGAGCTACTCCACAATCTCAAAGTAGAATTATTCACTGAAATCTCAACCGATTTCCAAACGGTTTGATTTGTTAAAAACGTGTCTATCTATCTGTCTGACATTTGTAGCAAACAACCCGTGTTAATATATGTTGACAATTGAGCAATTTTATTTATTCATTTTTATTACAATTGAGTGATGTATGATCACTTTTTAATAATGCAAACACGTCATTCTTCTATAGACATAATGCGCTGCAGGAGTGAGTGGCCCTGTACCAAGATGGCCACCGTGTAAGCACGTCGCTCCAATCGGCAGCAGCAGTCAATGCGGCGTCTACGTATATATGTCTATGGTTTATACTGTAGTAAACTACACGATAACCCACAATACCTTTCGTTCCTACCCCAGTTGAAATCAGCAGGCTGAAGATGATTTTATTTTAGCTCTAACTCTGTACATATACCACTGTGTCCACATTTCTAACGTTTATAGACGAGAAAGTATAGTAGCCTTTAGATCCACAATGTGACGCTAATTTGTCCAAATAACACCTGTTTAAAGTTTTGTTCCTGCAAATTCAGAGCCATTCAAGTTAGCCGTAGCGAGTAACGCACTTCCGGTAACTTTCACAAAATAAAACACCTGTTGTCTTTTATTATTAAGAAAACCATAACGATAGAATCTGTGCTTTTATTTTGAAAACAGGAAGCGAACATACCCTCGCTGTAGCTAACTTGAAACCACCGAGATGGTGATTTGTAACGTTTGTATTTTGGGGTTTTTTCAGAAGTTTTGTTGTATCTTGGGTAATTTGAGTGTGAGTAGTCAGCTCTTGATGCATACTCTACATTTCTGGAGAATCGAAAGAATCTAGTAAATCATCCGGGAACTTCTCGCATACTACGCAGAAATACACTACATACTTCAAATGACGTCAGAGTTAGTACTAGAGTGTGCGGTTTCCAACGGTTTCCAACAGACCTGAGTTTGTGCAATGGCGGCCGTTGCAACCTAAATGAGACGATATTTCGTTAAACAGTGACTAAAACTGAGTGTACCCACAAGCTAACTAATCAACAGAGAAGTTAACCAAAGTAGGAGCAACAGGAGGCTCGGAAACTCCCGTTTTACCCTGCCGTTTATGCCGGTAAGTTAGCTGTGTGGAGTTAATGTTGCTAAAGTTAGCTGTGTGGAGCTAATGTTGCTAATTGCTAACGGTAACGTTTCCTGCGCGTGGTGGCGCCAAGTTGCTGTTTGTTGTAACTTAAACGTTAGTTGCTGTTATACTGACAATTTAACAGTATTATATATATATATATATATATAATAAGGGTGTTAAAATACCATGTTGTGTCCACTATTATAGTATTATCATGTTAAACTACAGTATTAACATTTAACTGAAGGGAATGGGCATCAGCAGGGCCATGAATAATGTACAATATTTGCTAATATAGGATTGAGGAAAAGCTTAATGGTATGAGTTGTAGCATCCAAACATAGCTGGAGTTTATTTTTTGATATTAAATAATAGAAAAGTATCAGCCTATAATCTTATATATACAGAAAATGTACATAAACACATGTATATACATATATTTGCTGTATTAGTACAACTTTTGAGTATTTTTAGTTATATATTTTTCTATGTGATGCTTAAGTAAATAAATTATCTATCCATTTTTTGTGCAGTGATCCATTAAATATGATTATCAAACACTAGTGACAGAGATGTGTAATGAAGGATGTGGTATTCCTCAATTTAACAATAATCTTTAAAGTTGTAATTTTTTAAAACTTCACTGGGATTTTTTTTAAAGAGCTTATAACATATTTTACTTTACCACAAAGCGTTTAGTTAATCTATGTTTTATCCTGTATTTTACACCTGTTTTTATTTAGATTCTCCTTTTAAATGTATACTTTGAACCATACAGTCTATGATTTGAACCCCTTTATTTAACATGTCTCCTCAGTGTTTTATTTTTTTATTTTATTATTAGATTTTAGTTTTTAACCCTTGTTGTGTATTTTAACTTGATCTACTTGTTTGCCTTTGTTTTATTGCTTTAAATGTAAATCACTTTGAGCCGTGTTTTATGTATGAAAGGTGCTATACAAATAAAATTATTATTATTATAATTAAACTACCTATAGCCACATAACATAAAATATTTATATTGAATTAAGACAAACAATCAATTATATATGAAATGCTGTCTATAGGCTGTAATGTTTAAACATATTTTATTAGTCCTAACTCTAATAAAATCTATGTGTGTGACTGCCAATAAATTAATAAATGACTAGTGTGGCAGTAATTTATAATTAAAAGTAATTTAAAAGGAGCTTTTTTTTGTTTGTTTTTTACTTTAAATGCAGTTTGACTTATTTCAGTATTTTATTATAATTGTTCCAGTGCCTAAGTCTAACAGTATTTTGTCTGTAGATGAATTTAAATAAAGTTATATTATCAGTAACTGTATTAAAGTTAATGTTTTTATCTTCTATTAGAGTTCAAACCTGCCTGAGATGAGTGGAGCGACAGTGACACCTGCTGGACAAACACCAGAACTGCAGCTGAACAGGTGAGTTCAAATTATTCCATCAACACTTAGTTTGTGCTTCTGTTTACATGCATTTGGTTACCATGACTACCAACTTTACTGCAATACAGTTTGAGGTACTTGTACTTTACTGTAGTACAGTTTGAAGTACTTGTACTTTACTGTAGTATAGTTTGAGGTGCTTGTACTTTACTGTAGTATAGTTTGAGGTACTTTTACTTTACTGTATTATAGTTTGAGGTACTTGTACTTTACTGTAGTACAGTTTGAGGTACTAGTACTTTACTGTAGTATAGTTTGAGGTACTAGTACTTTACTGTAGTACAGTTTGGGGTACTTATACTTTACTGTAGTACAGTTAGAGGTACTTGTACTTTACTGTAGTACAGTTTGAAGTTCTTGTACTTTACTGTTGTACAGTTTGGGGTACTTGTACTTTACTGTAGTACAGTTTGAGGTACTTGTACTTTACTGTAGTACTGTTAGAGGTACTTGTACAATTTGAGGTACTTGTACTTCACTGCAGTACATGTTGAGGTACTTGTACTTTACTGTTGTACAGTTTGAAGTACTTGTAGTTTACTGTAGTATAGTTTGAGGTGCTTGTACTTTACTGTAGTATAGTTTGAGGTACTTTTACTTTACTGTATTGTAGTTTGAGGTACTTGTACTTTACTGTAGTACAGTTTGAGGTACTAGTACTTTACTGTAGTATAGTTTGAGGTACTAGTACTTTACTGTAGTACAGTTTGGGGTACTTATACTTTACTGTAGTACAGTTAGAGGTACTTGTACTTTACTGTAGTACAGTTTGAAGTTCTTGTACTTTACTGTTGTACAGTTTGGGGTACTTGTACTTTACTGTAGTACAGTTTGAGGTACTTGTACTTTACTGTAGTACTGTTAGAGGTACTTGTACTTTACTGCAGTACAATTTGAGGTACTTGTACTTCACTGCAGTACATGTTGAGGTACTTGTACTTTACTGTAGTATAGTTTGAGATACTTATACTTTACTGCAGTACATGTTGAGGTACTTGTACTTTACTGTAGTACAGTTTGAGGTACTTGTACTTTACTGCAGTACATGTTGAGGTACTTGTACTTTACTGTAGTATAGTTTGAGGTACTTGTACTTTACTGCAGTACATGTTGAGGTACTTGTACTTTACTGTAGTATAGTTTGAGGTACTTATACTTTACTACAGTACATGTTGAGGTACTTGTACTTTACTGTAGTATAGTTTGAGGTACTTGTACTTTACTGTAGTATAGTTTGAGGTACTTATACTTTACTGCAGTACATGTTGAGTTACTTGTACTTACTGTAGTACAGTTTGAGGTACTTGTACTTCACTGTAGTACAGTTTGAGGTACTTGTACTTCACTGTAGTACAGTTTGAGGTACTTGTACTTTACTGTATTATAGTTTGAGGTACTTGTACTTTACTGTAGTACTGTTTGAAGTACTTGTAGTTTACTGTTGTACAGTTTGAGGTACTTGTACTTTACTGTAGTACTGTTTGAAGTACTTGTAGTTTACTGTAGTACAGTTAGAGGTACTTGTACTTTACTTCAGTACAGTTTGAGGTACTTTTTTTTAGTAAATATTCAGAGGATCATGTGACTGTCAACGGTCGACATTTATCAGCAGAGTTTCTGGATGAGATGAACTTTGGTTTTATTTGCTTGTATTTCAAACACAAACAACATGATTAAAATATGAAATGTGTTGCAGGTTTTATTTCATATTGATACAGTATTAAAGCTTTACTGATACAATGATCAATAAAGCTTTAAACACAACAAGCTCCACTCTGGGAGCAGAGTTCATTGTTCTCTCCCTTTAAATCTACAGTTTGTAGATGGGTGTAACCAACATGTGATGCAGCACAGAGCTGTCAGGCTGCATTCAGCAGAAACACGGAAGTTTAGTAACAGGAAGTGAAACTCAGTCAGTCGTTTCCTCTGAGAGCTGAAATGGCGGAGAAAGATCAGCTGGACCGAGAAACACTCTCTTGTTCGATCTGTCTGGATCTACTGAATGATCCGGTGGGTCTTCCCTGTGGACACAGCTACTGTATGAGCTGTATTAAAGGATTCTGGGATGGAGAGGATGAGAGGAAGATCTACAGCTGCCCTCAGTGCAGAGAGGCCTTCAGACCGAGGCCTGTCCTGAAGAAAAACACCATGTTAGCAGCTTTAGTGGAGCAGCTGAAGAAGACTGGACTCCAAGCTGCTCCTGCTGATCACTGCTATGCTGGACCTGAAGATGTGGCCTGTGATGTCTGCACTGGGAGGAGGCTGAAAGCCTTCAAGTCCTGTCTGACGTGTCTGATGTCTTACTGTGAGAATCACCTCCAGTCTCACTTTGAATCAACCAAATTAAAGAAACACAAGCTGGTGGAGCCTTCGGAGAAGCTCCAGGAGAACATCTGCTCTCGTCATGATGAGGTGATGAAGATATTCTGCCGTACAGATAAGAAGTGTATCTGTTATCTGTGCACTATGGAGGATCATAAAGGCCACGACACAGTCCCAGCTGCTTCAGAAAGGACTGAGAGGCAGAGAGAGCTCGAGGTGAGTCGACTAAACATCCAGCAGAGAATCCAGGACAGAGAGAAAGATGTGAAGCTGCTTCAACAGGAGGTGGAGGCCGTCAGTAGCTCTGCTGATAAAGCAGTGGAGGACAGTGAGAAGATCTTCACTCAGCTGATCCGTCTCCTCCAGAAAAGAAGCTCTGATGTGAAGCAGCAGATCAGATCCCAGCAGGAAACTGAAGTGAGTGGAGTCAAAGAGCTTCAGGAGAAGCTGCAGCAGGAGATCACTGAGCTGAAGAGGAAAGACGCTGAACTGAAGCAGCTCTCACACACAGAGGATCACAACCAGTTTCTACACAACTACCCCTCAGTGTCACAACTCAGTGAACCTACAGAGTCATCCAGCATCAATACCCGTCCTCTCAGATACTTTGAGGATGTGACAGCAGCTGTGTCAAAGCTCAGAGATAAACTACAGGACATCCTGAGGGACAAATGGACAAACATCTTACAGACAGTGACTGAAGTGAAGGTTTTACTATCAGAACCAGAACCCAAGACCAGAGCTGAGTTCTTAAAATATTCACGTGAAATCGCTCTGGATCCAAACACAGCAAACACAGAGCTGTTATTATCTGAGGGGAGCAGAAAAGTAAAATGTACAAGTCAACAGTCTTATTCTAGTCACACAGACAGATTCACTGATTATCGTCAGGTCCTGAGTAGAGAGAGTCTGACTGGACGTTGTTACTGGGAGGTGGAGTGGAGAGGAGGATGGGGAGTTAATGTAGCAGTTGCATACAAGAATATCAGTAGATCAGGAGGTGAATCTGTATTTGGATATAATGACAAATCTTGGTCTTTATATTGTTCCACTAACAGGTATGAATTTTACTTCAACAGCATTAAAACTCTCATCTCAGGTCCTTGTTCCTCCAGAGTCGGAGTGTACCTGGATCACAGAGCAGGTATTCTGTCCTTCTACAGCGTCTCTGAAACCATGACTCTCCTCCACAGAGTCCAGACCACATTCACTCAGCCTCTCTATGCTGGACTTTGGGTTCATGGTGGAGTTTTTGGTGAATCCACAGCTGAGTTGTGTAAAGTGAAATAGACAGAAGTCATTTCAGACTTCATGTGTCAGATGTTGTAATTCTTCATGTTTTTGTCTCCATGTTTCTGAGCTGCTCAGAGATCAGCTGACATGTGAAATATCTGTACCTTCAATAATCAATAAAATATTTCATTCTCATTCATTAGAGGCAGTTTTCCTCCTGAAACACCACAAATACATAATACTACTTATGTACTTTTACTGTAATACTGCATACTACATCACTATAATACTGCAGTACTTTTACTGTAATACTGCATTACTACATCACTTATAATACTGCAGTACTTTTACTGTAATACTGCATACTACATCACTATAATACTGCAGTACTTTTACTGTAACACTGCATACTAGATCACTATAATACTGCAGTACTTTTACTGTAATACTGCATACTACATCACTATAATACTGCAGTACTTTTACTGTAACACTGCATACTAGATCACTATAATACTGCAGTACTTTTACTGTAATACTGCATACTACATCACTCTAATACTGCAGTACTTTTACTATAATACTGCAGTACTTTTACTGTAATACTGCATACTACATCACTATAATACTGCAGTACTTTTACTGTAATACTGCGTACTACATCACTATAATACTGCAGTACTTTTACTGTAATACTGCGTACTACATCACTCATAATACTGCAGTACTTTTACTATAATACTGCATACTACATCACTATAATACTGCAGTACTTTTACTATAATACTGCATACTACATCACTATAATACTGCAGTACTTTTACTATAATACTGCATACTACATCACTATAATACTGCAGTACTTTTACTGTAATTACTGCATCACTCATAATACTGCAGTACTTTTATTGTAATACTGCATCACTCATAATACTGCAGTACTTTTGCTGTAATACTGCATCACTCATAATACTGCAGTACTTTTACTTTAATAAGATTTTTCATGCAGTACTTTTATTCGTGATCAGAGGTGGCAAAAGTACCCACGTTCCATACTTTAGTGGAAAAAAGACTCTGGTAAAAGTAGGAGTCCTTTGCTCAAGTAAAGGTAAGAAATTACAGACTCTGAAATGTACTTAAGTACAGAAGCAAAAAGTAAAAGATCATTTTTACAATCAGTGATTCACAATACCTCTCCTGATAACTCATTGGACACTGTCTGGTTCTGCTGCAAACCAAATTTCAGACCGAATATATATATATATATATATATATGTATATATATATATATATATATATATATATATATATATATATATATATATATATATAAATATATAAATATACAATATATATAATATAAATGTCACGGCAGTCAGCATTAACGCATTAATCACGATGACATTAAGGGCAGAGCATAACGTGTTAATTTTTAAAAAAATTGTGTTAATCTGACCATTAAGAAATTATGGTCAGATTAACCATTAAGAATCAATTATATATGAAATGCCTGTATGTCTATAGGTTGTAATGTTTAAACATATTTTATTAAAATCTATGTGTGTGAATGCCAATTCTGTCCTTCTTTCCTCTCTCCCTCCTACCTTCCTTCCTCCCTCCTTTCCTTCCTTCCTTCCTTCCTTCCTCCCTTCCATCTGTCCTTCTTTCCTTCCCTCCTTCCTTCCTTTCTTTCTCCCTTCCTTGTCCTTCTTTCCTTACTTCTTCCCTCCCTCTTTCCTTCCTTCCTTCTTTCCTTTCCTTTCCTTCCCTCCTCCCTTCTCCCTTCCTTCCTTCCTTCCTTTCCTTCTTCCCTTCCCTCTGTCCTTCTTTCCTCCCTCCCTCCCTCCCTCTTTCCTTCCTTCCTTCTTTCATTTCCTTTCCTTCCCTCCTCCCTTCCTTGTCCTTCTTTCCTTCCTTCTTCCCTTCCCTCTGTCCTTCTTTCCTCCCTCCCTCCCTCCCTCCTTTCCTTCCCTCCTCCCTTCCTTCCTTCTTTCCTTCCTTCTTCCCTTCCCTCTGTCCTTCTTTCCTCCCTCCCTCCCTCTTTCCTTCCTTCCTTCTTTCCTTTCCTTCCCTCCTCCCTCCTTCCTTCCTTCCTTTCCTTCTTCCCTCTGTTACTTTAAATCCAGTTTGACTTATTTCAGTATTTTATTATAATTGTTCCAGTGCCAGAGTCTAACAGTATTTTGTCTGTAGATGAATTTAAATAAAGTTATATTATCAGTAACTGTATTAAAGTTAATGTTTTTATCTCCTATCAGAGTTCAAACCTGCCTGAGATGAGTGGAGCGACAGTGACACCTGCTGGACAAACACCAGAACTGCAGCTGAACAGGTGAGTTCAATTCATTTCATCAACACTTAGTTTGTGCTTCTGTTTACATGCATTTGGTTACCATGACTACCAACTTTACTGCAATACAGTTTGAGGTACTTGTACTTTACTGTAGTACAGTTTGAAGTACTTGTAGTTTACTGTAGTATAGTTTGAGGTGCTTGTACTTTACTGTAGTATAGTTTGAGGTACTTTTACTTTACTGTATTATAGTTTGAGGTACTTGTACTTTACTGTAGTACAGTTTGAGGTACTAGTACTTTACTGTAGTATAGTTTGAGGTACTAGTACTTTACTGTAGTACAGTTTGGGGTACTTATACTTTACTGTAGTACAGTTAGAGGTACTTGTACTTTACTGTAGTACAGTTTGAAGTTCTTGTACTTTACTGTTGTACAGTTTGGGGTACTTGTACTTTACTGTAGTACAGTTTGAGGTACTTGTACTTTACTGTAGTACTGTTAGAGGTACTTGTACTTTACTGCAGTACATGTTGAGGTACTTGTACTTTACTGTAGTATAGTTTGAGGTACTTGTACTTTACTGCAGTACAGTTTGAAGTACTTATACTTTACTGCAGTACATGTTGAGGTACTTGTACTTTACTGTAGTACAGTTTGAGGTACTTGTACTTTACTTTTGTACAGTTTGAGGTACTTGTACTTTACTTTTATATAGTTTGAAGTAGTTGTACTTTACTAGTATTAGTACTTTTACTGCAGTAAAGTATCTGAGTACTTCTTCCAGTACTGCTGCTGACAGTTTCTACAGAGGATCATGTGACTGTCAAAGGTCGACATTTATCAGCAGAGTTTCTGGATAAGATGAACTTTGGTTTTATTTGCTTGTATTTCAAACACAAACAACATGATTAAAATATGAAATGTGTTGCAGGTTTTATTTCATATTGATAGAGTATTAAAGCTTTACTGATACAATGATCAATAAAGCTTTAAACACAACAAGCTCCACTCTGGGATCAGAGTTCATTGTTCTCTCCCTTTTAAATCTACAGTTTGTAGATGGGTGTAAACAACATGTGACGCAGCACAGAACTGTCAGGCTGCATTCAGCAGAAACACGGAAGTGAAACTCAGACAGTCGTTGCCTCTGAGAGCTGAAATGGCGCAGAACTATCAGCTGGACCGAGAAACACTCTCTTGTTCGATCTGTCTGGATCCACTGAAGGAGCCAGTGGCTATTCCCTGTGGACACAGCTACTGTATGAGCTGTATTAAATCACACTGGGATGGAGAGGGTCAGAGGAAGATCTACAGCTGCCCTCAGTGCAGAGAGGCCTTCACACCGAGGCCTGTCCTGAAGAAAAACACCTTGTTAGCAGCTTTAGTGGAGCAGCTGAAGAAGACTGGACTCCAAGCTGCTCCTGCTGATCACTGCTATGCTGGACCTGAAGATGTGGCCTGTGATGTCTGCACTGGGAGGAAGCTGAAAGCCTTCAAGTCCTGTCTGACGTGTCTGATGTCTTACTGTGAGAATCACCTCCAGTCTCACTTTGAATCAACCAAATTAAAGAAACACAAGCTGGTGGAGCCCTCGGAGAAGCTCCAGGAGAACATCTGCTCTCGTCATGATGAAGTGATGAAGATATTCTGCCGTACAGATAAGAAGTGTATCTGTTATCTGTGCACTATGGAGGATCATAAAGGCCACGACACAGTCCCAGCTGTAGCAGAAAGGACTGAGAGGCAGAGAGAGCTCGAGGTGAGTCGACTAAACATCCAGCAGAGAATCCAGGACAGAGAGAAAGATGTAAAGCTGCTTCAACAGGAGGTGGAGGCTGTCAGTCACTCTGCTGATAAAGCAGTGGAGGACAGTGAGAAGATCTTCACTCAGCTGATCCGTCTCCTCCAGAAAAGAAGCTCTGATGTGAAGCAGCAGATCAGATCCCAGCAGGAAACTGAAGTGAGTGGAGTCAAAGAGCTTCAGGAGAAGCTGCAGCAGGAGATCACTGAGCTGAAGAGGAAAGACGCTGAACTGAAGCAGCTCTCACACACAGAGGATCACAACCAGTTTCTACACAACTACCCCTCAGTGTCACAACTCAGTGAACCTACAGACTCATCCAGCATCAATATCCGTCCTCTCAGATACTTTGAGGATGTGACAGCAGCTATGTCAGAGCTCAGAGATAAACTACAGGACATCCTGAGGGACAAATGGACAAACATCTCACTTACAGAGACTGAAGTGGACGTTTTACTGCCACAACCACAACCCAAGACCAGAGCTGAGTTCTTAAGATATTCATGTGAAATCACTCTGGATCCAAACACAGCAAACAAATATGTGTTGTTATCTGAGGGGAACAGAAAAGTAACATGGATGAGTCAACCACAGTCTTATTCTAGTCACATAGACAGATTCACTGATCATCTTCAGGTCCTGAGTAGAGAGAGTCTGACTGGACGTTGTTACTGGGAGGTGGAGTGGAGAGGAGGTTGGGGAGGGTTAGGTGTTTATGTAGCAGTCACATACAAGAATATCAGCAGATCAGATGATGAATCTCTATTTGGACGTAATGACAAATCTTGGTCTTTATATTGTTACACTAACAGTCATGAATTTTGGTTCAACGACATTAAAACTCGCATCTCAGGTCCTGTTTCCTCCAGAGTCGGAGTGTACCTGGATCACAGAGCAGGTATTCTGTCCTTCTACAGCGTCTCTGAAACCATGACTCTCCTCCACAGAGTCCAGACCACATTCACTCAGCCTCTCTATGCTGGACTTAGGGTTTATTTTGAATCCACAGCTGAGTTGTGTAAAGTGAAATAGACAGAAGTCATTTCAGACTTCATGTGTCAGATGTTGTAATTCTTCATGTTTTTGTCTCCATGTTTCTGAGCTGCTCAGAGATCAGCTGACATGTGAAATATCTGTACCTTCAATAATCAATAAAATGTTTCATTCTCATTCATTAGAGGCAGTTTTCCTCCTGAAACACCACAAATACATAATACTACTTATGTACTTTTACTGTAATACTGCATACTACATCACTATAATACTGCAGTACTTTTACTGTAATACTGCATTACTACATCACTATAATACTGCAGTACTTTTACTGTAATACTGCATACTACATCACTCGTAATACTGCAGTACTTTTACTGTAATACTGCATACTACATCACTATAATACTGCAGTACTTTTACTGTAATACTGCATACTACATCACTATAATACTGCAGTACTTTTACTGTAATACTGCATACTACATCACTATAATACTGCAGTACTTTTACTGTAATACTACATACTACATCACTATAATACTGCAGTACTTTTACTGTAATACTGCATACTACATCACTATAATACTGCAGTACTTTTACTGTAATACTGCATACTAATCACTCATAATACTGCAGTACTTTTACTGTAATACTGCATACTACATCACTCATAATACTGCAGTACTTTTACTGTAATACTGCATACTACATCACTATAATACTGCAGTACTTTTACTGTAATACTGCATACTACATCACTATAATACTGCAGTACTTTTACTGTAATACTGCATACTACATCACTATAATACTGCAGTACTTTTACTGTAATACTGCATACTACATCACTATAATACTGCAGTACTTTTACTTTAATAAGATTTTTCATGCAGTAGTTTTATTCATGATCAGAGGTGGCAAAAGTACCCACGTTCTGCACTTCAGTAGAACTTCAGATACTTGTGTAGAGAGAAGACTCTGGTAAAATTAGAAGTACTGATTCAATTCCTTTGCTCAAGTAAAGGTAACAAAGTACAGACTCTGAAATGTACTTAAGTACAGAAGCAAACAGTAAAAGATCATTTTTACAATCAGTGATTCACAATTAGGTATTGTGAATCACTGATTGGGCACTGTCTGGTTCTCCTGCAAGCCAAATTTCAGACCGAAAATATATATATATATATAAATGTAACGGCAGTCAGCGTTAACGCATTAATCACGATGACATTAAGGGCAGAGCATAACGTGTTAATGTTTTTTAAATTGTGTAAATCTGACCATTAAGAAATTATGGTCAGATTAACCATTAAGACTTAATTATATATGAAATGCCTGTATATCTATAGGTTGTAATGTTTAAACATATTTTATTAAAATCTATGTGTGTGAATGCCAATTCTGTCCTTCTTTCCTCTCTCCCTCCTACCTTCCTTCCTCCTATCCTTTCTTCCTTCCTTTCTTCCTTCCTTCCTTCCTCCCTTCCATCTGTCCTTCTTTCCTTCCCTCCTTCCTTCCTTTCTTTCTCCCTTCCTTGTCCTTCTTTCCTTACTTCTTCCCTCCCTCTTTCCTTCCTTCCTTCTTTCCTTTCCTTTCCTTCCCTCCTCCCTTCTCCCTTCCTTCCTTCCTTCCTTTCCTTCTTCCCTTCCCTCTGTCCTTCTTTCCTCCCTCCCTCCCTCCCTCTTTCCTTCCTTCCTTCTTTCATTTCCTTTCCTTCCCTCTTCCCTTCCTTCCTTCTTCCCTTCCCTCTGTCCTTCTTTCCTCCCTCCCGCCCTCTTTCCTTCCTTCCTTCTTTCCTTTCCTTTCCTTCCCTCCTCCCTTCCTTCCTTCTTTCCTTCCTTCTATCCTTCTTTCCTCCCTCCCTCCCTCTTTCCTTTCCTTCCCTCTTCCCTTCTCCCTTCCTCCCTTCTCCCTTCCTTCCTTTCCTTCTTCCCTCTGTTACTTTAAATCCAGTTTGACTTATTTCAGTATTTTATTATAATTGTTCCAGTGCCAGAGTCTAACAGTATTTTGTCTGTAGATGAATTTAAATAAAGTTATATTATCAGTAACTGTATTAAAGTTTATGTTTTTATCTCCTATCAGAGTTCAAACCTGCCTGAGATGAGTGGAGCGACAGTGACACCTGCTGGACAAACACCAGAACTGCAGCTGAACAGGTGAGTTCAATTCATTTCATCAACACTTAGTTTGTGCTTCTGTTTACATGCATTTGGTTACCATGACTACCAACTTTACTGCAATACAGTTTGAGGTACTTGTACTTTACTGTAGTACAGTTTGAGGTACTTGTACTTTACTGTATTATAATTTGAGGTACTTTCACTTTACTGTAGTACAGTTTGAGGTACTTGTACTTTACTGTAGCCTACTACAGTATGAAGTACTTATACTTTACTGTAGTACAGTTAGAGGTAGTAGTACTTTACTGTAGTACAGTTTGAGGTATTTGTACTTTACTTTTGTACAGTTTGAGGTACTTGTACTTTACTGTATTATAGTTTGAAGTACTTGTACTTTACTGTAGTACTGTTTGAGGTACTTGTATTTTACTGTAGTACTGTTTGAGGAACTTGTACTTTACTGTAGTACAGTTTGAGGTACTTATACTTTACTGTAGTACAGTTTAAGGTACTTATACTTTACTGCAGTACAGTTTGAGGTACTTGTATTTTACTGTAGTACTGTTTGAAGAACTTGTACTTTACTGTAGTATAGTTTGAGGTACTTGTACTTTACTGCAGTACTGTTTTAAGTACTTGTAGTTTACTGTAGTACAGTTAGAGAGACTAGTACTTTACTGCAGTACAGTTTGAGGTACTTGTACTTTACTGTAGTACAGTTTGAGGTATTTGTACTTTACTGTATTATAGTTTGAGGTACTTGTACTTTACTGTAGTATAGTTTGAAGTACTTGTACTTTACTGTAGTATAGTTTGAGGTACTTTTACTTTACTGTAGTACAGTTTGAGGTACTTGTACTTTACTGTAGTACTGTTTGAAGTACTTGTAGTTTACTGTAGTATAGTTTGAGGTACTTGTACTTTACTGCAGTACAGTTTGAAGTACTTGTACTTTACTGTAACACAGTTAGAGGTACTTGTACTTCACTGCAGTACAGTTTGAGGTACTTGTACTTTACTGTAGTACAGTTTGAGGTACTTGTACTTTACTGTAGTACAGATTGAGGTACTTTTACTTTACTGTAGTGTAGTTTGAGGTACTTGTACTTTACTGTAGTATAGTTAGAGGTATTTGTACTTTACTGTAGTACAATTAGAGGTACTTGTACTTTACTGTAGTACAATTAGAGGTACTTGTACTTTACTGTAGTACAGTATGAAGTACTTATACTTTACTGTAGTATAATTTGAGGTACTAGTACAGTCATTTACTGTAGTACAGTTAGAGGTACTAGTACTTTACTGTAGTACAGTTTGAGGTACTTATACTTTACTGTAGTACAGTTTGAGGTACTAGTACTTTACTGTAGTACAGTTTGAGGTACTTGTACTTTACTAAATATTCAGAGGATCATGTGTCTGTCAAAGGTCGACATTTATCAGCAGAGTTTGTCGATAAGATGAACTTTGGTTTTATTTGCTTGTATTTCAAACACAAACAACATGATTAAAATATGAAATGTGTTGCAGGTTTATTTCATATTGATACAGTATTAAAGCTTTACTGATACAATGATCAATAAAGCTTTAAACACAACAAGCTCCACTCTGGGATCAGAGTTCATTGTTCTCTCCCTTTAAATCTACAGTTTGTAGTTGGGTGTAACCAACATGTGACGCAGCACAGAGCTGTCAGGCTGCATTCAGCAGAAACACAGAAGTTTAGTAACAGGAAGTGAATCACGTGTTCAGATCTGTTCAAACCTGTTTCACTTATCAGGAAGTGAAACTCAGACAGTCGTTGCCTCTGAGAGCTGAAATGGCGCAGAGAGATCAACTGGACCGAGAAACCTTCTCTTGTTCGATCTGTCTGGATCTACTGAAGGATCCGGTGACTACTACCTGTGGACACAGCTACTGTATGAACTGTATTAAAGGATTCTGGGATGGAGAGGATGAGAGGAAGATCTACAGCTGCCCTCAGTGCAGAGAGGCCTTCACACCGAGGCCTGTCCTGAAGAAAAACACCCTGTTAGCAGCTTTAGTGGAGCAGCTGAAGAAGACTGGACTCCAAGCTGCTCCTGCTGATCACTGCTATGCTGGACCTGAAGATGTGGCCTGTGATGTGTGCACTGGGAGGAAGCTGAAAGCCTTCAAGTCCTGTCTGACGTGTCTGATGTCTTACTGTGAGAATCACCTCCAGTCTCACTTTGAATTAACCAAATTAAAGAAACACAAGCTGGTGGAGCCCTCAGAGAAGCTCCAGGAGAACATCTGCTCTCGTCATGATGAGGTGATGAAGATATTCTGCCGTACAGATAAGAAGAGTATCTGTTATCTGTGCACTATGGAGGATCATAAAGGCCACGACACAGTCCCAGCTGTAACAGAAAGGACTGAGAGGCAGAGAGAGCTCGAGGTGAGTCGACTAAACATCCAGCAGAGAATCCAGGACAGAGAGAAAGATGTGAAGCTGCTTCAACAGGAGGTGGAGGCCGTCAGTCGCTCTGCTGATAAAGCAGTGGAGGACAGTGAGAAGATCTTCACTCAGCTGATCCATATCCTCCAGAAAAGAAGCTCTGATGTGAAGCAGCAGATCAGATCCCAGCAGGAAACTGAAGTGAGTGGAGTCAAAGAGCTTCAGGAGAAGCTGCAGCAGGAGATCACTGAGCTGAAGAGGAAAGACGCTGAACTGAAGCAGCTCTCACACACAGAGGATCACAACCAGTTTCTACACAACTACCCCTCAGTGTCACAACTCAGTGAACCTACAGACTCATCCAGCATCAATATCCGTCCTCTCAGATACTTTGAGGATGTGACAGCAGCTGTGTCAGAGCTCAGAGATAAACTACAGGACATCCTGAGGGACAAATGGACAAACATCTTACAGACAGTGAATGAAGTGGACGTTTTACTGTCAGAACCAGAACCAGAACCAGAGCCCAAGACCAGAGCTGAGTTCTTAAAATATTCACGTGAAATTACTCTGGATCCATACACAACAAACAAAAAGCTGTTATTATCTGAGGGGAACAGAAAAGTAAAATGGATGAGTCAACCACAGTCTTATTCTAGTCACGCAGACAGATTCACTAATCATCTTCAGGTCCTGAGTAGAGAGAGTCTGACTGGACGTTGTTACTGGGAGGTGGAGTGGGAAGGGTTAGGAGTTCATGTAGCAGTCGCGTACAAGAATATCAGCAGATCAGGAGGTGAATCTGTATTTGGATGTAATGACAAATCTTGGTCTTTAGATTGTGACAGTAACAGGTATGAATTTTACTTCAACAACATTAAAACTCCCGTCTATGGTCCTGTTTCCTCCAGAGTCGGAGTGTACCTGGATCACAGAGCAGGTATTCTGTCCTTCTACAGAGTCTCTGAAACCATGACTCTCCTCCACAGAGTCCAGACCACATTCACTCAGCCTCTCTATGCTGGAATTTATGTTGATGGTTTGTTTATTGGATCCACAGCTGAGTTGTGTAAAGTGAAATAGACAGAAGTCATTTCAGACTTCATGTGTCAGATGTTGTAATTCTTCATGTTTTTGTCTCCATGTTTCTGAGCTGCTCAGAGATCAGCTGACATGTGAAATATCTGTACCTTCAATAATCAATAAAATGTTTCATTCTCATTCATTAGAGACAGTTTTCCTCCTGAAACACCACAAATACATAATACTACTTATGTACTTTTACTGTAATACTGCATACTACATCACTATAATACTGCAGTACTTTTACTGTAATACTGCATACTACATCACTATAATACTGCAGTACTTTTACTGTAACACTGCATACTACATCACTATAATACTGCAGTACTTTTACTGTAATACTGCATACTACATCACTATAATACTGCAGTACTTTTACTGTAATACTGCATACTACATCACTCATAATACTGCAGTACTTTTACTGTAATACTGCATACTACATCACTATAATACTGCAGTACTTTTACTGTAATACTGCATACTACATCACTCATAATACTGCAGTACTTTTACTGTAATACTGCATACTACATCACTATAATACTGCAGTACTTTTACTGTAATACTGCATACTACATCACTCATAATACTGCAGTACTTTTACTATAATACTGCATACTACATCACTATAATACTGCAGTACTTTTACTATAATACTGCATACTACATCACTATAATACTGCAGTACTTTTACTGTAATACTGCATACTACATCACTACAATACTGCAGTACTTTTACTGTAATATTGCATACTACATCACTCATAATACTGCAGTACTTTTACTGTAATACTGCATACTACATCACTACAATACTGCAGTACTTTTACTGTAATACTGCATACTACATCACTCATAATACTGCAGTACTTTTACTGTAATACTGCATACTACATCACTCATAATACTGCAGTACTTTTACTGTAAGACTGCATACTACATCACTCATAATACTGCAGTACTTTTACTGTAATACTGCATACTACATCACTATAATACTGCAGTACTTTTACTGTAATACTGCATACTACACTCATAATACTGCAGTACTTTTACTGTAATACTGCATACTACATCACTCATAATACTGCAGTACTTTTACTGTAATACTGCATACTACATCACTATAATACTGCAGTACTTTTACTGTAATATTGCATACTACATCACTCATAATACTGCAGTACTTTTACTGTAATACTGCATACTACATCACTACAATACTGCAGTACTTTTACTGTAATATTGCATACTACATCACTCATAATACTGCAGTACTTTTACTGTAATACTGCATACTACATCACTATAATACTGCAGTACTTTTACTGTAATACTGCATACTACATCACTCATAATACTGCAGTACTTTTACTGTAATACTGCATACTACATCACTCATAATACTGCAGTACTTTTACTGTAATACTGCATACTACATCACTATAATACTGCAGTACTTTTACTTTAATAAGATTTTTCATGCAGTAGTTTTATTCGTGATCACAGGTGGCAAAAGTACCCACGTTCTGTACTTTAGTAGAACTTCAGATACTTGTGTAGAAAGAAGACTCTGGTAAAAGTAGAAGTACTGATTCAATTCCTTTGCTCAAGTAAAGGTAACAAAGTACAGACTCTGAAATGTACTTAAGTACAGAAGCAAAAAGTATAAAATAATTTTTCCAATCAGTGATTCACAATTAGGTATTGTGAATCACTGATTGGGCACTGTCTGGTTCTGCAGCAAGCCAAATTTCAGACAGAATATAAATATATATATATATACAGTACAGACCAAAAGTTTGGACACACCTTCTCATTCAATGAGTTTCCTTTCTTTTCATGACTATTGACATTGTAGATTCACACTGAAGGCATCAAAACTATGAATTAACACATGTGGAAATATGTACTTAACAAAAAAGTGTAAAACAACTGAAAATACGCCTTATATTCTAGTTTCTTCAAAGTAGCCACCTTTTGCTCTGATTACTGCTTTGTACACACTCTGCATTCTCTTGATGAGCTTCAAGAGGTAGTCACCTGAAATGGTTTTCACTTCACAGGTGTGCCCTGTCAGGTTTAATAAGTGGGATTTCTTGCCTTATAAATGGGGTTGGGACCATCAGTTGTGTTGTGCAGAAGTCAGGTGGATACACAGCTGATAGTCCTACTGAAAAGACTGTTAGAATTTGTATTATGGCAAGAAAAAAGCAACTAAGTAAAGAAAAACGAGTGGCCATCATTACTTTAAGAAATGAAGGTCAGTCAGTCCGAAAAATTGGGAAAACTTTGAAAGTGTCCCCAAGTGCAGTCGCAAAAACTATCAAGCGCTACAAAGAAACTGGCTCACATGAGGACCGCCCAAGGAAAGGAAGACCAAGAGTCACCTCTGCTGCGGAGGATAAGTTCATCCGAGTCACCAGCCTCAGAAATCGCAGGTTAACAGCAGCTCAGATTAGAGACCAGGTCAATGCCACACAGAGTTCTAGCAGCAGACACATCTCTAGAACAACTGTTAAGAGGAGACTGTGTGAATCAGGCCTTCATGGTAGAATAGCTGCGAGGAAACCACTGCTAAGGACAGGCAACAAGCAGAAGAGACTTGTTTGGGCTAAAGAACACAAGGAATGGACATTAGACCAGTGGAAATCTGTGCTTTGGTCTGATGAGTCCAAATTTGAGATCTTTGGTTCCAACCACCGTGTCTTTGTGCGACGCAGAAAAGGTGAACGGATGGACTCTACATGCCTGGTTCCCACCGTGAAGCATGGAGGAGGAGGTGTGATGGTGTGGGGGTGCTTTGCTGGTGACACTGTTGGGGATTTATTCAAAATTGAAGGCATACTGAACCAGCATGGCTACCACAGCATCTTGCAGCGGCATGCTATTCCATCCGGTTTGCGTTTAGTTGGACCATCATTTATTTTTCAACAGGACAATGACCCCAAACACACCTCCAGGCTGTGTAAGGGCTATTTGTCCAAGAAGGAGAGTGATGGGGTGCTGCGCCAGATGACCTGGCCTCCACAGTCACCGGACCTGAACCCAATTGAGATGGTTTGGGGTGAGCTGGACCGCAGAGTGAAGGCAAAAGGGCCAACAAGTGCTAAGCATCTCTGGGAACTCCTTCAAGACTGTTGGAAGACCATTTCAGGTGACTACCTCTTGAAGCTCATCAAGAGAATGCCAAGAGTGTGCAAAGCAGTAATCAAAGCAAAAGGTGGCTACTTTGAAGAACCTAAAATATAAGAAATATTTTCAGTTGTTTTACACTTTTTTGTTAAGTATATAATTCCACATGTGTTAATTCATAGTTTTGATGCCTTCAGTGTGAATCTACAATTTTCATAGTCATGAAAATAAAGAAAACTCTTTGAATGAGAAGGTGTGTCCAAACTTTTGGTCTGTACTGTATATCATTCATTTCAAAGAGATATTCATTGAAAATGTGTGATTTTTTTTTTTTTAGGCGGAAATTAAATGTCATTTATGCTTGTGTGCCATCTTAATTTACTCTGAGCCAGTGACATAAATACTGATACTTACACATCTGAACAAATTTCACAAGTGTTCCCTTTATTATGACACCAACATTATTCAAATAGACCTTGTAGATGCAGAGATATACTCTCTCTTTCGAGCAGAAACCTAAAAAAGAGGCTAGAGCAACAATTTGGGTTATTCATGGCGTGTGAAGTGAATATTAATTCGATAAGAACAGTCAGCGATATTGAAATCTAGATTCAGGTCAAGCTAAATTCACTGATTGATTAAGCGAGCACGAGTTGTTAACAAGAGCTAGGATTAGGCTAACGGTTAGCAGTTAACGCTACCTTTACACGTAATAAACGTCGCCTCGCCAAAGGCTATACATCAAATAAATAGTATAGCTAGCATTTTCCAACATCAATAATACTACACACGTGGAAGCTTCTTATATAGCTCATAATATTTCGTGTGGTTTTCAATGATTGTTTTTTTACTTCTTCTTTTTTTATTATTTGTTACAACAAAATAAAATGTAATAAATTACTCAGTGAGTACCTCTTCTCTTTTAAACAATAAACTCTTTGATCAGTGGAGTGTCTTTAAGCAGCTACTCTGAGCCAGCAATGGAGCTGTCAATTCACAACGAAAGATTAATTCCCTTCCAAATAATAACCCTAACCCTAACTCAACATTTATAATATTGCTGTTTGAACTGAATGTGCGTCACTTCAGTCTGTATCAAAAACTAAAATCTAAACGTAGTTCCACAGTAACGGTCGGTTTAGGCACTTCTTGTAAACCTTGTTAGAAAAAAAAAGAAAAGAAAAAAGTCCTTGTAGTGGTCATCTCTGTCCAGCAGGAGGTGCAGTTTGTTCAGGGGAAGGTGTGTGGACAGCTGCGTGTTTCTTCTTCTCTGTGGTCTTCAAACTTTAATGTGCATCTCACTCAGAAGAGGCCAGACGTCAGAATCGGAGTGAAAAACCAGCCGTAGTGCTGAGATCGGCTGCAGCACTTCTCCGATTTTACCCTGAGCTACTCAGTTCTCAAACGCACCGATAACGATGAAGCCAGTCAGCTGTGTGTTGAGGAGATGAGCTAGTAGCTATTTTGTCTTGCGCTGATACATTACTGGGTAGCACTTCCACTGTGGTGTTGTAGAATTAATCTCCACTGGTCTCTATGTTTCCACTGCGAAACAGGTATTCAGACACATGTATTGGCTGGGTTGAACAGGATGTATTCCCCCTCGACGGGTGTTAACGTCCACAGAAAGTCCTCCGTAGGCTCGTTCCAGACTGTGATGCTGGTAATGTTTCAGGCTGCTGCTTAGCTTTGCTGCTGGGTTACTGTGGGCCCGGTACAGACTCTGCTTCCCAAAGTCCTTATCCTTCAGATGTTGTAGCTTCCCAGACAGAGAGGAGTGCAGGCCTACATGCTGGAAGAGGGAAGGCTTGTACCTGCTTGAGCCTTGCCTTCTGTTCATTACAGTCTTTCAGATCTTTCTCGGGGTTGCATACTTTCACCCATAAAATGTGGTCCAACAGCCAGTCGATGGGTTTGTCTCTGTGGAACATCAGGAAGAACTCGGCGATCATCGGGAGGTCACAGGTTCGAAACATCTTGCCTATAAACCCAAGCTGGGAGAACTCCAGGAAGAGCCATTGTTTAGATGCTTACTGGTAGGCGTAGGTCTTCATGGCATTGTAGTAGTCTTCCCTTGCAACAACATTATCCTCCCACTGAACATAGAAGGTGCCCTTGTCCTGAGTGTAGAGCATGAGGAAACTGAAGTCCAGGTTCTGCTTGGTTCTCCATTTGACTCTGTCCTTGGTGTCTCCAAACGTCTCTTCGAGGCTGGAGAAGTCAGGGTAGTAATACTGTGAGGGAGAGACCCCCTCCAACAGCCCAGACTGCGACTCCTTGGGAACATTCTTCCTGATTGTCTCTGCTATGCTGTCCACATACTCTGAGTCCGCCTCAGCAACGAAGACAATGATGAGGACATCTTGGCGTTGTGAGAAAGTCAGGCTGAAGAGCAGAGAGCTGAGTGTGCTGACCAGTTAGCACTGCTTCTCACGCTTCACTGTGGGAATGCCCAGCACCATGGACTAAGGCTGCTCAATTAATCGACATTCGATCGTGATTACGATTTAAGTGCCAAACGATCTCAAAACTAATAAAATCAGGGGGAACCGATTTTTAATAATAATGAGATAGCGCTCAATAATAAAGGTTTTATTTTGAAAAGCTCAGACAGGAAGCCGCCGTAGCTCCGTTAGTTTAACAGAAGCTGAAACACACAGTGAAATGTTTTAACTGTACATAAAAGTGCAGAGTTTCCAGCCTGTGTCAGACAATGCTGAGTTTACTGACTAATTATTAAAAACCAGGAAGTGATGTGTGAACTATCGTCATGGTAACCAGCTCAGCTCTAATATCTCTGCTCATGTTCTGCTGTGTGTTGCGTTAAGCGGCAGATAAAAGGCTGCTGGGAGAGAAAATGAATTAAGCTGAATGAACAAGAAATGCAGCATGTTTCTAAAGTTTAAAAAAATAGTTTTAATAATCGTGATTTCAATTTTGACCCAAATAATCTGAATATGATTTTTTCCATAATCGAGCAGCCCTACCATGGACACTACGCGGCATCCCTGTCCAACAACTACGTTGGGCTTAATGCTGTCTGGATGTTGTCTGAGGTGAGGCATATAGATGTAAATGTTGGGCAGGAGGAACGTCTGTTGGCCTGAATCACCCATCGGCTGCCTCGCTGTTTCTTTAGTTAGGGAGATGGTGTGTCCCCGGGGTGGACACAGGGTGGGTTATTAAGTATATGATGTATTATATAGCTCTTCTAAACTACTGCTCCATTTTTGTACTTTTGACAGGGAGACAACTCAGAAGTAGTGAATTCTGCAAGACACCTCCTAAATTTGCTTGCAGATTTCACACCTTCCCCTGGCCCAGTTGGGCTCAGTGCCCAACACAGAGCAACCCCTGTTAGGCCTAGTGTCCAACAGCAAACTGCCCCAGAGACTCCAAGGTGTCAACAAATAACACACACCCAGATTAACATGTACAACAATTCAATCATTTGACCCCTGAGCTATAGTACCATGTTTTTTTAAATGTTGACTACTCAGCATAAAATAATGTGATGCATCTTCCGAACACAGTGTTATTCTAGCAGACAGGGAACAAGTCAGGAAAGAGGGAGAGATGGCCGACCCAGTGTCCACACTGAGATGACAAGGTCTTTCACGGTAATTGGTTTCTTTGTCAGACTGACTTGTTGTCCCTTCCATTCATCAATTTAAATTCTCAAACTATAGCTAGTGAGATGTATACTTGTATTGTGTAATGTCAAATTAAAACATTCTCATCATCACAGGTCTTTTCCTGCCCTTTTTGGAGCCAAGGGAAAGCGCTGGTGCCTTCGAAGACCTTCCAACCACTTCTCACAAGTTAAAGATACAATTCACATTTTATCTTTTACCAAAGCTTGTTGAGCACACTCCCAAAGGCAGTGAAGAAGTTTGCCATCTGCAAGCTGGTTTGGGACGCAGGTCCACATTGATACTTGAAAACTACACCCATGATGAGGTGAGGCAACATTGACAAGAAAATATATTTTTTGTCATCTAATATTGTAATATAGTCCACTATCAAAACCAGTGTTCTTTTATCATTTATATTACTCTTGAAGGTACGTTCAACCCTCAAAGATCTTTATCCAAAACTGGAAAGTGTGTCTGGGGGGGCTGGTTGATTTACAAAGCAGCAGGTACATAGAACTTACCCATGGCCAATCTAATCTAATATAATATAATAATCTCAATATGAGTGATGATTACTGTCACATTTCAATAGAATTTAACTATTAAACTACTTTTCGTGTTAGGAGGATGGGGTTCTCGGAAATTATACATGGTGTCTCCTGAGGACAGTGGATATACTGGGCTAATGCTGAAGACTGCAAGTACAGGCGGAAAGGGTGTCCTGTATATTGCACCAATACAGAAGGAACTGGACAGTCAACCACTGCCTCCTGACTCCAGGTCCTTCTTCAACATGCCAAAGGCAATGTGCCACTCCTGTCTCACCAGCTATCCGCTACAGATACTAGCGCTGCATGTTGAAACACGTAAGCCTTATGTACAGGAGGCATGTACAGAGCTGGATAATGTTGGGTTGAGTTGCATGAATGGAGTGATTCTTTGTGTTCAAAGAGATGGTTGCAGCCGTTGAGCAGAAGCTGTGTGAGGGTGACCAGACTGGAAAATGTCCCAAATATTCTATGTTGGATCTCGATCAAACCAACTTCAGGTATGCCATGCTTACATACAGCGGAGTCCTCAAACAAGATTTAGTTTACATGTTATCATGGCTTCAGTAGGCTGAAACAGAGGAAGCTCCCGCACACTGTCTTAACACGCAAGTTTACGTGTTGTGTTATTATGACGTCACCCGGTGTGAGCTCTGATTGGCCCCCGTGGTCCATTGAGTCTATTTAAATTGCTTCCTCGTTTCACACCGTAACATAACCTGATGAAGGTCCCAGCAACCAAAACGTTGTTCTCTGATTAAACTTTATATGCAAATTAAGACTGTGCGGGAACTTCCTCTGTTTCAGTCTGTTGGCCGTTCTGGACCTCTCCTACACACCTGTCTGCTTCTGTAGGTGCGCGTAAGTTTTGATCATTTTATGTTCAGCAGGCTAAATGTTGTGGCTTTTGATCTTTACATAGTATGTCCTAGTCTCAGGACATGAATATGTTAATACTAATTAATACTGTTTCTTTCAGGAGTGCTGGCTCAAAGCGGACCACCACCCTGCTGCCTCAAACTTTGGTGCTACAAGTACTTGTGTGATGGGGAGATGCAGATACAGCACATTTCCAAACAGGATATCTCTGATCCTCAGTACACAAGACTTATCTCCCAGGTAAGAGGTCTTAAGGGTTTTACAGCTGTAAAATGTTTGGCACCACATCTTTGTAAAACTGGCACACACTCAGGGACGTTTCCCTTGCTAAATATACTAAATGTCTACTGACCACTAAGAGCGCCAACCATTCAGTGTCTTGCTCTGTGACACACTCTGGAGGTGCTGTAACCACGCCACCCCCGACATGTTATTCAGTGGTTTTTTGTGTGTGTGTGTGTGTGTGTGTCTTTTTAAGGTTGAGTCGGCCACAGAGTCTACCATGTCTGAACTGATGGAGGACATTTTGAGCTGTGGCTATAAGGGACCTGTTAATGTTAAAAAGAGAGAAGAAGTTTCGGTATAATTGTTTTTTCACTATGCTATAAGATTTACTAACTATACCTCTGTGCTAGTACAGGTAAACCATGTCCAATATTTCATTTACATGATTGTTTGCTTTATCTGTCTCTGAAAAGGTGAACATCCAGAGGTGAGGGACTATCCAGGTCACCTCTCCCCCAGTACGTTTCTGTAGTGGCTCACAGAACAGGGCCACATTCCTGTCTCACCGGAAGAGAAGAACAACTTCAGAGTATTTGTGCAGTTCAATCACACCTGTGACATTCAGTATGGTGAACATACAGTTTGCTACCCAATAGGGATGGGTCACGATTTTCGAATATTCGTTACATTGTAAAAAATCAAATAGTTAATGCGACTAAAGCATAAATATGAACTATCGTCTTTTTATCTCCTCCTTTTTTGGCGTGCAGTTCGGCTCCTATCCACACCAGGGCAGTATAAGATTAGCTATAGCGGTGTGGATGGGCTAACGTCATAGGGCTAACGTTAGCTAAATGCTCTTCTACAAACGGAAAAACATGCAGAGACTAGTACAGCCGTCAAAAAGTCCCGTATGGCACAACTTCACTCAGGTATGTTCAGAATTTAGATATTCAAAATCATTATGAGGTCAGCTCATTTCCCAATTTATTAAGCAGTTTGTGATGCTTACTGAAACTTGTTTTAACTCGCACAAGCACATTTTGACCTGTTAACCAGATACGTTGCTGTATGAGAAATACAGGAGTATCATTTTCCCTTACCATGCCATGTTGCTTTAACATACAGAGTTGTGTTTTAAGGGTAAGGATGTGGCGCAGACCATCATACTCTGTTTTATAGTTGTTTTGGGTATAAAAAGAAAACGAACGAGTTGTAAAATTACGAATGGATCTCTCTCTCTCTCTCTGTGTGTGTGTGTGTGTGCGCGCGTCACGTCACTCCCACCCACCCCCCCCCGAATATTCGAAAATCGGTCGAATAGTTCCACCGATTTTTGAATAGTGTTTTTGCTTGAAATGCCCATCCCTACTACCCAACAGTCATCGCATGCAGTAATACAATCCGCCTGCCTGTTAAGCATATGCAAACTTATGCTGAGTTCAAACAAGTGATGACAGAGGCCTTCCATCTAGGGCAGGCATTTCATCAGGTTTAGGTTTCTAATATGCAGTGCTAAATAGACTACTGAATGTTTCTTTCATGTTTCAAGTACAATGCATATACAGTACATTCAGGCTCAAGTAGTAATACACTGGGTTAAGATATTTGTTCAGTCTTTTTTTTTGGAAAATCCAATCTGTTCATGGGTGTATTTCCATATGGGCATCGCACTATTAAAATGTTTTAGTCATAGAAGATGTCCTTCACTGCGTTCTTTCCCTCCTCCCTGTGGCTGTGTCAGCTTAACAGAATGAATGTGAGGGTGTCCAATAAAAGAGTATGGAAGCAAAATACAAAGTGCCTACATAATCAGGAAAGGTGACTAGAATTCAGTGTAAAAATGTTGTGGTATTTTGTTCTTTATTTAGTTTCAGTTAGTTTTCTGTGAATGGAAGGTAGACTACAACGTGGCAGGATACGTGGGGTCCTAGACTGGACTTGTGCAATCATGAATCATCATGAATTATTAAAAGCTTTTTAATCCTCTGATTGGCACAGACACAACTGTCAATGAAGGCAAAGTAGGTACAAAGTAGGGGTTCGACGGTACAGGTAACCCACGGTACGGTCCGTACCTCGGTTTTTGGGCCACGGTTTCGGGTTTGGTTTCGGTACGTGTTTTGTGCAGAGAACAACTTTTTTTCTCCCAGAATGATCTCTTTATCTTACTTGTCAGCTAAAACTGCATTTCACAGTAAACTATCACAGTATCACTGGTGTACTGAATAATATAACACTTTCCTTTCAAGTTAACAAACACAACACTTTCAAATGGTAAACTGCCTCTTATTCCTTCACTACGTGTACTATACAGTATAAAACATGTATAAAACATTACACTGGGTTGGGGAACTTCTGTGTGTGAGCTGCACCTTGAACCTGCTCCAGTTACTGTGTGAGAGGGGTTGAGTGGGTGGAGGCACAACAGTGATTGGACATTAACTCGCGGGGAGGGCTTTTCACCTGCCTGGACGGACGGACGGACGGACACACACACACACGCACACGGTGGTCTGTAAAGCATCAATGAATTGCGAAACCGAAAACCCGCAGTCCATAAGGTCGTATTGTTCCGTGCAAAGCGGACCGAATGGTTCAATATTTTACCGAGTACCGATGCATCCCTAGTACAAAGCATGTGAGAGTGTGGTCAAATAAAAGTCTCTTCCAAAACTATTTGAATGAGAAACGGGATCAATGGCAAGGCGTAGAGTTTCAATGGACGTTCCATTTCTGGCACGGTAACGCCTGAGGTGGCAGAGTTATTATCAGATACCCCTGAGCTCTCCCAATCAATATCATCAATTTGGATTCCCTAAAACCAAGGAAAGATAGTATTATCAGTATGTAGATTTAGAAAATCATATTTAGAGGCAGAACAACAATATTATTGGCTCTCTGATGCCAGAGATGCCAGACTGTTCTAGCTGTTCTGTTTTGTACCTTTTACTCACTTTGTCATTATATCCAAATTACTGATGATTATTTATCAAACATTTCATAGTGTAAATATTTACTGAAGGCACCAACAGCCATCTCTATAATATTGTTGTAATATTGATATCGAGGTATTTGGTCTAAAATATCGTGATAGTTGATTTTGTCCATATCACCCTGCTGCCTAATATAATGATAAAGATATAATTAGTGTTATTCACCTGTCAGCAGTCATAATGTTTTATCTGATCAGTGTAAATCTGTCTTATTATCAGCTGACATTAACCTGAATGAGAGCTGCTGTTGTATAAATAAAGTGTGATTGATTGAAGGATGTGATCTACCATAGACTGTATATAAGAAACAGACGTAACATCCGTGACGTCATCCATTGGTTTGTGGACTGCTGCTCGGAAGCCAATAGTTTCGGATCTGGGCAGCGCCATGTTGAAAATTTCAGGTGCATGCTGGGAAAAATAAAAACACGGATTCTACTTATATGGGCATGAGGTGGGGCCATGGGCGGGGAGGTTGCTATGGTTGCGAGGGCTGGATCTCGAGGACATTGGTCAATCAACCTGTCAATCAGGACGTAGCCACGCCCTAATGCATACCCTGCTTTATCGTCACATATAAAATCAGGGAGGCCAAAATGTCCCAAATGAACATCATACTGCATTGAAGAAGGCTTTAAACTAGCGATTGAGACCATAAACACATTTTGAAAACGTTTACTGAGGTTAGAAATCAAGTGAGAAGTTGGTGAATTCTCCATTGACTTGTATAGAGATGGTCGCCCCCTGGTGGCCTTTTGCTAGAATGCAGCTCTAAGTTACTTCCTGGTTGGCCTCATTTCAGAGGACCAGAACTCCCCGCCTGTGATCTACACACTGAGCTGATCGTCAGTGAATGAACAGACAGCCCCCCACCCACCCCTCCTCCTCCTCTGCAGACAGTGAGCTACTCCCTGCGGTGGGACGGCGGCTGCTCTCTACCAAATGTCAGCCGGCCCGCTCCGAGCCGTTCCTCTCTGCTCTCCGTCCCTGCGAGCGTTGCTCAGACCGGCTGCTCTGCTGCTGCTGCTGCTGGACACCAATTAACTGAGAGTCACTCAAGTTCATCCTGCAAACATCATCAGCAGCAGCAGCAGAGCGGCTCGTTGCACTGCTGTCCTCTCTGCAGACACACTGACCCACTGAGATATAACCTCTACTTCATCTGTTTATACAGAAACACAGCTGGAGATGAATCTACTACTGATAATAATAAATAATAATCATCATTGTCTGGAAAGCAAAGAGTTATTTCATGAATTCATGGACGTAATAAACACTCCAGTTTCTAAGAATGAGAGTTGTCTGGTTATTATTTGATGGTTGAGCCGGGGTTACAGCGGGGGTGTCAAACATGCGGCCCCAACTGGCCCGCTGAGGGGAGCAATCCAGCCCACTTTACTTCCTTTGTTCTTTTCCTTCCTTCCTTCCATCCTTCATTTCTTCCTTCCCTTCTGTCTGTCTGTCCATCCTTCACTGTCTGTCCTTCCTCCCTTTCTTCCATCTGTCCTTCCTCCGTACTTTTTCCTTCCTTCCTTCCTTCTTTCCGTCCTTCATTTCTTCCTTCCTTTCTTCCTTCTGTCCTTCCTTCCTTCCTTCCATCTGTCCTTCCTCCTTACTTTTTCCTTCCTTCCTTCCTTCCTTCTTTCTATCCTTCATTTCTTCCTTCCTCCCTTCCTTTCTTCCTTCTGTCCTTCCTTCCTTTCTTTTTTCCTTCCCTCTGTCTGTGTGTCCGTCTGTCTTTCACTGTCTGTCTTTCCTTCCTTCCTCCGTTCCTTCCGTCTGTCCATCCTTCACTCTGTCCTTCCTACCTTTCTTCCCTCCTTCCTTTTGCCTGTCTTTCTTTCCTTCCTTCCTTCCTTCCATCCTTCATTTCTTCCTTCCCTTCTGTCTGTCTGTCCGTCCTTCACTGTCTGTCCTTCCTCCCTTTCTTCCATCTGTCCTTCCTCCTTCCTTCCTTCCTTCCTTCCTTCCTTCTTTCCGTCCTTCACTGTCTGTCCTTCCTCCTTTTCTTCCTTCTGTCCTTCCTTCCATCTGTTCTTCCTCCTTACTTTTTCCTTCCTTCCTTCCTTCTTTCTATCCTTCATTTCTTCCTTCCTCCCTTCCTTTCTTTCTTCCTTCCTTTCTTTTTTCCTTCCCTCTGTCTGTGTGTCCATCTGTCTTTCCTTCCTTCCTTCCGTCTGTCCATCCCTCACTCTGTCCTTCCTACCTTTCTTCCCTCCTTCCTTTTGCCTGTCTTTCTTTCCTTCCTTCCTTCCTTCCTTCCCTTCTTATTTCCTTCCTTCCTTCCTTCTTTCCCTCCATCTTTTTAAAAATCTGGCCCACATGAGATCATATGCTCTGTATGTGGCCCTTGAATGAAGATGAGTTTGACTCCTCTGCTTTAAAGGGTTAAATAAATAATAAGAGAAATGTGTTGTCGGGGCTCAGCAGGTGATGTCAGGGTTGTTATCAGGTGAGCAGCAGCTTGCCAGCGTGTGGAGATGATTTATTTAAACTATTTAAAAAGCAAACAGTCCCTGACAGAGAGAGAAAAGACTTCACACATTTAAATTAAACTTCCTCTAAAAGAATAAAAAGCTTTTATTGTGTGTTTGAACCAGCGACTGCAGTTTAAACCTGAGTTCATATTTTATATTAACAGCTGTGACTCATCCAGACAGAAAGCTAAAAATAAACGTTACTATAAATGTTTCTGCAAAATGTTCAGAGGACAGAATTCATTTTTCTTTTCTTACATTTATTTCACTTTAAAATCTGAAAAACAACAATGTCAAACTTTATTATCACTCAACTCAATATTACTCTTGTTCATCTTTTTATTTTTAACTACTGTAGTTTTTATTGTGTTCTTATTTATTGTTCTTTATTATTTCTATTGATTATTTCAGCTGTACATTTCTCCACCGTGGGACTAAAATCATAACATAAATTAATGTGACGTCATTTAACATAAATAATAATAATAAATACTTTATTTTTGGACAGTGCACATTAATGAACATCGATATTTAAACATCTCCGTAAACATGCAGGATTATAACAAAGCTGCTAATTTGCCTCCGTAGTCCCTCGTGACTAACTTTCTAACTAGGCATGGGCCGGTATGAGATTCTAACGGTATGATAACCTGAGGTCCAAATATAACGGTTTCACGGTTTTATGATTACGGCTATAAAATGTGATATCTCGAAATGTCTAAAATATTTAAAGCCAAAAAAAAAAGAAAAAAAAATTGGATTGAACAGTCTTTTATTTTTAAAGATATATAGAACATGATGGAACATTAGTAAATATGTATTTAAAATAAATAATAATAAAAAATAACTGAATTATTTCTAAATAAAAAATCATTTAAAAAAATAAGTGCAGTCCTTTAACTGAGGCTAAACCTGCAGCTCAAGTCACAACATTAATTAATTATTTTTAGTGAAAAAAACACAAAATGCAAATAAATGCAATCACTGAACCTGCGGCTCAAGATCAGAACATAAATAATTTAAAAAAAGTAAAAACACTTTTAAGATAAATATAAATAAATAAATGCAGGCAGGAGCTTAAAACTGAATCAACAGTTTTTGTCCGTCTGTCTTTTTGCGGTAGCCGAAGTATAAATACAGCCGACTTGGTCCTTTTAGCCGGGGGGGGGGGTTTCGGGGGCTCGCCTCCTTCAGCCGTCATACAGCCTGCAGAGCTACCTGCTTGTAACAGCAGGAGGAGTACAGGAGGAGCGCGGGAGGAGCATGGGAGGAGTACGGGAGGAGCATGGAGGAGTACGGGAGGAGCATGGAGGAGTACGGGAGGAGCGCAGGAGGAGTACGGGAGGAGCGCGGGAGGAGCATGGGAGGAGTACGGGAGGAGCATGGAAGGAGTACGGGAGGAGCGCAGGAGGAGTACGGGAGGAGTGTGGGAGGAGTACGGGAGGAGCGCGGGAGGAGCATGGGAGGAGTACGGGAGGAGCGCAGGAGGAGTACGGGAGGAGCATAGGAGGAGTACGGGAGGAGCATGGAAGGAGTACGGGAGGAGCGCAGGAGGAGCATGGGAGGAGTACGGGAGGAACGCAGGAGGAGCATGGGAGGAGCGCGGGAGGAGCATGGAGGAGTGGGGGAGGAGCGCAGGAGGAGCACGGGAGGAGTTCAGGAGGAGCATGGGAGGAGTACGGGAGGAGTGCAGGAGGAGCATGGGAGGAGTACGGGAGCGCAGGAGGAGCATGGGAGGAGTACGGGAGGAGCGCAGGAGGAGTACGGGAGGAGCGCAGGAGGAGCATGGGAGGAGTACGGGAGGAGCGCAGAAGGAGCATGGGAGAAGTACGGGAGGAGCATGGAAGGAGTACGGGAGGAGCGCAGGAGGAGCATGGGAGAAGTACGGGAGGAGCATGGAAGGAGTACGGGAGGAGCATGGGAGGAGTACGGGAGGAGCGCAGGAGGAGCATGGGAGGAGTACGGGAGGAGCGCAGGAGGAGCGCAGGAGGAGCATGGAGGAGTACAGGAGGAGCGCAGGAGGAGCATGGGAGGAGTACGGGAGGAGCGCGGGAGGAGCATGGGAGGAGCGCAGGAGGAGCATGGGAGGAGTACGGGAGGAGCGCAGAAGGAGCATGGGAGAAGTACGGGAGGAGCATGGAAGGAGTACGGGAGCGCAGGAGGAGCATGGGAGGAGTACGGGAGGAGCGCGGGAGGAGTACGGGAGCGCAGGAGGAGCACGGGAGGAGTACGGGAGGAGTACGGGAGGGGTTGGACTTCACGCTGCAGCTGCACACGACCTGAGGAACCTCTGCTCTCTCTCTGATGTCACATTAAAATAAACCCGTTCATATCGCAGGAACGGTATAACGGAACATTTTAGTGGTTTCGAAACCGTGACTTTTTCATACCGTGGTAAACCTTGAAACCGGTAACCGGCCCATGCCTGTTTCTAACTTCACGTAACTTAACATCATGTAGTTTAACGTAACTAACGTAACTTTAAGTAATTGAACATATCTCAGAATATTTCAGTCGGAGCTGCAACAATCAGCCGATTAATCAACAAAAAAATTAATCTACGATTATTTTAATATTAAATTAATAATTCTGAGTCAATATTTTAAGAAATGCTCCAATTCTCTGATTCAGTTTCTTAAATGTGAATATTTCCTGGTTTCTTACGTCTGCGTGTCTGAGACGTTTAATGATTAAATAATTACGGAAACTTAACGTAACTTAATTTTTAGTCTCTATGACAACAAACTGAACAATATTTTTAATTTAATGACGAAATAATTTGATAAAAACTCTTCATGCTCAGCCAGTATTAAATCACGTGATTCACATCTGACGTGAAAAGTCCAAACTCAGGTTTTTAGCTAATTTTAATTTAAACTAAATTATTTCCTTTGTGATTTAAACGTGCTGAAAGAGCAGCCGCCAATCAACGCCCACAACATGAACATCAGCTGACTGAATGACTTTGGTTAATCTGAGAGTTGAAGTTGAAGCTTCTTGAACTAACAGCTGTTTGTTAAACTTTAATTCAGATTAAAGGAGTCAGAGCTGCTGATTGGTGGACAGAACATTAAAAAAGGAGCTTTTACTAAAATATGATTCATTACACTGAACTTAAAAAGTCTGTATGTTTATTATCAGCTCAGTTAATATCTGGAAATCTGCTGTAAGAAACTGACGGTGGCCTGTAAGGACATTTCCTAATATCGCCCCACTCTGCTGCTTTGTCTTCTATAAAGTAGTGAAAACTTTTACTGTAATACTGCATACTACATCACTATAATACTGCAGTACTTTTACTGTAATACTACATACTACATCACTATAATACTGCAGTACTTTTACTGTAATACTGCATACTACATCACTATAATACTGCAGTACTTTTACTGTAATACTGCATACTACATCACTATAATACTGCAGTACTTTTACTGTAATACTGCATACTACATCACTATAATACTGCAGTACTTTTACTGTAATACTGCATACTACATCACTATAATACTGCAGTACTTTTACTGTAATACTACATACTACATCACTATAATACTGCAGTACTTTTACTGTAATACTACATACTACATCACTATAATACTGCAGTACTTTTACTGTAATACTACATACTACATCACTATAATACTGCAGTACTTTTACTGTAATACTGCATACTACATCACTATAATACTGCAGTACTTTTACTGTAATACTGCATACTACATCACTATAATACTGCAGTACTTTTACTGTAATACTGCATACTACATCACTATAATACTGCAGTACTTTTACTGTAATACTACATACTACATCACTATAATACTGCAGTACTTTTACTGTAATACTGCATACTACATCACTATAATACTGCAGTACTTTTACTGTAATACTACATACTACATCACTATAATACTGCAGTACTTTTACTGTAATACTGCATACTACATCACTATAATACTGCAGTACTTTTACTGTAATACTGCATACTACATCACTATAATACTGCAGTACTTTTACTGTAATACTACATACTACATCACTATAATACTGCAGTACTTTTACTGTAATACTGCATACTACATCACTATAATACTGCAGTACTTTTACTGTAATACTGCATACTACATCACTATAATACTGCAGTACTTTTACTGTAATACTACATACTACATCACTATAATACTGCAGTACTTTTACTGTAATACTGCATACTACATCACTATAATACTGCAGTACTTTTACTGTAATACTGCATACTACATCACTATAATACTGCAGTACTTTTACTGTAATACTGCATACTACATCACTATAATACTGCAGTACTTTTACTGTAATACTGCATACTACATCACTATAATACTGCAGTACTTTTACTGTAATACTACATACTACATCACTATAATACTGCAGTACTTTTACTGTAATACTGCATACTACATCACTATAATACTGCAGTACTTTTACTGTAATACTGCATACTACATCACTATAATACTGCAGTACTTTTACTGTAATACTGCATACTACATCACTATAATACTGCAGTACTTTTACTGTAATACTGCATACTACATCACTATAATACTGCAGTACTTTTACTGTAATACTACATACTACATCACTATAATACTGCAGTACTTTTACTGTAATACTACATACTACATCACTATAATACTGCAGTACTTTTACTGTAATACTGCATACTACATCACTATAATACTGCAGTACTTTTACTGTAATACTACATACTACATCACTATAATACTGCAGTACTTTTACTGTAATACTGCATACTACATCACTCATAATACTGCAGTACTTTTACTGTAATACTGCATACTACATCACTATAATACTGCAGTACTTTTACTGTAATACTGCATACTACATCACTCATAATACTGCAGTACTTTTACTGTAATACTGCATACTATATCACTATAATACTGCAGTACTTTTACTGTAATACTGAATACTACATCACTATAATACTGCAGTACTTTTACTGTAATACTGCATACTACATCACTCATAATACTGCAGTACTTTTACTGTAATACTGCATACTACATTGCTATAATACTGCAGTACTTTTACTGTAATACTGCATACTATATCACTATAATACTGCAGTACTTTTACTGTAATACTACATACTATATCACTATAATACTGCAGTACTTTTACTGTAATACTGCATACTACATCACTCATAATACTGCAGTACTTTTACTGTAATACTACATACTATATCACTATAATACTGCAGTACTTTTACTGTAATACTGCATACTACATCACTATAATACTGCAGTACTTTTACTGTAATACTGCATACTACATCACTCATAATACTGCAGTACTTTTACTGTAATACTGCATACTACATCACTCATAATACTGCAGTACTTTTACTGTAATACTGCATACTACATCACTATAATACTGCAGTACTTTTACTGTAATACTGCATACTACATCACTATAATACTGCAGTACTTTTACTGTAATACTGCATACTACATCACTATAATACTGCAGTACTTTTACTGTAATACTGCATACTACATCACTATAATACTGCAGTACTTTTACTGTAATACTGCATACTACATCACTATAATACTGCAGTACTTTTACTGTAATACTGCATACTACATCACTATAATACTGCAGTACTTTTACTGTAATACTGCATACTACATCACTATAATACTGCAGTACTTTTACTGTAATACTGCATACTACATCACTATAATACTGCAGTACTTTTACTGTAATACTGCATACTACATCACTATAATACTGCAGTACTTTTACTGTAATACTGCATACTACATCACTATAATACTGCAGTACTTTTACTGTAATACTGCATACTACATCACTATAATACTGCAGTACTTTTACTGTAATACTGCATACTACATCACTATAATACTGCAGTACTTTTA
>JAJDFG010000599.1:7500-32500 GCA_021039105.1 Scomber colias | reverse complement strand
AAGAAGGAAGGAAGGAAGGAGGGAGAAAGGAAAAGAGGACGGAAGGAAGGAAGGAAGGAAATAAGGACAGAGGAAAGAAAGACAGAAGGACAGAGGAAAGAAGGACAGAGGAAAGAAGGAAGGTAATGGGGAGGACATAAAGAAAGAAGGAAGGAAGGAAGGAAGGAAGGAGGGAGAAAGGAATGAAGGAAGGAAGAAAAGAAGGACAGAGGAAAGAAGGACAGAGGAAAGAAAGAAGGTAATGGGGAGGAAATAAAAAAGAAAAGGAAGGAAGGAAGGAAAGGAAAGAACGGAGGAAAGGATGAAGAAGGAAGGAAAGGAAGGAGGAGTTAGGGAGAAAGGAAAAGAAGGAAGGTAATGGGGAGGAAATAAAGACAGAAGGAAGAAGGGAGGGAGAGAGGGAGGGAGAGAGGAGGGAGGGAGGGCTGGAGGGAGGACAGAAGGCAAAGAGAGAAAGGAAGGAAAGAGAAAAGTCATAAATGTGATTAATGACTTGTGTTTCATCTTCTGATAAAGACTTGAACTCACCTTCTTCTACAGGTGATGGTTGTTCCTCTGACCTTTGACCCTCTGACCCTCTGACTCTGACCTCTGACCTTTGACCCTCTGACCCCTCTGACTCTGACCTTTGACCTCTGACTGAGTAATATAAGATAGAGAGGGGCACTCTGCACATTACTGCCCCCTGCTGCTCTGGAGTCGTATGCAGCAATGAAGAGCAGAAACTCAGCCAGCAGGTTTCTCTCTCCTCCCTTCTCTCCTTCCTTCCTTCCTCCCTTCCTCCCTTTCTTTCTTCCTCCCTTTCTTTCTTCCTTCCATCTGTCCTTCCTTCCTTCCTTCCTTCCTTCCATCTGTCCTTCCTTCCTTTCTTCCTTCCTGTCTTCTTTTCCTTCTTTCCTTCCATCTGCCCTTCTTCCCGTCCTTCCTTCCTTCCTTCCTGTCTTCTTTTCCTTCTTTCCTTCCATCTGCCCTTCTTCCCTTCCTTCCTTCCTTCCTTCCTTCCATCTGTCCTTCCTTCCTTCCTTCCTTCCTTCCTTCCTGTCCTTCTTTTCCTTCTTTCCTTCCATCTGCCCTTCTTCCCTCCCTTCCTTCCTTCCTTCCTTCCTTCCAGTCTTCTTTTCCTTCCTTCCTTCCTTCCATCTGCCCCTTCTTCCCTTTCTTCCTTCCTTCCTTCCTTCCTTCCATCTGTCCTTCCTTCCTTCCTCCCCTTCGTCAAACTCATTTTCATTTAGGAAATGATCTGCTTGTTTTCCGGCATGTGAACGGATGAACTCCTTCTTTCTTTCCTTCCCTCGTTTATTCTTTCCTTCATTCCTTCTTTCCTCCCTTCCCTCCTTCCCTCCTGTTAGCTGACTGACAGCCTGACAGGAAGTGTGTTAACGTCTCCACGCTGCTGGACTGTTTGCAGCTCTGAAGTGTCTAATCTGCCCCCCCTCCTCCCTTCACCCACCCCCTCCTCCTCCCCTCCTTCACCTTCTGTCCTTTCCTTCCCTCCTTTCTTCTTTCCTTCATTCCTTCTTTCCTTCTGTCCTTCTGTCCTTCTTTCCTTCCCTCCTTCCTTCTTTCCTTCATTCCTTCTTTCCTTGTCTCCTTCCTTCTTCCCTTCCTTCCTTCCTTCTGTCCTTCTTTCCTTCCTCCCTTTCCTCCCACCCTCCTATCTTCCTTCCTCCCTTCCTTCCTTCCTTCCTTCCTTCCTTCCTCCCCTCCATCCCTCCTTTCCTCCCTCCCTCCCTCCCTCCTTTCCGTCCTTCTTCCTCTCTCTTTCTTTCCTCCCCCTTCCTCCCTCCATCCCTCCTTTCCTTCCTCCCTCCTTTCCTCCTGTTAGCTGACTGACAGCCTGACAGGAAGTGTGTTAACGTCTCCATGCTGGACTGTTTGCAGCTCTGAAGTGTGTAATCTAACAGGAGCAGGAACACATCACCCCCCCCCCCCCTCCTCCTCCCCCTCCCCCTCCTCCCCCCCCCCCCCCCCCCTCCTTCAGCATATTTGTTGTGATTATGCAGAACACCAAACACAGCAGATGAGTTTATGTGCTGCGGCGGCTCGGCTGTAATTGCTAAAGTATTTCATGATGAAGGATTTCAGAAACCTCTCCTCAAGTTTGTTATTCTTCTTCTTGCAGTTTGAAGCCTCCTTTCTTCTTTCCTTCATTCCTTCCTTCCTTCCTTCTTTCCTTCTTTCCTTCCTTCCTTCCTTCCTTCCTTCCTTCCTTCTGGTCTTCTTTTTTTTTTCTTCTTGCAGTTTGAAGTCGATGATTGACAAATGAGCTGCTGAGGTTTGATAATAGAGGATGCTGCTTCCATCCTTCCTTCTTTCCTTCCCTCCTTCCTTCTCTTCCTCCCTTCCTTCTTTCCTTCCCTCCTTCTTTCTTTCCTTCCCTCCTTCCCTCTTTCCTTCTTTTCTTCATTCCTTCTCTCCTTCCTTCTGTCCTTCCCTTCCTCCCTCCTACCTTCCTTCCATCCTTCCTTCCTCCTACCTTCCTTCCATCCTTCCTTTCCTTCCTCCCTTCCATCCTTCCTTTCCTTCCTCCCTTCCATCCTTCTTTCCTTCCTTTGAGAGAAACAAGACAGGTGAAGCACATGAGGCAGTCAACCAAGGCAGGGAAAACACAGGAAGTAAAACTAACAAAATAAAACAGCAACAGGAAGTGACACATAGAGAACAAGGCAAGGCAGTTTTATTTATATAGAGCATTTCATACACAATGGCAACTCAATGTGCTTTACATAAAACAGAAACATTAAACATACAATTAACCCCCCCACCCCCACCCCCCCATAATAAAAAACAAAGTACAGAAAAATAGAAAGACATACATAAAACGATTGCAGCATAAAATAATAAATTAGCTTTAAAATCATTAAAAGGTGTGACGACCTGTCTCTCTCTGTTCATTGGTTGTGTGACTTCCCTGGGTGGAGGTGGGGACAGGTCGTCAGCCCAATTTGTCTCACCTGTGGTGTTTAGAGCACTGGGGATTTAAGGGCTGTCTGAATGTTAGTTCTCTCTCTTGCTACCTCCAGACGGGACTTGGGTTCAGGCTTCCACCTGCCATGTGGACCTAAGTATTTTTACTTCCTGCATTCAACACTTCACACACCTTACACTCATCCATACACTGCACACATGACTGACTTTTTAACATAACCTATTACACATCCTTTTGCTTTACTTTGATATAAGTTTATTGTATTTGTTTGGTATAATCTGATTTCCCATTTGATTAATTTACCTATTAGGTTAATTTGAAGTTAAAATGATTTATTAATAAATTCATTTTGATTGGTTATCATTTGTGTGGACTCCCTTTTTGCCACTAACTGACCCGGTTCGTGACAAAATGGGGGCTCGTCCATTTGTTTAAATTTAGTTAGTTTTGTAAGGGGTAATTTGTTGAAGTTTAGCTTGATTTGTTTGCTTGATTGGTTTATTGGTAACACTGAGTGAAACCAATTAGGGAGTTCCACAGGTGATTTTTGTCTGTTGGATTTCAGTTTTGAGGAGGTATTTGGTCAGTGGAGTTTGGAAAGTAGCAGAGCATTTTTGTCATTAGGTTTGGTTTTTGATTTAAGGATTTGTAATGTTTGGTTGAGTAATTAAAGGTTGGAACTTTGAGTTTGGTTTGGTTGGGGACAGTCTCATAAGGTGGTATGGAACCATGAATCCCCCTGTGAGGCTAAGAAGGCTGGTTTCCATTAGGGGGACTGGTCTTGGGGGAATTTTAGTGTGGCTGCAAAAGTGGGTAGAGCAGTCGTCTCGGGAGCACATCCCTGGTGTAAGGGAGGGTCGCTGGAAACAGTTGCTTTCTCTTCCCAGTGGGCTACAGTGCATAAATACCCCCCCCATCAGTAGCGGCACGAAGACTAGGGATGGAGTAAGGTAGTTAGGGGGTCGCTAATATTAGTTAGTCAGGGCTGGGGAGGTTCCATTTTGGTTTGGCTGTCCTAGACTTTGTTAGTAGTTCCAGCTGATTTTTTTTTTTTTTTTTTTTTTTTTTCTTTTTTTCTATTCTGTCAGTAGGTGTAGGTATGGCATCTGTAGTGGATGAATTTGTTGGGCCCGTCAGTAGCACTACTGGATCAATGTACGAAGGACCAGTTACTGCTAATTGCAGAGAATTATGGGATTGAGATAGTAGACAGAAAGTTAAAGGAGTCTGTTAAGGGCAGTTTGAAGGCAGGTTTGTTGGAAAAGAGAATTCTTCAACCTGGGGTGGGGTCTCAGTCTTCAGTTTCTGCAGGTACTGTTTTGAGTTTTGAGCAGCAAAAAGGAACTTCTGTTGTTAAAAACAAACTCATGAATTACAGCTACAAGTACAACTTGAAAAAATGAAACAGGAAAAGGACTTGCTTTGGAAGAGATGAAGCAAAAGACTGAGATGGTTAGGTTAGAGGTGCAGAATAAGAAACTAAACTTAATTCAGCAGGTATATTGCCAGGTTCGGCTGACAGTGAGAGCCCTATGTTTCAGTCTGGTACACCAGTGGCATCTTTTGATATCTTCAGTAATTTGCGCCTGCTTCCAAAATTCAATGAAAAAGACCCTGATTCTTTCTTTTCCTTATTTGAGCGAATAGCAGACTCCAGGAAATGGCCAGAGGGTGATCAGGTGCTAATGTTACAATGCGTCCTGACCGGGAGAGCCCAGGAAGCGTATGCAACTTTGAGCGCTGATGACTGTAGAGTGTACAAGCGAGTTAAGTCTGCAGTGCTTAAAGCATATGAGTTGGTGCCTGAGGCATACCGGCAGCGGTTCCGCAGTTGGAAAAAAGGAGATAAACAGCTCATGTGGAATTTGTGCGGGATCTGACTACTCATTTTGGACGTTGGTGTGCAGCGTCAGAGGTTGACACGTTTGAGAAACTGTGTGATCTGGTAATCTTAGAACAACTTAAAAAACTCTGTACCGAAAAATGTGGCTACTTACATGGTAGAGCATAAAGTAGGTAATCCAGGTCAGGCAGCGGTGTTGGCTGATGAGTATGTGTTAATTCACAAAAGCAATTTCAGTGCGTCAAGTTCAGAAAGTGTGCGCAGGGAGAATTATGTTCATCAGAAAGGTGCATCAGATTCTTATGCTAAGAGTGAACAGGGCATGAGAGAAAGGCAGTCAGAAGGTAGAACATGTAACTATTGCAGAGGCAGTGGGCATTGGAAGAGTGAGTGTCCAGTCCTCAAATCAAAAAGTAAATTCTCCAGTGCACATGTAAGACCAGCTGCTCTGTCTAATTCACTCAGTCCAGGCACAGTGGATGCGCAGCAAGTTGAACTCAGACAGCAGAAGAATATGCAGGATTTTGGACCATTCATTTCTGATGGTTTGGTGTCTTTGCCAGGTAGTGATGAACAGGTGCCAGTAAAGATACTGCGGGATACCGGTTCATTGGACTCATTTGTGCGCCAGTCTGTTCTACCCTTCTCATCTGTGACTGACACAGGAGACTTTGTGATGGTCAGAGGGATGGGGATGGTGGTGTTCCCGGCTCCTGTGCATAATCTGTGTCTTGTCTCAGGTTTGGTGAATGGAGTTGTGGGGATGGGTGTGCGCGCAGAGTTGCCAGTGGATGGGGTGGATATAATTCTGGGTAATGGTCTTGCTGGGGTGCGGGTGTGGGCCGATGGTCCTTCTCCCAGTATAGTCACTACAAGTATGCCTAGTCAAGGTCAGTCAGACAGCATATCTGAGGATGTTTTTGTGTATCCGGCCTGTGCTGTTACGCGTGCCATGACCAGTGTGCGTGACGCACAGAGTCTTACTATCAAGAAGTCAGAGTTGGAAGCCGAAATTTGTGTGACTTTGCCTGATCAGTTTAAGTCGATGTCACGATCTGAGTTGATTGCAGAGCAGGAAAGTGATGCCAGTTTGAAAGAACTGTATGACAAAGTTCTTCCGCTTGATGAGATGCTCAGTTCTGCTCACGGTTATTTTCTTCAAGAGGGCTTATTGTTAGAAAATTTGTGCCTCATGGAGAAGCTTTTGTTGGGGAACCAGTTTTTCAGTTTGTAGTGCCGAGTAAGTTTCGGGACTTGGTGTTGCAAACTTGCCATGATAAGGTAGCTGGGCATCCAGGGGGTAAAGAAGACTTATGACCGGGTGTTGCGGTACTGTTTTTGGCCCCGCCTGAAGCGTGATATCTCAGCATATATCAAAACATGTCGCATATGTCAGTTAACGGGCAAGCCAAACCAGTCAATTAGACCGGCTCCACTCTGTCCAATCCCTGTGGTTGAGCAGCCGTTTGCACATTTGATTATTGACTGTGTTGGGCCGTTGCCTCGTTCAAAACTAGGTCATAATTATTTGCTGACTGTAATGTGCCAGGTGACCAGATATCCAGCGGCATATCCACTCCGAACTATAACTACTAAGTCAGTGGTAAAGGCTTTGACGCAGTTCATTTCTGTGTTTGGAATACCAAAAATTATTCAGAGCGATCAAGGATCGAATTTTACATCCCATATGTTCGCCGAAATCCTCCAACAGCTTCACATTAAGCATAGTAAAGCTTCGGCTTATCATGCGCAGTCACAAGGCGCCTTAGAGCGTTTTCATCAAACATTGAAATCTTTATTGCGCTCTTATTGTACTGAGCTGGAGTGTGACTGGGAGGAGGGATTGCCGTGGCTCCTGTTGGCGGCCAGAGAAGTGGTTCAGGAGAGCACAGGTTTTAGCCCAAATGATTTGGTATTTGGTCACAAGGTACGGGGTCCCATGGCTGTCTTGCAAGATAGTTGGGAAATGACAAGTCCTCCTAAAAATTTACTTGACTATGTTAATGGGTTCAAGCATAGGCTGGTTTTGGCAGTGGAAAGTGCAAAGGAGAAGTTGGCAAAATCACAGCACAAAATGAAAAATCTGTATGATAGGCGTGCAGAGCCTAAGCAGTTTCAGGCTGGTGACCAGGTTTTGGTTTTGCAACCTATTGTAACTTCTCCCTTTGAGGCAAAATTCTCTGGTCCATACACTGTAGTACAGCAGGTGTCAGACTTAAATTATATCATTGCCACTCCAAACTCTAGGAAAGCCACTAGACTGTGTCATGTGAATTTGTTGAAGCCTTTTTACAGACGTCAGACTGTGGTGAAAGGGGAAAATGGGAGTGGTATGGTTAATGCTTCTGCGTGTACATCTGAAATTGCTCTGTGCTCATCTCCAGCAGTCAGCATAGAGGAGAGTGCGACTCCTGATGTTTTGCAAGGGCGATTAAAAAATTCAGAGTCACTGAAAAATTTGGATGGCATGTTGGCAAATTTGGATAATGAAAAACGTGCAGAGTTGATTGCTCTTATTAAAAGCTATCCTGTCCTGTTTTCAGATGTACCTTCTCGCACGCATCTTATTGAACATGATGTGGATGTTGGTGATGCCGTACCAATAAAACAACGTTTTTATCGGGTTTCATCAGAAAAGCGCAAGCTTTTAGACAAAGAGGTTCAATATATGTTGGACAATCGTATTGCTGAGCCATGTGTTTCAAGTTGGGCATCGCCATGTCTGTTGGTCAATAAGCCGGACACAACTTTTAGACCATGTACTGACTTTCGTAAAGTTAATAACGTTACAAAGCCAGATGTGTTTCCTCTTCCCCGCATGGAAGACTGTATAGATCAGGTGGGGTCTGCCATTTATGTGAGTAAGTTTGACCTCTTAAAAGGTTATTGGCAGGTTCCTCTGTCTAAGCGGGCACAGGAAATTTGTGCGTTTATTACACCATCTGGTTTGTACAAGTACACTGTTATGCCATTTGGCCTGCGCAATGCGCCAGCAACATTTCAGCGCCTTATGAACCAGGTTGTGGCAGGGCTGGATGGCTGTGCAGTGTATCTTGATGACGTAGTAATATACAGTGATACATGGTCTGAACATATTCAGCGCATTTGTGCATTGTTTGACAGATTGGTCTGGGCAAGGTTGACTGTTAATTTGGCAAAATGTGAGTTTGCGAAGGCCACCGTCACCTACTTGGGCAAGGAGGTCGGTCAGGGCCGGGTGCGTATGTTGCAGGATAAGGTGGCTGCAATACTTGGATATCCCCCTCCAACCACCAAGAAGGAGCTAATGCGCTTTTTAGGGATGGTGGGATATTATCGAAGTTTCTGTCGGAGTTTCTCTTCTGTTGTAGAGCCTCTGACGGCGCTTCTGAAAAAAGAGGCACACTTTGTGTGGTCAGACGGATGTAGACTGGCGTTTGAAAATGTCAAGGCACTTTTGTGTGCAGCGCCTGTGTTGGCTGCTCCCCGGTTGAATGAGGTGTTTTCCCTGCAGGTAGATGCGTCTAACGTGGGAGCAGGGGCTGTACTTTTGCAGGCAGGAGACTGCGGGGTTGAAAAACCTGTGGCTTTTTTCTCTAGGAAGTTTAACAAGTACCAGCTCAATTATTCAGTGATTGAGAAGGAGGCACTAGCGTTAATATGGGCATTGCAGCATTTTGACGTGTATTTGGGGTCTGGTCTAACTCCGTTGGTAGTTTATACGGATCATAACCCACTGACATTTTTACGATCACTCCAAAATCCAAATCAGAGGCTGATGCGATGGGCATTGTTTTTACAGCCGTACCATCTTAATATTCGTCATATCAAGGGGTCAGAAAATGTGATGGCGGATGCCCTTTCTAGGTTGCCCAAAATGTGATTGTGTTCTCACTGTTTGTTCTGCTCTTTCTCCAGGTCTGCCTTCTCACTACTCTCTTAATTTGCTCCTAGGATCCAGGTTGCTGAGAGTGGAAAATGGGGGGAGAGGTGGAGGAGTGGGGATACTGTGGTGGGACCACATTTCTTTAGGGCGGGGGTGTGACGACCTGTCTCTCTCTGTTCATTGGTTGTGTGACTTCCCTGGGTGGAGGTGGGGACAGGTCGTCAGCCCAATTTGTCTCACCTGTGGTGTTTGGAGCACTGGGGATTTAAGGGCTGTCTGAATGTTAGTTCTCTCTCTTGCTACCTCCAGACGGGACTTGGGTTCAGGCTTCCACCTGCCATGTGGACCTAAGTATTTTTACTTCCTGCATTCAACACTTCACACACCTTACACTCATCCATACACTGCACACATGACTGACTTTTTAACATAACCTATTACACATCCTTTTGCTTTACTTTGATATAAGTTTATTGTATTTGTTTGGTATAATCTGATTTCCCATTTGATTAATTTACCTATTAGGTTAATTTGAAGTTAAAATGATTTATTAATAAATTCATTTTGATTGGTTATCATTTGTGTGGACTCCCTTTTTGCCACTAACTGACCCGGTTCGTGACACCAGTCAGAACCTACTTGAAGCCCATATGAGCAAACACAGGTGGCGTCACCATGGAAACTGCAGACGAACCCACTTGGGGCCCATATTTGCAACCCAAATTTAACCCTTATGGGCCCACATGGCATTTTGTGTTGCCACCATCAGCTGTAGAGTCACATGACAGCTGTCATCACATGGGACTGTTAGCAGACAGTAGTGTATTTACCATGAATCACTACTTTATTCATTCTATTTCCTTCCTTCCATCTGTCCTTCCTACCTACCTTTTTTTACTTTCTTCATTCCTTCCATCCTTCTGTCCTTCCTCCCTACCTTCCTTTTTTCCTTTCTTCGTTCCTTACAACTGTCCTTCCTCCCTACCTTCCTTTTTTTCCTTTTTTCCTTTCTTCATTCCTTCCATCCTTCTGTCCTTCCTCCCTACCTTCCTTTTTTCCTTTCTTCGTTCCTTCCATCCTTCTGTCCTTCCTTACATCTGTCCTTCCTCCCTTTCTTCCTTCCTTCCTTCCTTCCTCCCTCCCTTCCTTCCTTCTGTCTGTCTGTCTGTCCTTCCTTCTTTTCTTCCTTCCGTCTGTCTGTCCTTCCTTCCATCTGTCCTTCCTACCTTTCTTCCTCCTTCCTTTTACCTATCTTTCCTTCCTTCCCTTCTTATTTCCTTTTATCCTCCTTTCTGTCCCTCCATCTTTTTAATGATACGGCCCACATGAGATCAGATTGGTCTGTATGTGGCCCTCGAACGAAAATGAGTTTGACACCTCTGGTCTAATGTTATATATATTTACACACTCATCATTCTGACACTCAAATTAAATGGTGGAGGGTAAATGTAGAGACTGTATTTCAGACACAACCTTTGACTCTCCAAGATATGTGTAGCTTTCTACAGTCAGCTGGTGTTTAATAGTCATAGTCTGAAATCTATGATCCTTCATCTGGTGACAAACTGATCAACATGACCGGACTCATGGTCGCGTGGCCGACTCATAATGACTGAATCATCTTCAAATTTCAACACAGTCCCGTCTCCTCTCGCTCACTTTGTGCACAGAATATAAAATAAAGGTGAGAGATCAGAGTCCGTAGGTGAAGGAAGGAAGGAAGGCGGGTGGAAGGAAGGAAGGAAGGAAGGAAGTAGGTGAGCCAGTAGAATGTAATGAATCTGATTAAACCCTGTTCACTTTCACCCTTTGTGTTTAAAGGAAGGAAGGAAGGAAGAAAGGAGGGAGGGAGGAAGGAAGGAAGGAAGGAAGGAAGGAGGAAGGAGGGAAGGAAGAAGGAAGGAAGGAAGGAAGGTAGGAAGGAAGGAAGGAAGGAAGGAAGGAAGTAGGTGAGCCAGTAGAATGTAATGAATCTGATTAAACACCGTTCACTTTCACCCTTTGTGTTTAAAGGAAGGAAGGAAGGAAGAAAGGAGGGAGGAAGGAAGGAAGGAAGGAAGGAGGAAGGAGGGAAGGAAGAAGGAAGGAAGGAAGGTAGGAAGGAAGGAAGGAAGAAGGAAGGAAGTAGGTGAGCCAGTAGAATGTAATGAATCTGATTAAACGCTGTTCACTTTCACCCTTTGTGTTTAAAGGAAGGAAGAAAGGAGGGAGGAAGGAAGGAAGGAAGGAAGGAAGGAGGAAGGAGGGAAGGAAGAAGGAAGGAAGGAAGGTAGGAAGGAAGGAAGGAAGGAAGGAAGTAGGTGAGCCAGTAGAATGTAATGAATCTGATTAAACGCTGTTCACTTTCACCCTTTGTGTTTAAAGGAAGGAAGGAAGGAAGAAAGGAGGGAGGAAGGAAGGAAGGAAGGAACGAGGAAGGAGGGAAGGAAGAAGGAAGGAAGGAAGGCAGGTGGAAGGAAGGAAGGAAGGAAGTAGGTGAGCCAGTAGAATGTAATGAATCTGATTAAACGCTGTTCACTTTCACCCTTTGTGTTTAAAGGAAGGAAGGAAGGAAGAAAGGAGGGAGGAAGGAAGGAAGGAAGGAAGGAAGGCAGAAGGAGGGAAGGAAGGAAGGAAGGAAGGAAGGTATGAAGGAAGGAAGGAAGGAAGGAAGGAAGTAGGTGAGCCAGTAGAATGTAATGAATCTGATTAAACGCTGTTCACTTTCACCCTTTGTGTTTAAAGGAAGGAAGGAAGGAAGGAAGGAGGGAGGAAGGAAGGAAGGAAGGAAGGAAGGAAGTAGGTGAGCCAGTAGAATATAATGAATCTGATTTAAACGCCGTTCACTTTCACCCTTTGTGTTCTATGTGTCAAAAAATCAATTATCCAACCCACCAGATTGTGACTCCACTCAAAATGCTCTGTTCAGTTTCACAGCTCAAATGTGCGGTTGGGTAGTATTAAAAACTGAGGGGGGGGGGGGGGGGGGGGGGAATCAATAAATAGCAATCTAGCATGGGTTTTATTCCCCTCTAGGTGTTGAAACAAAGGTTGAGTAGGGTGATTGAGAAAGAGAGAGAAGGAGGGAAGTAAAGGAGAGGGGTCGAGTGCACACTTGGTTTCCTTTGTAAGCTTTGTCTTCACAAGGGAGGAAGGAAAGAAGGAAGGAAGGGAAGGAAGGAAAGAGAGAAGGAGGGAAGTAAAGGAGAGGGGTCGAGTGCACACTTGGTTTCCTTTGTAAGCTTTGTCTTCACAAGCTTTTCAATGGTTTTCATCGTATTGAATCAGAGAGGTGAAGGCGACCGGCCTGAAGTCATTACAAACTTCTGGGGCTGCTGCCTAGAGCAGGGGTGTCAGAACCGGCCCGCAGACGGGTCCATTTCCTTCTTGCCTTTTCTCCTTCCTTCCTCTTTTCGTCCTCACTCCTTTTCTTCCTTCCTTCCTTCCTTCTCTCCTAAATTCCTTCCTCTTTTCTTCCTTCCTTCCTCCTTTCCTCCCTCCCTCTCTCCTTACTCCTTTCCTCCCTCCCTCTCTCCTTACTCTTTTCTTTCCTTCCTTCCTTTGTGACGACCTGTCTCTCTCTGTTCATTGGTTGTGTGACTTCCCTGGGTGGAGGTGGGGACAGGTCGTCAGCCCAATTTGTCTCACCTGTGGTGTTTGGAGCACTGGGGATTTAAGGGCTGTCTGAATGTTAGTTCTCTGTCTTGCTACCTCCAGACGGGACTTGGGTTCAGGCTTCCACCTGCCATGTGGACCTAAGTATTTTTACTTCCTGCATTCAACACTTCACACACCTTACACTCATCCATACACTGCACACATGACTGACTTTTTAACATAACCTATTACACATCCTTTTGCTTTATTTTGACATAAGTTTACTATATTTGTTTGGTATAATCTGATTTCCATTTGAGTAATTTACCTATTAGTTTAATTTGAAGTTAAAATGATTTACTAATAAATTAATTTTTGATTGGTTATCATTTGTGTGGACTCCTTTTTGCCACCAACTGACCCGGTTCGTGACAAAATGGGGGCTCGTCCATTTGTTTAAATTTAGTTAGTTTTGTAAGGGGTAATTTGTTGAAGTTTAGCTTGATTTGTTTGCTTGATTGGTTTATTGGTAACACTGAGTGAAACCAATTAGGGAGTTCCACAGGTGAATTTTGTCTGTTGGATTTCAGTTTTGAGGAGGTATTTGGTCAGTGGAGTTTGGAAAGTAGCAGAGCATTTTTGTCATTAGGTTTGGTTTTTGATTTAAGGATTTGTAATGTTTGGTTGAGTAATTAAAGGTTGGAACTTTGAGTTTGGTTTGGCTGGGACAGTCTCATAAGGTGGTATGGAACCATGAATCCCCTGTGAGGCTAAGAAGGCTGGTTTCCATTAGGGGGACTGGTCTTGGGGGAATTTTAGTGTGGCTGCAAAAGTGGGTAGAGCAGTCGTCTCGGGAGCACATCCCTGGTGTAAGGGAGGGTCGCTGGAAACAGTTGCTTTCTCTTCCCAGTGGGTTACAGTGCATAAATACCCCCCATCAGTAGCGGCACGAAGACTAGGGATGGAGTAAGGTAGTTAGGGGGTCGCTAATGTTAGTTAGTCAGGGCTGGGGAGGTTCCATTTTGGTTTGGCTGTCCTAGACTTTGTTAGTAGTTCCAGCTGATTTTTTTTTTTTTTTTTTTTTTTTTTTTTTTTTCTTTTTTTCTATTCTGTCAGTAGGTGTAGGTATGGCATCTGTAGTGGATGAATTTGTTGGCTCACCATCAGTAGCACTACTGGATCAATGTACGAAGGACCAGTTACTGCTAATTGCAGAGAATTATGGGATTGAGATAGTAGACAGAAAGTTAAAGGAGTCTGTTAAGGGCAGTTTGAAGGCAGGTTTGTTGGAGAAGAGAATTCTTAATCCTGTGGTGGGGTCTCAGTCTTCAGTTTCTGCAGGTACTGTTTTGAGTTTTGAGCAGCAAAAGGAACTTCTGTTGTTAAAACAAACTCATGAATTACAGCTACAAGTACAACTTGAAAAAATGAAACAGGAAAAGGACTTGGCTTTGGAAGAGATGAAGCAAAAGACTGAGATGGTTAGGTTAGAGGTGCAGAATAAGAAACTAAACTTAATTCAGCAGGGTATATTGCCAGGTTCGGCTGACAGTGAGAGCCCTATGTTTCAGTCTGGTGCACCAGTGGCATCTTTTGATATCTTCAGTAATTTGCGCCTGCTTCCAAAATTCAATGAAAAAGACCCTGATTCCTTCTTTTCCTTATTTGAGCGAATAGCAGAGTCCAGGAAATGGCCAGAGGGTGATCAGGTGCTAATGTTACAATGCGTCCTGACCGGGAGAGCCCAGGAAGCGTATGCAACTTTGAGCGCTGATGACTGTAGAGTGTACAAGCGAGTTAAGTCTGCAGTGCTTAAAGCATATGAGTTGGTGCCTGAGGCATACCGGCAGCGGTTCCGCAGTTGGAAAAAAATGAGATAAACAGTCTCATGTGGAATTTGTGCGGGATCTGACTACTCATTTTGGACGTTGGTGTGCAGCGTCAGAGGTTGACACGTTTGAGAAACTGTGTGATCTGGTAATCTTAGAACAACTTAAAAACTCTGTACCGAAAAATGTGGCTACTTATATTGTAGAGCATAAAGTAGGTAATCCAGGTCAGGCAGCGGTGTTGGCTGATGAGTATGTGTTAATTCACAAAAGCAATTTCAGTGCGTCAAGTTCAGAAAGTGTGCGCAGGGAGAATTATGTTCATCAGAAAGGTGCATCAGACTCTTATGCTAAGAGTGAACAGGGCATGAGAGAAAGGCAGTCAGAAGGTAGAACATGTAACTATTGCAGAGGCAGTGGGCATTGGAAGAGTGAGTGTCCAGTCCTCAAATCAAAAAGTAAATTCTCCAGTGCACATGTAAGACCAGCTGCTCTGTCTAATTCACTCAGTCCAGGCACAGTGGATGCGCAGCAAGTTGAACTCAGACAGCAGAAGAATATGCAGGATTTTGGACCATTCATTTCTGATGGTTTGGTGTCTTTGCCAGGTAGTGATGAACAGGTGCCAGTAAAGATACTGCGGGATACCGGTTCATTGGACTCATTTGTGCGCCAGTCTGTTCTACCCTTCTCATCTGTGACTGACACAGGAGACTTTGTGATGGTCAGAGGGATGGGGATGGTGGTGTTCCCGGCTCCTGTGCATAATCTGTGTCTTGTCTCGGGTTTGGTGAATGGAGTTGTGGGGATGGGTGTGCGCGCAGAGTTGCCAGTGGATGGGGTGGATATAATTCTGGGTAATGGTCTTGCTGGGGTGCGGGTGTGGGCCGATGGTCCTTCTCCCAGTATAGTCACTACAAGTATGCCTAGTCAAGGTCAGTCAGACAGCATATCTGAGGATGTTTTTGTGTATCCGGCCTGTGCTGTTACGCGTGCCATGACCAGTGTGCGTGACGCACAGAAGTCAGAGTTGGAAGCCGAAATTTGTGTGACTTTGCCTGATCAGTTTAAGTCGATGTCACGATCTGAGTTGATTGCAGAGCAGGAAAGTGATGCCAGTTTGAAAGAACTGTATGACAAAGTGCTTCCGCTTGGTGAGATACTCAGTTCTGCTCACGGTTATTTTCTTCAAGAGGGCTTATTGTTTAGAAAATTTGTGCCTCATGGAGAAGCTTTTGTTGGGGAACCAGTTTTTCAGTTTGTAGTGCCGAGTAAGTTTCGGGACTTGGTGTTGCAAACTTGCCATGATAAGGTAGCTGGGCATCCGGGCGTAAAGAAGACTTATGACCGGGTGTTGCGGTACTGTTTTTGGCCCCGCCTGAAGCGTGATATCTCAGCATATATCAAAACATGTCGCATATGTCAGTTAACGGGCAAGCCAAACCAGTCAATTAGACCGGCTCCACTCTGTCCAATCCCTGTGGTTGAGCAGCCGTTTGCACATTTGATTATTGACTGTGTTGGGCCGTTGCCTCGTTCAAAACTAGGTCATAATTATTTGCTGACTGTAATGTGCCAGGTGACCAGATATCCAGCGGCATATCCACTCCGTACTATAACTACTAAGTCGGTGGTAAAGGCTTTGACGCAGTTCATTTCTGTGTTTGGAATACCAAAAATTATTCAGAGCGATCAAGGATCGAATTTTACATCCCATATGTTCGCCGAAATCCTCCAACAGCTTCACATTAAGCATAGTAAAGCTTCGGCTTATCATGCGCAGTCACAAGGCGCCTTAGAGCGTTTTCATCAAACATTGAAATCTTTATTGCGCTCTTATTGTACTGAGCTGGAGTGTGACTGGGAGGAGGGATTGCCGTGGCTCCTGTTGGCGGCCAGAGAAGTGGTTCAGGAGAGCACAGGTTTTAGCCCAAATGATTTGGTATTTGGTCACAAGGTACGGGGTCCCATGGCTGTCTTGCAAGATAGTTGGGAAATGACAAGTCCTCCTAAAAATTTACTTGACTATGTTAATGGGTTCAAGCATAGGCTGGTTTTGGCAGTGGAAAGTGCAAAGGAGAAGTTGGCAAAATCACAGCACAAAATGAAAAATCTGTATGATAGGCGTGCAGAGCCTAAGCAGTTTCAGGCTGGTGACCAGGTTTTGGTTTTGCAACCTATTGTAACTTCTCCCTTTGAGGCAAAATTCTCTGGTCCATACACTGTAGTACAGCAGGTGTCAGACTTAAATTATATCATTGCCACTCCAACTCTAGGAAAGCCACTAGACTGTGTCATGTGAATTTGTTGAAGCCTTTTTACAGACGTCAGACTGTGGTGAAAGGGGAAAATGGGAGTGGTATGGTTAATGCTTCTGCGTGTACATCTGAAATTGCTCTGTGCTCATCTCCAGCAGTCAGCATAGAGGAGAGTGCGACTCCTGATGTTGTTTTGCAAGGGCGATTTAAAAATTCAGAGTCACTGAAAAATTTGGATGGCATGTTGGCAAATTTGGATAATGAAAAACGTGCAGAGTTGATTGCTCTTATTAAAAGCTATCCTGTCCTGTTTTCAGATGTACCTTCTCGCACGCATCTTATTGAACATGATGTGGATGTTGGTGATGCCGTACCAATAAAACAACGTTTTTATCGGGTTTCATCAGAAAAGCGCAAGCTTTTAGACAAAGAGGTTCAATATATGTTGTACAATCGTATTGCTGAGCCATGTGTTTCAAGTTGGCATCGCCATGTCTGTTGGTCAATAAGCCGGACACAACTTTTAGACCATGTACTGACTTTCGTAAAGTTAATAACGTTACAAAGCCAGATGTGTTTCCTCTTCCCCGCATGGAAGACTGTATAGATCAGGTGGGGTCTGCCATTTATGTGAGTAAGTTTGACTCTTAAAAGGTTATTGGCAGGTTCCTCTGTCTAAGCGGGCACAGGAAATTTGTGCGTTTATTACACCATCTGGTTTGTACAAGTACACTGTTATGCCATTTGGCCTGCGCAATGCGCCAGCAACATTTCAGCGCCTTATGAACCAGGTTGTGGCAGGGCTGGATGGCTGTGCAGTGTATCTTGATGACGTAGTAATATACAGTGATACATGGTCTGAACATATTCAGCGCATTTGTGCATTGTTTGACAGATTGGTCTGGGCAAGGTTGACTGTTAATTTGGCAAAATGTGAGTTTGCGAAGGCCACCGTCACCTACTTGGGCAAGGAGGTCGGTCAGGGCCGGGTGCGTATGTTGCAGGATAAGGTGGCTGCAATACTTGGATATCCCCCTCCAACCACCAAGAAGGAGCTAATGCGCTTTTTAGGGATGGTGGGATATTATCGAAGTTTCTGTCGGAGTTTCTCTTCTGTTGTAGAGCCTCTGACGGCGCTTCTGAAAAAAGAGGCCCACTTTGTGTGGTCAGACGGATGTAGACTGGCGTTTGAAAATGTCAAGGCACTTTTGTGTGCAGCGCCTGTGTTGGCTGCTCCCCGGTTGAATGAGGTGTTTTCCCTGCAGGTGGATGCGTCTAACGTGGGAGCAGGGGCTGTACTTTTGCAGGCAGGAGACTGCGGGGTTGAAAAACCTGTGGCTTTTTTCTCTAGGAAGTTTAACAAGTACCAGCTCAATTATTCAGTGATTGAGAAGGAGGCACTAGCGTTAATATGGGCATTTGCAGCTTTTTGACGTGTATTTGGGGTCTGGTCTAACTCCGTTGGTAGTTTATACAGATCATAACCCACTGACATTTTTACAATCACTCCAAAATCCAAATCAGAGGCTGATGCGATGGGCATTGTTTTTACAGCCGTACCATCTTAATATTCGTCATATCAAGGGGTCAGAAAATGTGATGGCGGATGCCCTTTCTAGGTTGCCCTAAATGTGATTGTGTTCTCACTGTTTGTTCTGCTCTTTTTCCAGGTCTGCCTTCTCACTACTCTCTTAATTTGCTCCTAGGATCCAGGTTGCTGAGAGTGGAAAATGGGGGGAGAGGTGGAGGAGTGGGGATACTGTGGTGGGACCACATTTCTTTAGGGCGGGGGTGTGACAACCTGTCTCTCTCTGTTCATTGGTTGTGTGACTTCCCTGGGTGGAGGTGGGGACAGGTCGTCAGCCCAATTTGTCTCACCTGTGGTGTTTGGAGCACTGGGGATTTAAGGGCTGTCTGAATGTTAGTTCTCTCTCTTGCTACCTCCAGACGGGACTTGGGTTCAGGCTTCCACCTGCCATGTGGACCTAAGTATTTTTACTTCCTGCATTCAACACTTCACACACCTTACACTCATCCATACACTGCACACATGACTGACTTTTAAACATAACCTATTACACATCCTTTTGCTTTACTTTGATATAAGTTTATTGTATTTGTTTGGTATAATCTGATTTCCCATTTGATTAATTTACCTATTAGGTTAATTTGAAGTTAAAATGATTTATTAATAAATTCATTTTGATTGGTTATCATTTGTGTGGACTCCCTTTTTTGCCACTAACTGACCCGGTTCGTGACAAAGGACATAGTGCAAATGAAAGATTAAAATGTAAAGTGCTTTAAAAGAGCTCAATCATAAGCTCAGGAGAAGAGAAATGTTTTTAACCTGGATTTAAAAATGATTTCAGTTCTGCTGCTAGTTTGTTCCAGTTGTGTAAAAGCTGCTTCATCATGTTAACTCTGGGCTCAACTATATGACCTGAGTCAGTAGATCTCAGAGCTCTGGGCTCAACTATCTGACCTGAGTCAGTAGATCTCAGAGCTCTGGGCTCAACTATCTGACCTGAGTCAGTAGATCTCAGAGCTCTGGGCTCAACTATCTGACCTGAGTCAGTAGATCTCAGAGCTCTGGGCTCAACTATCTGACCTGAGTCAGTAGATCTCAGAGCTCTACTGGGTTTATATTCTACTAACATGTCATTCATGTATTCTAGACCTAAACCATTCAGTGATTTGTAGACCAGTAGCAGAACTTTAACTGGGAGCCAGCCAAGTAAAGTTTTAAAATATTTGGAATGCTAATTAGGACATCCAGTTTGTTTTTGATGCTTATTCATGCATCGTTTACATGATTTCATATATTTAAAATCTATTCTATAGCTGACTGGGAGCCAGTGTAAAGACTTTAAAACTGACTGGGAGTCAGTGTAAAGACTTTAGAGCTGACTGGGAGCCAGTGTAAAGACTTTAGAGCTGACTGGGAGCCAGTGTAAAGACTTTAGAGCTGACTGGGAGCCAGTGTAAAGACTTTAGAGCTGACTGGGAGCCAGTGTAAAGACTTTAGAGCTGACTGGGAGCCAGTGTAAAGACTTTAGAGCTGACTGGTAGCCAGTGTAAAGACTTAAGAACTGACTGGTAGCCAGTGTAAAGACTTAGGAACTGACTGGGAGCCAGTGTAAAGACTTTGGAACTGACTGGGAGCCAGTGTAAAGACTTGAGAACTGACTGGGAGCCAGTGTAAAGACTTGAGAACTGACTGGGAGCCAGTGTAAAGACTTGAGAACTGACTGGGAGCCAGTGTAAAGACTTTAGAACTGACTGGGAGCCAGTGTAAAGACTTTAGAACTGACTGGGAGCCAGTGTAAAGACTTTAGAACTGACTGGGAGCCAGTGTAAAGACTTTAGAACTGACTGGGAGCCAGTGTAAAGACTTTAGAACTGACTGGGAGCCAGTGTAAAGACTTTAGAACTGACTGGGAGCCAGTGTAAAGACTTTAGAACTGACTGGGAGCCAGTGTAAAGACTTGAGAACTGGAGTAATGTGCTCTGATCTCTTTGTTCTGGTTAAAACTCGAGCTGCAGCTGTTTAATGTCCAGTCAGAAGACGTTACAGTAGTCGAGTCTACTGGAGATGAAAGCATGAATCAATAAAGCTCCAGCATCTTTGTATAATAAACAGAGACAAACCTCTCTAAAGAAATCACCTCTGAATCTGCTGAGAGAGAAAAGCTGCTTTACTATAATAATAATCATGCTGCCACTGAGTCTTTTTTATATTAATTCAGGTCTGATGCTGTTGTTCTATTCTATCTAACACACACACACACACACACCTACACACACACTATTCATGGAGAATAGTGTGATTGAGGTTTCTGCTTCGTTACCAGCTCTCTCTCTCTGTCTCTGTCTCTGTCTCTGTCTCTGTCTCTCTCTCTCTCTCTCTCTCTCTCTCTCTCTCTCTCTCTCTGTGTCTCTCTCTCTCTCTCTCTCTCTCTGTCTCTCTCTCTCTGTCTCTCTCTCTCTCTCTCGCCGGGAGTCCGGAGGTGTTTTAAGGTTTCGGCGGGAAGCTGCTGTTGTTTCCTCCAGCGGGGCAGAAAATGTGAAACGCTTCAGGGAGTTTCAACAGGCTCTGAACCGAGACACTAAACTCCTAAAGTGCTTTCATCACTCCGGGACAAACAGGATTTCACAGCTTTCTCTGTCGTTACGGGACTGAAAATGGTTTTCTGCTGTGAAATACCTGAAAGAGCATCGATGGTAATACTAATGATTAGAAAGGGAGGCAGGAAGGAGAGGTGGAAGGAAGGAAGGAAAGGTGGAAGGAAAGATGGAAGGAAGGAAAGATGGAAGGAAGGAGGGAAAATAAGAGGCAGGAAAGGGAAAGAAAGGAAACGGGATAGGAAGGAAGGAAGGAAGGGAGGAAGAAGGAGAGATGGAAGGAAGGCAGGGAGGGAGGAAGGAAAGATGGAAGGAAGGAACTCAGGATGCACCCCTCAAACTCATTTTCATTCAAGGGCCACAAACAGACCAATTTAATCTCATGTGGGCCGGATCATTAAAAAGATGGAAGGAAGGAAAGATCTTGTTCTTTCGGTCACTACCCAAAGCTCATGACCATAGGAAAGAACAAGATGGCGGGTACAAGCGGCTGAAATGAGCTTCCTCCGTAGGCTGGCTGGGCTCTCCCTTAGAGATAGGGTGAGAAGCTCAGTTATCCGGAGGGAGCTCGGAGTAGACCCGCTGCTCCTCCGCGTTGAGAGGAGCCAGATGAGGAGGCTCGGGCATCTAGTCAGGATGCCTCCCGGGACGCCTCCCTGGTGAGGTGTTCAGGGTCCGTCCCACCGGTAGGAGACCCAGGACACGCTGGAGAGACTATGTCTCTCGGCTGGCCTGGGAACGCCTCGGGGTCCCCCGGGAAGAGCTGGACGAAGTGGCTGGGGAGAGGGAAGTCTGGGCTTCCTGCTTAGGATGCTGCCCCCGCGACCCGACCAGGATAAGAGAAGAAGATGGATGGATGGATGGATGGGAAGGAAAGAAGGAAGGAAGGAAGGGAAGGAAGGAAGGAAGGAAGGAAGGACAGAATTAAGAAAGGTATGAAGGACAGATGGAAGGAAGGAAGGAAGGAAGGAAGGAAGGAAGGACAGAATTAAGAAAGGTATGAAGGACAGATGGAAGGAAGGAAGGAAGGAAGGAAAAGGGGAAGGTAGAGAGGAAGGACAGATGATGATTGGTCTGTATGTGGCCCTTGAATGAATTTGACTTCACTCAACAATTAATGATATAATAAACTATAATAAATGACTCCTGATGGCTTCATTAGTTTTAATGGTCACAGGAAAGTAAAATAAAGTTCATTAAGCTGTTTTTAAGCCGTTCATTAGCTTAGTTTCAGTTTCCTGTGATTGTTGAGAAGAAACAAACAGAACAGGAAGTGAGAGTTAGTGATCTGAGCCTGGTCGTCCTTGAGGAAGCTGCAGGACTATTTCCTTCCAGTCAGTCGCAGGCGGCGTAATTATTTTGACACTTCAAATTGAATTTCAAAGTTTTTTTCCCTCTCCTTCAGAAGACTTATTGAAGTGTGAGTGTGAGCCGCGGCACTGCCCGTTTATTCTTCCATTATTCCTGCTGATCAATATTTTTGATGTCTCTGTTGAGTCGCGGCAGGCGTTAAAAGTGTCACTTGAAAGTCACAGAAAGAAGCAAAAGTTCTGCAGAGCACTTTGTTTCTCAGATCTGACTCAAACATCCCATGACGTCCACTAGAGTCAGAAATGAGTCGGTTAGATCTGATCTCAGATGCAGGAATGAGATTAATTGACTCCAGCAGATAAAACTCAACAAAGTTATCTCAAGGCTCTTTCCACATAGAGCAGGTCTAAACCGAACTCTTCAGGTTTCATTTAAAGAGACCCAACATTCCCACATGAGCAACACTTGGTGACAGTGGAGAGAAAAAAACTCCTTTTCACATGTCACATGGGACATAAGTGGGCTAAGCAGGCATGGGCATAAACAGGGCGAGTTGTATGGGCCCCACATGTGAAGCCCATATGGGCCCCATTTAAGGTCCATTCTGACCCACTTAGACCCCACATGGGTTTAAATGTGTGCTACGTGGGTACAGAGTGGGCATGAACTGGGAACATTTTGCAGGTCCCACATGATTTCAGTAACATGGGTCCCACATGTGACTCTATGAGCCCCTAAAGGGACATAAGTGGGCTAAGCAGGCATGGGCATAAACAGGGCGAGTTGTATGGGCCCTGTATTGTTTCAGAAACAATAACCCTAACCCCACATGAAGCCATATGGCCCCATTCAGGTCCATTCTGATCCCACTTAGACCCCACATGGGCAAACATATGGGGCCTACATTGGTCTCACCCATTGAGCTACACTTGAAACCAGTCAGAACCTACTTGAAGCCATATGAGCAAACACAGGTGGCGTCACCATGGAAACTGCAGACGAACCCACTTGGGGCCCATATTTTGCAACCCAAATTTAACCCTTATGGGCCCACATGGCATTTTGTGTTGCCACCATCAGCTGTAGAGTCACGTGACAGCAGTCATCACATGGGACTATTTACCATGAATCACTACTTTATTCATTCTATTTGAGGGTCTAAAGCGGGGGTGTCAAACATGCGGCCCGGGGGCCAGATACGGCCCACAGAGGGGTGCGATCCGGCCCACTTGCCATCCTGTGTTCTTTTCCTTCCTTCCATCTGTCCTTCCTACCTTCCTTTTTTCCTTTCTTCGTTCCTTCCATCCTTCTGTCCTTCCTCCCTACCCTTCCTTTTTTCCTTTCTTCGTTCCTTCCATCCTTCTGTCCTTCCTCCCTACCTTCCTTTTTTCCTTTCTTCGTTCCTTCCATCCTTCCTTACAACTGTCCTTCCTCCCTACCTTCCTTTTTTCCTTTCTTCGTTCCTTCCATCCTTCTGTCCTTCCTCCCTACCTTCCTTTTTTCCTTTCTTCGTTCCTTCCATCCTTCCTTACAACTGTCCTTCCTCCCTACCTTCCTTTTTTCCTTTCTTCGTTCCTTCCATCCTTCTGTCCTTCCTCCCTACCTTCCTTTTTTCCTTTCTTCGTTCCTTCCATCCTTCTGTCCTTCCTCCCTACCTTCCTTTTTTCCTTTCTTCGTTCCTTCCATCCTTCCTTACAACTGTCCTTCCTCCCTACCTTCCTTTTTCCTTTCTTCGTTCCTTCCATCCTTCTGTCCTTCCTCCCTACCTTCCTTTTTTCCTTTCTTCGTTCCTTCCATCCTTCTGTCCTTCCTCCCTACCTTCCTTTTTTCCTTTCTTCGTTCCTTCCATCCTTCCTTACAACTGTCCTTCCTCCCTACCTTCCTTTTTTCCTTTCTTCGTTCCTTCCATCCTTCTGTCCTTCCTCCCTACCTTCCTTTTTTCCTTTCTTCGTTCCTTCCATCCTTCCTTACAACTGTCCTTCCTCCCTACCTTCCTTTTTTCCTTTTCTTCGTTCCTTCCATCCTTCTGTCCTTCTCATTACCTTCCTTTTTTCCTTTCTTCGTTCCTTCCATCCTTCCTTACAACTGTCCTTCCTCCCTACCTTCCTTTTTTCCTTTCTTCGTTCCTTCCATCCTTCTGTCCTTCCTCCCTACCTTCCTTTTTTCCTTTCTTCGTTCCTTCCATCCTTCCTTACAACTGTCCTTCCTCCCTACCTTCCTTTTTTCCTTTCTTCGTTCCTTCCATCCTTCTGTCCTTCCTCCCTACCTTCCTTTTTTCCTTTCTTCGTTCCTTCCATCCTTCCTTACAACTAGAGGTAAGATCGGGCCTAAAAAATCCAGCCCGACCCGACCCAGGCCCGATGGTATTTAAAGCCCGACCCGGCCCGAGCCCGATCAATTAACTTGATTTGCAGCCCGAGCCCGAAAAAACCCGAAATGTTATATTTTGCGTCAGTCAGAACCGGACAGAGCACTGCTCCGGGAAAAGGGACTGGTTGCAATTTGTGTGATCCCATTTGTGACGATGCCTGTGCATAATGATAACAAATTAAAGCCTTTAAAGTCTTTTGTAACGAATTCTCCCAGTTTAACAAGACTGTAAGATGCATATTCTCTGACAAGGAGAGGAGCAGCAGCAGCAGCAGGTCTCTGGGTAAAGCCTCCAGAGCGCAGCAGGTTCACTATAGTCTTCGTTACTAAAGGTGGAAACAAACAGACTTTAAAAGTCCTCCGCTGGAGACTGCGCGCACGGATGAATCCATTCATACATGTGTCTGGACCAGCTGCTGTTTGAGAAGTCAGACCTGCTGAGGTAGGTGGTCCAGGGCGGTCATCTCGGTGTAAAGTGCGTATTGTGCGGGAGACCGGGAGTTCAGTCTCGGGTCTTGTCCTCTTGAACATCTGGCAATTACCAACAGCGCCTTCTCTGTTTATCCAAATTATTTATTTTTATTATATTTTATAAGTATTCCTTAGTTTAATATCCATACATCGTTTTAATATACATAATACATAATATATATTTATTTTAAAAAAAAGTTGGCGAGAGAGAAGCCCGACCCGACCCGACCCGAATGTAATCATTGATATTTTGGGCCCGACCCGGCCGAAAGTCGGGCCGGGTCGGGCTCGGACTCGGGCTCGGGCTTAAGATCTTACCTCTACTTACAACTGTCCTTCCTCCCTACCTTCCTTTTTTCCTTTCTTCGTTCCTTCCATCCTTCTGTCCTTCCTCCCTACCTTCCTTTTTTCCTTTCTTCGTTC
>JAJDFG010000599.1:0-2500 GCA_021039105.1 Scomber colias | reverse complement strand
TTAAACGCCGTTCACTTTCACCCTTTGTGTTTAAAGGAAGGAAGGAAGGAAGGAAGGAAGGAGGAAGGAGGGAAGGAAGAAGGAAGGAAGGAAGGTAGGAAGGAAGGAAGGAAGAAGGAAGGAAGTAGGTGAGCCAGTAGAATGTAATGAATCTGATTAAACGCTGTAACTTTCACCCTTTGTGTTTAAAGGAAGGAAGGAAGGGAAGGAAGGAGGAAGGAGGGAAGGAAGAAGGAGGAAGGAAGGTAGGAAGGAGGAAGGAGGGAAAGAAGAAGGAAGGAAGGAAGGTAGGAAGGAAGGAAGGAAGGAGAAGTAAGTAGGTGAGCCAGTAGAATGTAATGAATCTGATTAAACGCTGTTAACTTTCACCCTTTGTGTTTAAAGGAAGGAAGGAAGAAAGGAGGGGAGGAAGGAAGGAAGGAAGGAAGTAGGTGAGCCAGTAGAATGTAATGAATCTGATTAAACGCTGTTCACTTTCACCCTTTGTGTTTAAAGGAAGGAAGGAAGGAAGAAAGAGGAGGAGAAGGAAGGAAGGAAGGAAGGAGGAAGGAGGGAAGGAAGAAGGAAGGAAGGGAGGAAGGAAGGAGGAAGGAGGGAAGGAAGAAGGAAGGAAGGAAGGTAGGAAGGAAGGAAGGAGGAAGGAAGTAGGTGAGCCAGTAGAATGTAATGAATCTGATTAACGCTGTTCACTTTCACCCTTTGTGTTTAAAGGAAGGAAGGAAGGAAAGAAGGAGGGAGGAAGGAAGGAAGGAAGGATAGGAAGGAGGAAGGAGAGAGGAAGGAAGAAGGAAGGAAGGAAGGTAGGAAGGAAGGAAGGAAGGAAGGAAGTAGGTGAGCCAGTAGAATGTAATGAATCTGATTAAACGCTGTTCACTTTCACCCTTTGTGTTTAAAGGAAGGAAGGAAGGAAGAAAGGAGGGAGGAAGGAAGGAAGGAAGGAAGGAAGGAAGGAAGGAGGAAGGAGGGAAGGAAAGGAAGGGAAGGAAGGAGGAAGGAGGGAAGGAAGAAGGAAGGAAGGAAGGTAGGAAGAAGGAAGGAAGGAAGGAAGTAGGTGAGCCAGTAGAATGTAATGAATCTGATTAAACGCTGTTCACTTTCACCCTTTGTGTTTAAAGGAAGGAAGGAAGGAAGAAAGGAGGAGGGAAGGAAGGAAGGAAGGAGGAAGGAGGGAAGGAAGAAGGAAGGAAGGAAGGTAGGAAGGAAGGAAGGAAGGAAGGAAGTAGGTGAGCCAGTAGAATGTAATGAATCTGATTAAACGCTGTTCACTTTCACCCTTTGTGTTCTGTGTGTCAAAAAATCAATTATCCAACCCACCAGATTGTGACTCCACTCAAAATGCTCTGTTCAGTTTCACAGCTCAAATGTGCGTTGGGTAGTATTAAAACTGAGGGGGGGGGGGGTAATCAATAAATAGCAATCTAGCATGGGTTTTATTCCCCTCTAGGTGTTGAAACAAAGGTTGAGTAGGGTGATTGAGAAAGAGAGAGAAGGAGAGAAGTAAAGGAGAGGGGTCGAGTGCACACTTGGTTTCCTTTGTAAGCTTTGTTCTTCACAAGGGAGGAAGGAAAGAAGGAAGGAAGGGAAGGAAGGAAAGAGAGAAGGAGGGAAGTAAAGGAGAGGGGTCGAGTGCACACTTGGTTTCTTTGTAAGCTTTGTCTTCACAAGCTTTTCAAAGGTTTTCATCGTATTGAATCAGAGAAGCGAAGGCGACCGGCCTGAAGTCATTACAAACTTCTGGGGCTGCTGCCTAGAGCAGGGGTGTCAGAACCGGCCCGCAGAAGGGTCCATGGGCTCCAAGGCTGCTCTCTCTCTCTCTCTTCTTAAGTTGGTTGGTTGGTAGATTGGTAGGTTGGTTGGTTGGTTGGTTGGATGGATGGTTGGTTGATAATTGGTTGGTTGGATGGTTAGTCAGTCAGTTGGTTGGTTGGTTGATCAGTTAGTCGGTTGGTTGGTAGATTGGTAGGTTGGTTGATTGGTTGGTTGGTTGGTTGGTTGGTTGGATGGTTAGTCAGTCAGTTGGTCGGTTGGTTGGATGATCAGTTAGTCGGTTGGTTGTTCAGTTAGTTGGTTGATCAGTTACTCAGTTGGTTAGTTAGTTGGACGGTTGGTTGGTTGGTTGATCAGTTAGTCAGTTGGTTAGTTAGTTGGACGGTTGGTTGGTTGGTTGGTTGGATGATTGATTGGTTGACCAGTCAGTTGGTTGGTTGGTTGGTTGGTTGGTTGGATGGTTGGATGGTTGGTTGGTTGGATGGTTGGTTGGTTGGTTTGACCAGTCAGTTGGTTGGTTGGGTTGGTCAGTTGGATGGTTGGTTGGTTGGTTGGGATGGTTGGTTGGTTGGTTGGTTGGTTGGTCAGGTAGTCGAGTGGTTGGTTGGTTGGTTGGTTGGTCAGTCAGTTGGTTGGTTGGTTGGTTGGTCAGTTGGTTGTTGGTTGGTTGGTCAGGTAGTCGAGTGGTTGGTTGGTTGGTCAGTCAGTCTTAAGGGTTCAGCCCTCAGGATTC
>JAJDFG010000598.1:0-114905 GCA_021039105.1 Scomber colias | reverse complement strand
GATGTTACTGGTTGGGAAGAAAAAATAGGAAAATAGAGAAGAGTTTAATACACATATAAAGTTTATGTACAGATGCCTTCCCTTGTGGTACATCAGTAATTAGTTTCTATGTGTAGCTAAAAGAAACATAAACTAAAGTTAAAATGAAAAGTGTGTGTAAACATGTTATTTGGTTTTGAACATATAATATTTCTGTCATAAAGTTGAATTCTTATATTATTTGTATCATTTTTGACTGTGATGAAGACAGTCATGTAGAAATGTTTCTCTATTTGCATTAAAGGCTGCAGATCAATCAGTCTTTTCTGTCCCTGATGTGAGAAACATGTGATTCAGCTTCACATTGCTAGACGACGCCTGCAGAAGCCTTTTTACTCAGAGACCTTCTGATATTCAGCTGCACTACATAAAAATGAAAGCTGTATGCAGGTCAACAAGAGAAACATGAAAGCATCAGAGCAGCAGCTGTATGACTTCATCAGAGAGCTGTGTAATGTTCCTTTAACAGACCTGAAGAGACTGAAAACACATCTGGAAGCTTCCTGATTTTACAGTCAGGTTAACATACTTCACATTCTCTGATGTCATTTCTAACATTTCTATAATACTTTAATATTCCTACAGTAACCTGACAGTGACTATTTCTGTCATCAGTGTTTATGTCTCATAACTTCATCCAACTTTATCTCAGTCTGAATTTATCTTATATACCAATATTATACCTTCTATGGTGAATAATCAATAGTGAGTTTATGATATTGTTCTGAAATTACATTATAGGGACTGTCAGCTTCATTTTGTCCAGAGGCTGAATATTCCTAACACACACACACACACACACACACACACACACACACACACACACACACACACACACACAGTTTATTTATTTATTGTAATGTTACTCACCACTGCTCCATGCTGCTGTCTGACAGAGAGACTCCACACAGTGAGGACAAAACAGGTGTGTTGGTATCTGGAATAAAGCATTCCATTAAAGCTGCAGTTAGTAACTTTGAGGAGAGAAAGGACTTAGCATCAGATGTCAGATCCCTCCCCCTCCCTCTCCGCTGCACTCCTGTCCTGCTTCCAAAGTCCCTCCCCCAGAGGAGGCTGACGCAATCACGTGCACGTGATTGGTAATACATGAACTACATGCCACACAGCTAGATATAAAACAGTGACTTTCTACCTTACCTAGAATCTCAGAGACATGAGCTTGACCGAGCTGAGGAGGAAGGGGGAGGGGTAACCCTAACCCATCAGACACAATCCTGGCTCTTGATTGGCTGCGGTGGATTCTGGCAATTTGCAGTAGGAGCAGTAGGCGGGCCTAATGAGCCTGGTTTTTTTTTCACAGATTACTAGTTTCATGTAATACTGTGTGTACATAGTGACAGTCGTAGCAAATATGACAAAAACTTACTTTTATAAGATTTACCAACTGCAGCTTTAATTAATAACAAATTGTATAATTAAAAAGAGGAATTATAAAAAGCGATTCACATAAACAACGTTAAAATAGTCATTGAATGTATAATTTAAAAACTACATGAATGAATTGAATTTAAAAAATAAATTGTCAGTTTTCAGGGCTTTTATGCCCCTGGTAGGGTGTCCCATGGCAAACAGGACCGGTGGGAGGGGCCAGACAAAGGGTAGCTCAAAAGACCCCTTATAATGAGTGCTATAAATGTTTTTTTGTGTCCCTCGCCTGGATGCGGGTCACCGGGGCCCCCCCCTGGAGCCAGGCTTGGGGGTGGGGCTCGGTGGCGAGCGCCTGGTGGCTGGGCCTTCTCCCATGGGGCCCGGGCATAGCCCGAAAAGGGGACACGGGAACCCCTTCCCACAGACCCACCACCGGGGGGGGAGGGGGGGGGGCAAAAAGGGTCGTGTGCGTAGAGGGCTGGACGGCAGCCAGGGATGGGGGTGTGCAAGGTTGAGAAGTTCCGGCTAGTTATAGTTGGCCTCACCTCGACGCACAGCAAGGGCTCTGGAACCATTCTTCTCAAGAGGGATTGGACTCTCTTCCACTCTGGAGTTGCCACTGGTGAGAGGCGCTAGGCAGGGGTGGCAATACTTATTGCCCCCCGGCTTGGTGCCTGTATGTTGGGATTTACCCTGGTAGATGAGAGGGTAGCCTCCCTCCAACTTCGGGTAGGAGGACGGATCCTGACTGTTGTCTGTGCCTATGGTCCAAACAGCAGCTCAGACTATCCAGCCTTCTTGGACTCCTTGGAGGGGGTGCTGGAAAGTACTCCCTCAGGGGATTCCCTCGTTCTGCTGGGGGACTTCAACGCCCACGTTGGCAGCGACAGTGAGACCTGGAAGGGTGTGATTGGGCGGAACGTCCTCCCCCAGATCTGAACCCGAGTGGTGTTTGGTTATTGGACTTGTGCTCGTCACGGGTTGTCCATAACGAGCACCATGTTCAAGCATAAGGGGGTCCATATGTGCACTTAGCACCAGGACATACTAGGCCGCAGTTCGATGAGACAATAACATGTACAGTAACGCCAAAGAACTCTCTGCTCTAATTGACACTTTTGGCCTCTTGCAACATGTGGAAGGACCAACACACACTCAAGGACACACTCTGGATCTGGTTATCTCTAAAGGTGTTGATATTTCTTCTGTTGATGTTAAGGACTTGGCTCTTTCTGATCATTTCTGTGTGTTCTTTGACTTACAGATCATTCCAAATGTTCAGTTAACCTCTGTGTCTGTTAGGAGAAGGTACATAAATGAGAATACCAGTGCAAAGTTTATGGAGGCTATAGCTATGTCACCAACTGTGAGTGCATAGTCAGTTGATGAACTCCTGGATAAATTTAACTGGAAAATCTCAAATGTCATGGATGCTGTTGCACCTATTAAAACTAAGACGACCTTGAGCAGCAAAACACCATGGAGGAACACTAGGATGATAAAGGCTTTAACACCATGGAGGAACACTAGGATGGTAAAGGCTTTTAAAAACAGAAAGCAGGAAAGCAGAGCGTAAGTGGAGAAAAACTAAACTTCAAATTCACCTTGACCTCTACAAACAAAGTCTTTGTAATTTTAACTATGAGTTACTCAAAGCTAGACAGCAACACTTTTCTGAAATTATTAATAAGAACATCAACAACACTCGTACTCTGTTTGCTACGGTTGATAAGCTTACAAACCCCCCTCAACAGATAGCTCCAGAACTCCTTTCCACAGAAAAATGCAATGAATTTGCTTTTTCAGTGTAAAAATCCAGTCCATCAGGTTAAATATCAACACAAACCAACAAAACAATAAAATGATGTAATCCCTAAGACCTCCCAGGAATAACTCAACTGCGATGTCAGAATTTAAAACATTTGACCAAAAAACCATAGAGGAAACAGTGCAGCATCTAAAACCATCAGCATGCTGTCTTGACACAATGCCATCAGATTATTTTTAAACTATTGTGAACTCTGTCCAAACAGATTTGAGACAAGTAATAAATAGCTCACTTAAATCAGGTGTGTTTCCTAAACTCCTAAAAGTAGCTGCCATTATGCCACTCTTAAAAAAGAGAACGCTGGATGCTTCCATGTTAACCAACTACAGACCTATCTCAAATCTTCCTTTTATAGCCAAGATCATTGGGAAAGTGGTTTTTAATCAACTCAGCAATTTCTTGAACTCCAGTGGCCTTTTTGACAAATTTCAATCAGGCTTCCGACCAACAGGTTAACCCCTAACCCTAACCCCGACCCCTAACCCCGACCCCTAACCCTCACCACAGTACAGAAACAGCTCTTATTAGAGTGTTAAATGACATAAGGTTGAACACTGACTCAGGCAAGGTGTCAGTTCTGGTCCTGTTGGATCTCAGTGCTGCGTTTGACACCATGGGCCACAGTATACTGTTGAACAGGTCGGAAACTTGAGCAGGACTCAGCGGAACAGTCCTAGACTGGTTCAGGTCCTACTTGGAGGAGCGGAGTTATTTTGTGACCATTGGAAGTTATGAATCTGATCAAGTGGCTCTGACATGTGGAGTTGCTCAGGGGTCAGTTCTAGGACCCCTTCTGTTCTGTCTATATATGCTGCTCTTGGGTCAAATTCTGCAGAACTGAATAATTGGAGGGCGCTGTTGAACTGGCGATGGAGTAAGGCGTGTTTGTTTGAGCTCCGATCAAACTTCTTTTTTATTTTAAGTTAATAAGCACGCAGTACATTAAAACATTGACTAATCTGCTCTGAAGATATTTCCGAAGCCGAGGGAAAGTCTACATTTGAGTGAATGGCGACGAATCTGTGTAAATTTCAATATAGTGGAGCAGTGAACACGAGGCCCAACACCGCACATTGCTACTACCACCGCGGCAAGAGCATCTCCACCACAGCTACGGTCAGCTAACGTTAAAACCAGAGATGGCAAACGGGATTCATAAAAAATAGACAAACTCAGAGCCCTACACATTATCGAAAGGATTAATGAAGACCAGATTGAAGCTATCATTCTTAGCCTAGATGCAGAGAAGGCTTTCGACTCCGTTGGATGGGAGTTCCTCTATTTAGTAATGGACAGATTTGGCTTTTGTAGGGACTTCATATGTTGTATCCAGGCACTCTACTCCTCCCCTACAGCAAGAATAAAAATTAATGGTAGTTTATCCAACTCGTTAACACTACAACGTGGCTGTAGACAGGGCTGTCCCCTCAGCCCCAGTCTTTTCAATTTATTTATTGAACCTTTAGCACAGGCAGTGCGCCAGGAGACAGGGTTGAATGGCATCTTCGTGGGGGGAAAGAAATACAAAATAGGTCTGTACGCGGACGATGTATTAGTCACCCTGGCTTGGGCCTTTCTCTATTAATGACAATGCTGAAGGGATACGGGGAATACTCAGGTTATATACTAAACGTACACAAAACACAGGTTATGGTATTCAATTACACCCCCACACGGGAAATTAAAGAAAAATACAATTTCAATTGGCACTTATGTCATATTAAATATCTAGGAGTGAAACTACCTAAAGATCTGTCACAGTTATTCAATATTAATTATAAGTGTGTAACCCAAAAAATATATGATGATCTTGATGGGTGGGGCCTGCTCCCTCTCGACTTCGGTAGCAGAATTAGATCAGTCAAAATTAATATCCTCCCGAGACTATTATATCTATTTCTATCATTACCTGTTGAAGTACCAGTGAAACAATTTAGAGATTGGAATCAACATATTGCACGATTTCCATCCATCCATCCATCTTCTTGCCGCTTATCCGGGGTCGGGTCGCGGGGGCAGCAGCCTAAGCAGGGAAGCCCAGACTTCCCTCTCCCCAGCCACTTCGTCCAGCTCTTCCAGGGGGACCCCGAGGCGTTCCCAGGCCAGCCGAGAGACATAGTCTTTCCAGCGTGTCCTGGGTCTTCCCCGGGGTCTCCTACCGGTGGGACGTGCCCTGAACACCTCACCAGGGAGGCGTCCGGGAGGCATCCTGATTAGATGCCCGAACCACCTCATCTAGCTCCTCTCGACGTGGAGGAGCAGCGGGTCTACTCCGAGCTCCCTCCGGATAACTGAGCTTCTCACCCTATCTCTAAGGGAGAGCCCAGCCACCCTACGGAGGAAGCTCATTTCGGCCGCTTGTACCCGCGATCTTGTTCTTTCAGTCACTACCCAAAGCTCATGACCAGAGGTGAGGGTATGAACGAAGATCGACTGGTAAATCGAGAGCTTCGCCTTTCGGCTCAGCTCTCTCTTCACCACGACGGATCTGTGCAGAGTCCGCATTACTGCAGACGCCGCACCGATCCGCCTGTCGATCTCCCGTTCCATCCTTCCCTCACTCGTGAACAAGACCCCGAGGTACTTGAACTCCTCCACTTGAGGCAGAATCTCATCCCCGACCCGAAGAGTGCACTCCACCCTTTTCCGGTTGAGGACCATGGCCTCGGATTTGGAGGTGCTGATTCTCATCCCGGCCGCTTCACACTCGGCGGCGAACCGATCCAGTGAGAGTTGGAGGTCACGGTCTGATGAAGCCAACAGGACCACATCATCTGCAAAAAGCAGTGACCCAATCCTGAGGTCACCAAACCGGACCCCCTCTACACCCTGGCTGCGCCTAGAAATCCTGTCCATAAAAATTATGAACAGGATTGGTGACAAAGGGCAGCCCTGGCGGAGTCCAACCCTCACTGGAAACAAGTCCGACTTATTGCCGGAAATGCGGACCAAGCTCTGACGCCGGTCATACAGGGAACGGACGGCCCTTATCAGGGAGTCCGATACCCCATACTCCCAGAGAACCCCCCACAGGATCCCCCGAGGGACACAGTCGAATGCCTTCTCCAAGTCCACAAAACACATGTGGACTGGTTGGGCAAACTCCCATGCACCCTCAAAGATCCTGCAGAGGGTGTAGAGCTGGTCCACTGTTCCACGGCCCGGACGAAAACCACACTGCTCCTCCTGAATCCGAGATTCGACTATCCGACGGACCCTCCTCTCCAGCACCCCCGAATAGATCTTACCAGGGAGGCTGAGGAGTGTGATTCCCCTGTAATTGGAACACACCCTCCGGTCCCCCTTCTTAAAAAGGGGGACCACCACCCCAGTCTGCCAATCCAGAGGCACTGCCCCCGATGTCCACGCGATGCTGCAGAGTCGTGTCAACCATGACAGCCCCACAACATCCAGGGCCTTGAGGAACTCGGGCCGGATCTCATCCACCCCCGGGGCCCTTCCACCAAGGAGCTTTTTAACCACCTTGGCAACCTCAGCCCCAGAGATAGGAGAGCCCACACCCGAGTCCCCCGGCCCTGCTTCCTTACCGGTCTCACTGTCGCTACCAACATGGGCGTTGAAGTCCCCCAGCAGAACGAGGGAATCCCCAGGGGGAGTGTTTTCCAGCACCCCCTCCAAGGAGTCCAAAAAGGCTGGATACTCTGAGCTGCTGTTCGGACCATAGGCACAAACAACAGTCAGGATCCGTCCCCCCACCCGAAGGCGGAGGGAGGCCACCCTCTCGTCTACCGGGGTAAACTCCAACATACAGGCACCAAGCCGGGGGGCAATAAGTATTGCCACCCCCGCCCGGCGCCTGACACCAGTGGCAACTCCAGAGTGGACGAGAGTCCAACCCCTCTCGAGGAGACTGGTTCCAGAGCCCTTGCTGTGCGTCGAGGTGAGGCCGACTATATCTGGCCGGAACTTCTCAACCTCACGCACCAGCTCAGGCTCCTTCCCCACCAGAGAAGTGACGTTCCACGTCCCTAGAGCTAGCTTCTGCAGCCGAGGATCGGACCGCCAAGGTCCCCGCCTTCGGCTGCCACCCAGCTCACTACGCACACGGCCCCTTTGGCCCCTCTCACTGGTGGTAGGTCTGTGGGAGAGGGGTCCCATGTCCCTTTTTCGGGCTGTGCCCGGCCGGGCCCCATGGGTGAAGGCCCGGCCACCAAGCGCTCACCTCCGAGCCCCACCCCCAGGCCTGGCTCCAGGGGGGGGCCCCGGTGACCCGCGTCCGGGCAAGGGACACGAAAGACCAACTGTGTTGCTCGTCATTGAGGTCTTCTGAGCTACCTTTTGTCTGGCCCCTCCCCCGGGACCTGTTTGCCATGGGAGACCCTACCAGGGGCATAAAGCCCCCGACAACTGAGCTCCTGGGGTCATTGGGACACGCAAACCCCTCCACCACGGTAAGGTAGTAGCTCAGGGAGGGGATATTGCACGATTTATTTGGGATAAAAAGAGGCCGAGGGTTAAACTTTCTATCCTTCAGCTTCCGGAGGAGAGGGGCGGCATGGCCCTCCCATCTTTAAAGGATTATTATGTAGCAGCCCAACTGAGACCCCTAGTGTATTGGTGTAATTCATCTTATGTGGCCAAGTGGAAGACTATGGAGTTATCATTAGCAGATGTACCACTACAATCACTGCTTGGTGGGATAGGACTGGGGAAAGAAACATCACAAACAGCGAGCCAATGGGTTAATTTCTCACTGGAGATCTGGGGGGTGGTGGTTAAAAAATTCCAGCTCCAGAATCAAATCAAACTGCTAAGATGGCCAGCATATGATATTGAATTCACATCTGCACTGTTAGATCATAGATATAGACAATGGGCCTACTATGGCATTACTTCCATGTGTAAAATTGTTGAAAGGTGGGAGCTCAGAAGCTTTGATTACCTGTGTCAGACTTATGGACTGGGTCAGCTTGACCACTACAGATATCTGCAACTTCGTGACTATTTCCGCAAAAAGTTGAGGGGTGGTAACCCGACAGACCCACCAGAGATTATTCAAATATTTATGGACGCCTACAGCTCAGGGAGGAATAAAGGACTTATTAGTAAATTATATCACAGTGTCACCTCACTGAACACGGACTCCACAGACTCTGTGAAACAAAGATGGGAAAGAGAGTTGGCAATTGCAATAACAGAGGACATGTGGCTGGATGCATGGAAAACTCAGTCATCTACTACCAACTCTTGGACCTGGAGAGACTTTTGTTGGAAAAATATAATTCGCTTCTTCATCACTCCTAAGCTGAAATCAAAATGGACGGGCACACAGCTGGGCTGCTGGAGGGACTGTGTAGAGCTCATGGCTGATCACAGCCATATTTTTTTGTCCTGCCCCCTTATACAGACTTTCTGGAAAGAAGTGGCAGAGGTTATTTCAAAGGTTTTGTGTTTCAATGTACCTGTGTCATTCACAACCCTCTACCTTGGAAATATCCCAGATGGGCTCGACAAAAAGGACTCTTATCTGTTAAAGATTTTACTGGCTGCAAGCAAAAAAGCTATAACAAAATACTGGCTCCAGAGAAACTGCCCCACAATGAGCATTTTTGTAAACATTGTTAAATATCTCCATGTTCTGGAGCAAATGACTTACTCCATACGTCTCCAAAAAGATTTAGGAGATAAAAGATGGGAAAAGTGGCGGATTTATTTAGCAGAGCAGGAATGTTGATAATCCTATGAAGATGATACTGTACATTGTGGGTGTTGGATTAGGATAATATGTTTACAATATGGACCTCCCCTGGACCTAGTTCTTTTTTGTTGTTGTTAGTTTTATGAATGTCATGTCTTTTTTTGTTTGTGTGACTTTTTTATGTGGTTAAAATTTCAAAAAAGTCTATAAATAAAGAGTATAAAAAAACAAAAAAAAAACAGAGATGGATGCCAAGTCCCTGAAGTCGGAGATTTTTCTCTCGCTGAAATTTCGGCGGTGATAAAATCAGAAATGAAAAACTTCGTCTTCGACTTCCTTAAAAATAAGCTACAGGCATTAAAAGCAGAAGTTAAAAATAACTCTGCTGCGATTCACTCGAAGATCGCCCGAGTGAAAACCACAATCCGAGACATGGAGACCGGATTGTCAGCATGGTCAGAAGAGGTGGTGACTTTGCAGACCACGGTGAACACCCTGAAGATGGAGGTGGTGGAGCTCCAGGACAAATGCAAGGACATGGAGGGAAGAGCGCGGCGGTGTAACATCAGAATACTGGGGGTGCCTGAGACGCCTGGATTGAGCTCCACGACATCGGTCTCAAAGCTGCTACGAGAAGCGCCACAGCTGCACAAGGATGTGCTCATTGATCGCTCACACAGAAGTCTGGCTCCAAGAAAACCCGGCGGGAAACCACGAATGATAGTAGCCAAACTTCACTATTTCCAAGACTGTGTTGAGGTACTAAACCGGGCGCGCACCCGTGCTCCACTTCAGCACAACGGAGAGTCAGTTGCTATCTTCCCAGATTATACTACAAAGCCAGAGCTGCATTCACCGAGGTCAGAAAGCTGCTCCATAACCACCAGAACGTCCAGTTTTGCATACTGTTCCCAGCCCGTCTCCGTGTCACACAACAGGGAAGAAAAGGAATTCACTGACGCAGAAAAAGCGATGACCTACGTGAGGAATCACATCACCCCGCAGAGGAGCGTGAGTGAGACTGTTTTTGTGTTTTCAACTATTCTGACAATACTTTATCTGTTTTCATTCGTGGAAAGGCAGCTAAACTGGCTGCACCCAGTGGACTAATGTCACTGTTGTTAGACTGTTGCAGTTTCACCAGCTTATGCTGTCAATATTTAAAGTGGAAAACAAATGTAAAATGACTGGACCAAGAGACTCCTTCTCTCTCTCCTTTTTTTGTCAATGCTGATTACCTTTATTCATAGGCTACAATGACTAATGTCGATTCTGATTCTGCAGAGCACTACATTATTGTGACAGGGCAACTTTTTTCATTTCCGGTCATCGTGGCCAATATTTATGCACCAAACTGGGACAATCCAGAATTCTTTTCACATTTTTTTTCTCGTCTGCCAAACATGACATCACACCATCTTATCCTTGGTGGCGATATAAATTGTGTACTTTCCCCTACCTTAGATCGCAGTTCCTCCAAAAAGACGTCCTTATCTAAATCAACACACACAATCCAGCTTTTTCTTAAAACATATGGTGTAGTGGATGTATGGCGATTTCGTAATACCACTGCTAGAGCATACTCCTTTTTCTCCCCAGTGCATAAGAGCTATTTTGCATAGATACTTTTTTCCTGGATAAAAGACTTCTATCTTCTGTAACTAAGTTTTTCAAAATTTTTTCTTGATACTAATCAAACACCAGGAATGTCATATTCAACTATATGGGAATCTTTAAAAGCTTATCTACAAGGCCAAATAATTTCTTATTGCGCAAATAAGAAGAAAACAAATACAGTGCACCTTAAAGAACTAACAGATCAAATACTGGAATTAGATATGTTATACAGCCATCAACCATCTCCTGACATAGTGAAAAAACGTCTGTCTTTGCAGACCGAATTTGATATCCTATCAACGCAACAGGTGGAATATCTCCTCTCCAAATCTAGACACAGATGCTATGAACATGGGGAAAAAATTAGACGTATTCTCGCACATCAGTTACGACAAAGAACTGCTAATCAGACTATACCTGCAATCAAAGATGAACAAGGTTTAAAGTGTACAGATAGCCTCAAAATTAACTCCTGTTTTCAAAATTTCAAAATCAGAATGTCCAACTGCACCCTCCATTTTGGAGGATTTTTTAAGATCTCTACATGTTCCATCCGTAGACCCAAACATAGCTGATTCATTGGAGAAAGATTCTCGGCCCTGGAAATAAAATCTGCAATCAGATCTATGCAAAGCGGCAAGTCCCCAGGGCCGGACAGATATCTGACAGATTTCTTCAAACAATTCTCAGACCAACTTGCCCCTTTACTAATGTCAGTTTTTGAAGAATCACTTTCACTTCAGACCTTACCTCTGACCATGCGCCAAGCAGTAATCTCTGTAATTCTCAAAAAAGGAAAAAACCCTCTATAGTGCAATTCATTCTGCCCCATTTCTCTCCTTAACACGGATGCCAAAATCCTTGCCAAGGTTCTGGCACGCCGACTGGAAGGTGTTCTTCCTTGCATTATATCACCTGAACAAACAGGCTTTATTAAGAATCGTGACTCTTTTTTCAACGTCAGACGGCCTTTTAACATCCTTTATAGCCCCTCTCAGAGGTCGTCCTCTCACTTGATGCTGAAAAGGCGTTCAACCGGGTGGAGTGGGGCTATCTTTGCAGCACACTGGAGAGGTTTGGATTTGGCAATAAATTCATATCATGGATCAAACTTGTATATACTTCTCCAATGCTGGTTGCTGTTCGTACTAATAATAATTTGTCCCCTTTTTTCAAGCTTAAACGTGGTACAAGACAGGGATGCCCCATGTCACCACTTCTTTTTGCGGTTGCAATTGAACCACTAGCTTTAGCTCTGAGGCAAAATGCTGATATCAGAGGAATTCACCGAGCAGGGGAGGATCACAAAGTCTCGCTTTATGCGGACGACATGCGACTATATATATATCACAACCCCTTTTGAGTCTTCCTAAGCTAATGGACTTACTAACAGAATTTGGCAAACTATCCGGCTACAGGGTCAATGTTCAAAAAAGTGAGCTGATGCCTGTTGGTACCAGTAATGATGAGACATCCTTAAAATCACTCCCCTTTAAAATTAGCCCCAAAAAATTAATACCTCGGCATATGGATTACAGATAAACATAAAGATCTTTATGCTGCTAACTATCAGCCCCTGTTATCAATGAATATACTGCCCAAGTTTTTATATATATTTCAGTGCCTTCCCATCTTTTTAACTAAGTCTTTTTGTACAAAATTAAATTATCAGATATCAAGTTTCATTTGGAACAAAAAAACGCCCCGGATAAAAAGAAGTGTACTTCAGAGACCTTGCTCAATGGGAGGAATGGCACTCCCTAACTTCTTTTATTACAATTGGGCGGTTAACATTCAAGTACTGTTATATTGGATGGATAACAATAATGATAACACTGACACTGAATGGCTAAATCTGGAGGGGGCATCTGTAAATTCCACTTCTTTAAAAGCCTTACTGTGTTCTAAGTTGCCATTTACACAGCCCATTTCTAACTTTACCTCTAACCCTGTTGTTTTGCCATCAATCAAGATCTGGAACCAATTTAGAAGATCCTTTGCACTTACAGATCTATCTCAGTGTTACGTGCCGTGTGGTTTCTTGCTTCTTTTTCCTTTTCTGCAGGTACCGCCCCCTTTTCTCACCACTGATTGGTGATTGGCATCAGCTGTGGCTCGTCAGGCAAACACCTTAAGAACCCTGTGGAGCTGATGCCAGTCCCTGGCAGTTGACTTCTGAGCTGTGTGCTGAACTGAGCTGTGTGCTAGTTCCTGGTGTTCCTGACCAGCGGTGTGGTTTGTCTGCCACTCATCGATCGGTTTCCCTTGTTTTTTGGAAGCTCGTCTTTAGTTAGCTAGTTAATAAATTGAGTTTTTGTTTTGGATCCCTTGTGTTTGAGTTTATATTTTTGTTTGTTGTTTTATTTGTTACGCCCCTACCCCTAGACACAATCGGGGTCGTAACAGATTTGGGGGCTCGTCCGGGATAGTGGTCCGGTGTGTATAACGGTGAGTAGTGGTGTTTGAGTGCCGTCAGCCTGTGGTGTGGCTTCCCCAGTTAAGTCAGGTGAGTGTCCAGCTGGGCTGAGTAATCGGCCTTTCCAACGGGCACTCTTTTGTTGTTTTTCCTTTTTTATTTTCGGGGTTAACTCCGGGCGGGGAATATCAGGGTTTCGGCCGCTGATGTTTAGGCCTGTAAGACGCCTCGAGCCTGGCACGCCTCAGAAGATAGTTAGGTCAGTTTGTGTTAGGCAGGTTCTGGGGAGGTTTGTTTTTGGCACCATTGCTGTTTGGTCTCCGGCATCATATTTGCCGTGGTTGTCTCCGGTGGTGGGTTGCTGTGTGGTTACTGTGTGTGTGTGTCCTGTTTTTCCCAAGTTGTGTGGGAAGCATGGCAACTTTTGACATACAGGTGTTTGTCTCCAACCCGTCTCTGACTGCGTTGGATAAATGCAAGAAGAGTGACTTACATGTGATTGCGGGGTACTATGAGATTGATGTGTCATGGTCTCTCCCGAAAGCGGAGCTCAGAGCCGTTGTTCTGGTTTGCTGGCTGGGGGAGTGGTGAGTTTGCCGGCCCCTGAGGCTGCGTCCCAGGTTGCGTCCCAGGTTGCGGTCGAGGCAGAAGCTTCCCCGGGTGTGAGTCCCCAGGAAGCGGATGGGTTTTCGGCAGCGGTCTGCTCAGGTCATCCGACTGGAGGGACTGCCAAACAGCCGGTTAGTTTTACTCCGGGCATGAAGGGGGATCAGGTTATCGTGAAGCCGGTGACGTTGCCGACCTTTGTTCCTTTCTCTGCTGAGTCAAGCCCTGGCTCCAAATTGGATGCCAGATTAAAAATCCGATTAGCTCGACTGCAGTTGGAAAAGGAGGAGCAGGAGCGTGAGCGTGAGCGCGAGTATCAGCTGCAGCTTAAGAGGCTGGAGGCAGACACTGCTGTCAGGCTGCGCCAGGTGGAGGTGCAGGCCCGTGCAGCTCTGTCCTCGGAGGTCCAAGCTTCATCGGGCCCTACTTTCTCCTTTGACGTAAGCAAACATTTCCTTAGTTCCTACATTTCGCGAAGCAGAAGTAGAATCCTACTTTGGCGCATTTGAGCGTATTGCCGCTGCGTTACACTGGCCGGCAGATGTGTGGGCTATTTTGCTGCAGTGCAAATTGACAGGCAGGGCTCAGGAGGCTTGTTCGTCGTTGTCAGTGGAAGATGGGCTAGACTATGAGCAGGTTAAAAGCGCTATTCTGCGAGCTTATGAGCTTGTGCCGGAGGCTTACAGACAGAGTTTTCGCGGTCTCAGGAAAGCCCAGAGCCAAACTCACATTGACTTTGCCAGAGAGAAGGGGATGCTATTTGACAGGTGGTGTGCGGCCTGTAAAGCAAATGATCTTGCTTCAGTACGGGAGTTGATGCTGCTAGAAGAGTTTAAGAACTGTGTTTCAGAGCGCACCGCTGTGTATCTGAATGAACAGAAGGTGACTACTCTGCAGCAGGCTGCCACTCTGGCAGACGAGTTCATGTTAACACATAGGAGTGTTTTTGTTAGGCGTGAACCTGCAGATCGTGAGTGGTCACCAAGGCCTAGATCACCGGTGCCTAGTGCTGAGGGTTCCACCTCCCCCAAGTCCGAGAGAAAGTGTTTTTTTTTGCCATCAAACCGGTCACTTAATTGCCAACTGCGCTGCCTGGAAACATAATCAGGGGGCTCCATTGAAACCGAAAGGGGTGGGGCTGATCACAACGTCCCTCAGTGGCACCTCCAACTTGTCTGGGGTACCTGACGACTGTTTCAAACCGTTTATCTTTGCCTGTTACGTGTCTGCCACAGGAAAGCCAGAGGACCAGCGTCGGGTGAGGGTCCTGCGTGACACTGCCTGTTCTCAATCACTTATACTTGCCAGTGTCCTACCTGCAGCTGTCACATCTGTGAGTGCCGTGGTCGTAAGAGGGATCGAAATGGGTTTTGTTCCTGCATCCGTACATCATGTACATGTAAAGTCTAGTCTAGCCACGGGTTTCTTCCCTGTTGGTGTCCGCACCTGTTTTCCCATCGATGGCATAGACTTTATCATGGGAAATGACATTGCTGGCAGTAAGGTGTGTCCTGTGTTCTGGTGCTTAGTGAACCAACACCTGAGTCTGAGCGGGATGCAGTCAAACAGCGCCCTGGTGCTTTTGTGGAGGTGATGCCCTCTATTGGCAGTTCAGCAAACTGCAGGTTGAAGGAATCGGAGAAGGCAACTGAACCTGTGGGTGCTCCTGCAACTCCCTTGCCCCTGAACCCTAAGACGCTCATCACTGCACAGGCAGCTGACCCTTTGCTTGTGTGTGCAAACTCTGAGGGGGTTGGTGATGTGATGTCTTCTGGACAGCAGTGTGGCAGGCTGCCATTTCAGAGTTTCTGTCTGTGGTGTTACATGTGTGGTGTTTTGTGTTACTTGACTGAGATGATGATTGTGACAAGGTGGTCAAGGTGGATACTCGTGCCCTTGGAGCGGTGCTACGTCAGGCTGGTGTGGTGTCACCTGGTGTGCAAGCTTTATTGCTGCTATTTTGTTGGGACATCTTGTGGGATGTTTATGGGAGGTGGGGTTGATTTTTATGGGTGGGGGTGTTACGTGCCGTGTGGTTTCTTGCTTCCTTTTCCTTTTCTGCAGGTACCGCCCCCTTTTCTCACCACTGATTGGTGCTTGGCATCAGCTGTGGCTCGTCAGGCAAACACCTTAAGAACCCTGTGGAGCTGATGCCAGTCCCTGGCAGTTGACTTCTGAGCTGTGTGCTGAACTGAGCTGTGTGCTGAACTGAGCTGTGTGCTAGTTCCTGGTGTTCCTGGTGTTCCTGGTGTTCCTGGTGTTCCTGACCAGCGGTGTGGTTTGTCTGCCACTCATCGATCGGTTTCCCTTGTTTTTTGGAAGCTCGTCTTTAGTTAGCTAGTTAATAAATTGAGTTTTTGTTTTGGATCCCTTGTGTTTGAGTTTATATTTTTGTTTGTTGTTTTATTTGTTACGCCCCTACCCCTAGACCCCTTTTGTATTCTCAAACTGTATATGTTCTCCCTTACGTCCTCCAACTGGCCTGTTGGACTCAATTTTTGATAGTTCGTTTTCTGACTAGTTTACAATTAGCACAATATACGAAATACTATATTCACATAACTTGATGCCTTTGGACCTCCTCAAAAATTAATGGAAGACAGATATTGGAGCCATTTTTGCATATTTTGTTTGATTATTTTCCTTAACAATATTAAAGAGTAGCTGTTTAGATATTATTTAATTAGACTGTGAGTATTCAGCGACCTCCCAGGAAATGAGGATAAAAGGGAGGAGGGAGACAGGTGACTCGGATGAGACAGGGGAGAGCCATAATGTTTTTAGACCGCTCTCTTTATTCATTTTTTTGTCCTTTCTTTAAGTATATTCGTGACTTTGAAATTGTGTATGGACAAATAAAACGCTGCTCATAATTGAAGAGAAGCAGTGATTGTTTTTTATTGGAGCACGTCTAGACCACAGCAAAACCCCTGAACAAAGGAAGGCGGCTGGTTAAAATGCCGCCACAACTTGTCTAAAAACAATGCAACCTGTGGAAATGGGGATGATCCAACGCATCGGAACAGGCGCTGGACCTTTATGGACTTAGACACAGACATCGGCCTCAGCGGATTTGTGAGTAAAAACCACGCTGGAAGTTACGGCTGGATGAAATGTTACATTGTAACATCAATGGAAATCAATTAATCGGGCAATCAATTAAGTGTGCACACTGACAAACAAAAAAAATCCAAATCCAATGATGTCTTGAATAAAACTTTGAATGGAAAATGGAAATAAATGTGTTGTGGAGAAGCTTCTCATGCTTTGGGATCGACATGTGGTGAAATGAAAATGTTTATGAATGAGTTTTACAAACGCGGGCTGAAGTGTATAAACGAGTTGAACTAAACTTGTGAATAAAGACGGAAAGAATAATGGATGTTGATGAAATACCGGCTGAGGCTGGCGCAGAGAAGAGATTTAAATCGCTCAGCGCATCGCGCAAAGGGAGACTTGGAGCGTGCACGCGCAGAATGAATGAAATAAAAACCTTAATGGAAACTGAAGGGAATGTTGGAAAAGTGAATGAATCTGTTTTGTTTCAGAAATCACTTAAAGATTTTAATGATATTCATGAATCAGTCCAAATGTTTTTGTCTGGGGAAGACAAGGAAAAGGAGAGAATTGATTGGTATGAACCAAAAATGTCCACATTTGCAGATTTCCTTAAGGATGTAGAAAAGTGGAAAACTTCTCAAACAGATCCTCAGTCACTCATTGGACCCCAGGACAGCATTTCCAACGTTTCAAAAAGGTCACAAGTCTCCAAACGTTCAAGATCAAGTACTTCTTCTGTTGCCTCAGCTCGTCTTAAAATTGCCACAGAAAGAGCTGCTCTGCTGGCCCGGGCAGCAGCTTTAGAAAAGAAACATGCCCTGGACATGGAGAAAGCTCAATTAAAAACCAAAATGGAACAAATTGAGCTGCAAACAAATCTGGCTGAATCTGAGGCAAAATTAAAAGTGCTGGAAAACTTTGAATCTCAAAATGAACAAATGCAAAATGAACAACAATTACCAACACAGGTATCACAAGCACAACAGGGGGATGGCATGAATGAATACCTGGAAACTTACCTGGAAAACACTGATGTAACAGTAAGAACAGAAACATCTCCAGTTGAATTTGCTGAGCTTGGAGCAATTCCCAAAACACCAATACAAAGGTATTTAAACCAACAAACCAAACCATTAATAAGCTCTCCAGCACAAGATAAAACAGTAACACGCATTACTCTACCACAGCATGGTCCTACTATTCAGAGTTCTCCACAAACAGCAACAGGTGTTGGGATTAAAATGACAAACAATGAAGACAATATCCTGACTGTAATGCAGAGACAAAATGATATTGCTGATTTATTGGTTTTGCAGCATAAGCAATTATCACTTCCTGCACGTGAAATTCCAGTTTTTGATGGAAACCCTCTGAATTATCAAATCTTTATGAGGGCATTTCAGCATAACACTGAGGAGAAAACAAATAACTCCCAAGACATGTTATACTATCTGGAGCAGTATACATCAGGATCCTGCCAGGAGTTGGTCCGTAGCTGTCTTCATATGGATGCTGTAGCAGGCTTTGTGGAGGCCAAGAGACTATTAAAAGTGCATTTTGGAAATGAAATAAAGATTGCAAATGCCTATATGGCTAAAGCTCTGAACTGGAACAATATAAAGCCAGAGGATGGAAAGGCATTGCAAAGTTATGCACTTTTCTTAAGAGGCTGTTGTACTGCCATGAGAGGTTTACAGGACATGGAGGAGCTTGACCTACCGTCCAACTTAAAGCTCATTGTGTCTAAACTTCCTTATAAACTGAGGGAGGGGTGGAGAACTGCAGCTTGTGACATCTTGGAACACAGAAACACACGAGCAAGATTGCAGGACCTTGTGGCATTCATTGAAAGGCAAGCTAGGATACTACAAGATCCTCTTTTTGGTGATATTCATGATCCTCTCATGCATATTAGGGCTTTAAAGGCCAAAACTACCGCAGACACAAAACCAAATAGATTTAAGAGTAAAGGCAGCAGTTTTGCTACCACCATGGCAATGGTGTCTGACAGTAAAGAAGAGAGATGGACACAAGAGAAATCACCCATTAAAGTCAACTTGAACACCAGCACTCATGACACCCCATGCTCCTTTTGTGCTGGTAAACATCATTTAGCTGAGTGTCGGAAAATAAATGTACAACCTCATGAAGCTAAAATTGAGTTTCTCAGAGAAAATGGATTGTGTTTTGGATGTTTGAAAGTGGGACATCTGAGTAAAACCTGCAAAAGAAGAATGAAATGTCGGAGTTGTCAGGCCAAACACCCCACTATTCTGCACATAAAGAGACCTCCAAAGCCTGAGATATACACTCACCAGGCAGAGCTACATGGTATAGCAGCTAAACCTGAAGAAACATCAATCAGCAGTGCTCTTGTGTCACTTGGAGAGGGTGAGGGAACTGGGGCTGGTAGAGACTGTATACTGGCCATAGTTCCAGTGCTGGTTAAACTCTGTAATGGAAGTAAAAGTGTGCCTACCTATGCCTTCCTGGACCCCGGCAGCACTGACACATTTTGTACAGAGAACCTCATGAGGAAGCTCAACGCTAGAGGACGGAGAACTGAAGTTCTTCTACAGACTATGGGAACAGAAAAAATTGTTAAGAGCTATGAGCTAACAGGTCTAGAGGTTGGTCATATAGAAGATGGTACTTACCTGACACTGCCAAAGTTATATACTCAGAACAAAATCCCTGTCACAAAGAAAAACATTCTCACCGAGGCGGATTTAAATGAGTGGCCTTACCTGCAGGAGATCAAGGTAAAGGAAATAGATGCTGATGTGGAGCTTCTTATTGGAGTGAATGTGCCAAAGGCTATGGAACCATGGAAAATAATTAACAGCCAAAGAAATGGACCATATGCAGTTAGAACACTGTTAGGATGGGTGGTCAATGGTCCGCTCAATGTCTCTACTGCTATGGAAAAGGAACGCACTGTGGCATCCGTGAACCGAATCTCCATTGTGCACATTGAAAGACTCCTGGAAAGACAATATGCACATGACTTCCCAGAGAAAGACTATGAGGAGAAAATGGAGATGTCAGCTGATGACCGACAGTTCATGCAGATTGCCTCAAGTTCAGTTATTCTCACAGATGGTCACTACTACTTACCTTTACCTCTTCGTGATAGGAACATCAGTATGCCAAACTATCAGATGGCAGAACAACGAATGTTACATCTCAAAAGGAAATTTCAAAAGGATCAGGTTTATGCAAGAGAGTACAGAGACTTCATGAGTGACATCATCAGGAAAGGTTATGCTGAGAACGTACCACCAGAAGATTTAAACCCGGAGAATGGTAGATTGTGGTACATACCTCACCATGGTGTGTACCATAAGCGTAAAAAAACCCTCCGTGTAGTCTTTGATTGTGCATCAACCTTTAAAGGCGCATCACTCAATAGTGTACTCCTACAGGGCCCAGACATGGCTAACTCTCTTATTGGTGTTCTGCTCAGATTCCGGCACGAGCCAGTTGCAATTATGGCAGATATTGAGAGCATGTTTCACCAGGTGAGAGTTCATGAAGAGGACAGAAACTTGCTCAGATTCCTATGGTGGCCTGAAGGAGACACAAGTAAAGAATTGGAGGAATATAGGATGACAGTTCATTTGTTCGGAGCTGTATCTTCTCCAACCTGTGCAAACTTTGCACTGCAAAAAACTGCAGAAGATAACAGTAACACATTTGATAAAGAAGTATCTGGAACAGTCAAGTCTAATTTCTATGTTGATGATTGTCTCAAGTCAGTTCCAACAGAGAAGCAGGCAATATGCCTTGTTAAGAACCTCAGAAAAATGTGCTCCCTTGGAGGATTCAAGCTGACCAAGTGGGTTAGTAATAGTCGTACTGTATTGACATCCATCCCTGATGATGACAGAGCAAAACAAATTAAGAACTTGGATCTGGACAGGGAGAAGCTGCCTAAAGACAGAGCTTTAGGACTGTACTGGGACATTGAGAATGATATATTCAGCTTTCGTGTCACTGTTAACAACAAAAGCCCCACCAGAAGAAACATACTTTCTATTGTTAGCTCTGTGTATGATCCTGTTGGTTTTCTTGCCCCTTTCGTATTGAAAGCCAAGCAAATCCTTCAACAACTTTGTGAAGCAAAGTATGGATGGGATGAAGCGATTCCTGTGGAATTGTTAAAACCATGGCAACGGTGGCTTAAGGATCTGGATGAGCTGGCCAGATTCCAAATTAACAGGTGTGTGAAACCGAAGAACTTTGGCCAAGCAAGAACTGCACAACTGCATAACTTTTGTGATGCAAGTGAACAAGGTTATGGAACTGCAAGTTACCTAAGGTTTACAAATGACTCTGAAGAGGTACATGTTGCATTTGTCATGGGAAAATCAAGAGTAACTCCACTCAAAACAACGACTATCCCAAGACTGGAACTCACTGCTGCCACACTGGCTTCACGAATAGACAGAATGCTTCGCACAGAACTTAAAATTGAACTCCAAGAATCCACTTTCTGGACTGACAGCCAGTCTGTCCTGAAATTTCTTCAAAATAAAACACGGAGATTTCGCACCTTTGTGGCTAATAGGATTGCAGTAATCCATAACTTGTCAAAGGTGAGTCAATGGAGGTTTGTAGATTCAAAATACAACCCAGCTGATGATGCATCTCGAGGCCTGAGCATTGAACCCTTTCTCAGCTCCAAGAGATGGTTTCAAGGACCAGAGTTTCTGGAAAAATCAGAAACAGAATGGCCAAAGAACTCTGTAGAGCTCAGCTCCATCCTCCCAGATGATCCAGAGGTGAGGAAAGAAGCTACAGTAGGTACCACTGTTACCTCTACCTCAGAGAAAAATCCCACAAGCAGGCTCATTGAGTATTATGGAGTATTAAGGATGAGGAAGATGGCTATGCCCACAGAGATCAAGCACCCCAAAATCCTACCTAAACACTCTCATGTGTCACAGTTAATACTGAGTCACATTCACAGACAGGTTGGTCACTCGGGGCGAGGTCACATGCTCTCCAAACTTCACCAACGATATTGGCTGTCTGGTGCTAACTCTTCAGCAAGAAAAATTATCAAAGTTTGTGTGTTTTGCAGACGGCAACAAGCTAAAGCAGGTGAGCAGAAAATGGCTGATCTCCCTCTAGACAGAATTACACCAGATCTTCCACCCTTCACTCATGTCGGTGTAGATTATTTTGGACCTATTGAGGTGAAACGTGGCCGTGCTCTGGTTAAGAGATGGGGAGTGATATTCACATGCCTTGTAAGTCGTGCTGTTCACTTGGAAGTTGCCAGTCACCTGGATACAGATGCATGCATAAACGCTGTTCGTCGATTCATCTGCCGTCGAGGCTCGGTGAAAACCATCAGATCGGACCAAGGCACCAACTTCATAGGTGCACAGAGGGAATTGGAGGAATCTGTGAAACAGCTGGATAATGACAGAATCCAAAGATCACTTCTCAAAAGAGGAATTGACTGGACATTCACCCCCCCCTCAGGAGCACATCACGGTGGTGTCTGGGAAAGGTTAATTAGACTGGTTAAAAAGATCCTCTACTCCGTCTTAAAGGAACAAACTCTGGATGATGATGGTCTACATACAGCTCTATGTGAAGTGGAAGCGATTATGAATAACAGACCAATTACTACAGTAACCAGTGACCCAAATGACCTCGAACCACTGACTCCAAATCATCTGCTTCTCTTAAAAACAAATCCCATCATCCCCCCTGGACTTTTCCAAAAAAGGGACATCTATTCAAGGAAAAGATGGCGGCAGGTGCAGTATATTGCTGACTTATTCTGGAGAAGATGGGTCAGAGAATACATCCCACTTGTGCAGGAGCGACACAAGTGGAACAACATTAAAAGGAACTTCACTCCCGGAGAGATCGTTGTCATCGTTGATGACAATGCCCCGAGGAACACCTGGCTCCTAGGACGAGTGGTCAAGGCTCTTCCAGGATCCAAGGGCCTTGTTCGGAGTGTTTTAGTAAAGACCAAAACTAACACGATTCAGAGACCTATCACCAAGCTCTGTCTGCTTCTGGAGGCGGCTGACTGAATTCATTGGTCTCTCTCAGTGACTTCAAACAGCACATTGGACTGATACACAGGAGTGTACCCTTATATGGATATGGACTTTTGAAAAGAACTTTTGAACTATGAACTAATGTCTTGCATTATTGTAATGGCTCTATTATTATTTAATTTGGTAATTGTTAAGTAGTAAGCAATTAGGGGCTGGTATATTGGAGCCATTTTTGCACATTTTGTTTGATTATTATTTTCCTTAACAATATTAAAGAGTAGCTGTTTAGATATTATTTAATTAGACTGTGTGAGTATTCAGCGACCTCCCAGGAAATGAGGATAAAAGGGAGGAGGGAGACAGGTGACTCGGATGAGACAGGGGAGAGCCATAATGTTTTTAGACCGCTCTCTTTATTCATTTTTTTGTCCTTTCTTTAAGTATATTCGTGACTTTGAAATTGTGTATGGACAAATAAAACGCTGCTCATAATTGAAGAGAAGCAGTGATTGTTTTTTATTGGAGCGCGTCTAGACCACAGCAAAACCCCTGAACAAAGGAAGGCGGCTGGTTAAAATGCCGCCACAACACATTTAAATGAGCAAATCACAGACGACACTTGGCACAAAATAATACAGGGAATATTTTCATCTTCCATCTGTCTTAGACATGCTGTCATTCAGTTTAAAATTGTACACCGTCTGCACTGGTCTAAAGTTAGACTCTCTAAGATGCTGATATAGACCCCGCTTTTGATAGATGTGGGCGAGATCCAGCCACTCTCCTACACATGTTCTGGACATGTCCAAAGCTTTGCGCTTTCTGGCAGCCCATCTTTGAGACCTTTTCTAAGATCTTTGCGAAAAGGCTTGCACGGTCTCCATTCATTGCACTTTTTTGTGTAACTCAGACAGACTCCCATCTGGAGATGTGGGAAAATGATGGTGGCTTTTGCTCTCTCCTGGGTTAGGGAAATCATGTACCATATCAAGTTGGAGAAGATCAGATACACAAGCAGGGGGTCTACTAGAAAATTTTATAACATATGGCAGCCTTTCTTAATGTTTGTTGAAGATATGGAGGCAGACAATATAGCACTGTAAACCTCTGTTGTTGTCCTCAGTTATCTTTATTATTATATTTCTTTTTTTGTTGTTGTTTGTTTTTTGTTATTTGGCTATATGAGTTCTGTATATTGAACTATGTATTTCATGCTGTGGACTCTGTATGTCTGGTATCTGTGGGGGGTGGACGGGATTTACGGTTTGTTTGTTTTTCTCTCCTTGTGTGTTCTGTTGGACCTATGTTAAATTGTAAACTATAACTTGTAAAACTAAATAAAAATACCTTGATAAAAAAAAAATTCTGCAGAACTCTAATGTAGACTATCACAGTTATGCAGATGACACACAGATATACCTGGCACTGTCTCCAGATGACTACAGTCCAATACAGTCATTGTGTCACTGTTTAGAGCAAGTAACTAATTGGATGAACCAAAATTTCCTTCAATTGAATCAGGACAAAACTGAGGTCCTTGTTTGTCAGTAAACATCTGGAGTCACTCTCTCTAAAAACTACGGACCAAGTCCAAAACCTTGGCGTGCTGATAGACTCAGATTTGACTTTCAGCAGTCACATCAAATCAGTCACCAAAACAGCTTCTATCAGCTTAAGAACATATCCAGAGTGAAGGGTTTTATGTCTCAAACAGACCAGGAGAAGTTGATTCATGCTTTCATCTCAAGTAGACTCGACTACTGTAACGGTCTTCTGACTGGACTCCCACAAAAAAGCATTAAACAGCTGCAGCTCATTCAGAACGCTGCAGCTCCAGTTTTAACCAGAACAAAGAGATCAGAGCACATTACTCCAGTTCTAAAGTCTTTACACTGGCTCCCAGTCAGTTCTAAAGTCTTTACACTGGCTCCCAGTCAGTTCTAAAGTCTTTACACTGGCTCCCAGTCAGTTCTAAAGTCTTTACACTGGCTCCCAGTCAGCTCTAAAGTCTTTACACTGGCTCCCAGTCAGCTCTAAAGTCTTTACACTGGCTCCCAGTCAGTTCTAAAGTCTTTACACTGGCTCCCAGTCAGTTCTAAAGTCTTTACACTGGCTCCCAGTCAGCTCTAAAGTCTTTACACTGGCTCCCAGTCAGCTCTAAAGTCTTTACACTGGCTCCCAGTCAGCTAGAGAATAGATTTTAAAGTTCTGCTACTGGTCTACAAATCACTGAATGGTTTAGGTCCAGAATACATGAATGACAGGTTAGTAGAATATAAACCCAGTAGAGCTCTGAGATCTACTGACTCAGGTCAGATAGTTGAGCCTAGAGCTCTGAGATCTACTGACTCAGGTCAGATAGTTGAGCCCAGAGTTCTGAGATCTACTGACTCAGGTCAGATAGTTGAGCCCAGAGCTCTGAGATCTACTGACTCAGGTCAGATAGTTGAGCCCAGAGCTCTGAGATCTACTGACTCAGGTCAGATAGTTGAGCCCAGAGTTCAAACTAAACATGGTGAAGCAGCTTTTACACAACTGGAACAAACTACCAGCAGAACTGAAATCATTTTAAATCCAGGTTAAAAACATTTCTCTTCTCCTGTACTTATGATTGAGCTCTTTTAAAGCACTTTACATTTTAATCTTTCATTTGCACTGTATGTCCTTTTAATGATTTTAAAGCTAATTTATTATTTTATGCTGCAATCTTATATTTAATGCTCTATTCTAGCATTTTATTTCTCTCTTTCTATTTTTCTGTACTTCTGTTATTATTGGCTTTTATTTTGATTTCTCAAATTGTTGTTATGTTTTTTGTTTCCATTGTTACTGTTAAATGTCTGTTTTATGTAAAGCACATTGAGTTGCCATTGTGTATGAAATGCACATGTCTAATATATGTCTTTACATAATAATAATTATAATAATAATAATAACATGTGCCATGTTGCTGTAGCTTAAACTATTTTGTAGCTTCATTTAATGTATTGTAGAATATATAGATATTTTAGCTAACAAACAGACTGTAGGTGGCAGATCTACTGACATGTAATGATAACAACCTGTTCCTGAATGTCAGAAAAAGAAAAGGGGATGATTGCGAACCTCAGAGAGAAAAGAATGTAGTGTGCTGCTCCTGTGTTGACTGAGATTGAGATAAAGTGTTTCAATCTCAATCAACACATTATTATGTATTGATGAATCTGAAGTAGAGAGGATGACCAATCATCTACATCAGTAATGTCCTCACCTGGTCCCACAACACCACATAAGTCAACTCAAGTAAAGTGATCCATCTTTAACTGGGGATTTCCACTGGGTCCGTCAGCGGAACGGCTGTGCTACGGTTTAGCGCAGCTGTAACGCGCCGCTGCCGGACTCAGTGGAAATTGGGCTTTACACTACAAACAGTTTCAGTATCACGTTGGCAGAAGACTTGTGTGATCAGTGATCACTGAAGACGGCATTATTTCATCTTTTGATCACTGATCACATCATGTCTCAGTTTCATGTTTCTGTCCTGCAGCTTACCGTGTGATCCTCTGCTGATGTTTGATAATTCCTCCACTAGATCGTTCTTGTTGATCTTCTCTAAGGTTTTCTTCACCACCTCCACAGACTGTTGTTTGTAGGTCTCTAATAACTTATCTACAGTTTTCTGCCTGTCTGCTTTGTCCAGATGACTCTTTGGGATTTCTGAGGTACAACTTAGGAGCCATTTAAAGCCTGTGAAGTCTTCATCTCCCAACTTCTCCAGTATCATCAACAGCTGCTCTTTAACATCCATCGCCCCCAAGACATCTGTTAAAATGAGAACAAATGTTTAACTTAAGTCATTTAGCTTGTTATTGTGTTTTTAAAAGTTGTTCTAATGCAAAACATTTAGTAAAGTGTAACAGATAGAAGATGTGATAGGAAATCATTCTTTTTTTTTTAAATTTCTTATGGTAATTGTTCTTTTACAATGTTTATTAATTTCATCATAATCCCTCATCAGTTTTACTGTTGACATGTTTATTCTTCTTGGTATTTTGAATACTGTATTTGTTTTCATATGTATGCCTTTATTTTTTATTCTTTAAATTCGGATTCTTATTGTGAAGGTAAGTGTTAGTGTTAGTGTTAGTCATGTTAGTTTCTGTCTCTCGTCAGTCTGAGCTGAACAAAGACAGCGTGATTGTAAAGTGAGATTTTTAACTTTGATTGTTGATTTACAGGCAAAAGCGTTATAATATTGTTTGGTAATGTGACTGTGTCATTTTCTGTTGTGTATTTCAGTTGTAAAATGAAATTTGAGAAACTTTGTGAGAAAGTGAGATAGTTTTATATCTTCTCATGTGTTACATGCTTAAGTTGTCTTTCTCTGTCTTTTCAACACTGTAAAACATTTCCACAGTAATATTATATTCAACAGGACATCCTAGAATAAACTGTCAGGAAACGCTATTTTACTGCTGAAGTGTGAACATTTTATCGATCTTCTGTGTGACGTTCATGCAGACATTTTACCATTTGTGCTTATCTATTCGATTCTTCATCAATTCCTGATCAATTATTTGTGGTTTTCACAGGTTTTCAGTGACTGTTTTATTATCCCCACTGTTTATCAATGAGCTTACATGCTGATGAATATATGAAACATAACTGGTAGATTAGATAAATGGTCCTCATTTAACTTAATTCATTATTGAATTAATTAATGTGAAAGTATCTTACTGTATCCTGTCTGTATAAGAATAACACAATGGGGGCAGAGGAGCAGAATGCTTCTAATGATGTTATTTAGTGGTGACTGTCCAACACGCTGAGCAGCTGCAGGATCGTGGAGGTGAGACAGACTGAACAGCTCAGACCAGAGTTATTATAGTTTATACATGTTCATTAGTTTTTATTTTCATTTAGTTTTTCAGTTTGCTTTTTTATTCCAGTTTTAGTAAGTTTAACAAGTGATGAAGAGATCCAGTAGAAATCAAACCTGTGTGAGGTTAAAAACTTTAAAAATTCATCCTGACATTAAAGTGTTACGAAATCTGAAAGAGAACCTTTTTAATAACCCTGCTAACACACAAATAAACACAGAGGGGTAAAATATGACAAAGGACTGGTGCAGTTGTAGAGCTGTATGTCAGAGTCTCTGAGTAACAGGAAATGTAAAACTAATGTCAGAGCTGTCAGTAGATGTTTACCACTTCTATGAAATACAACAGTACTGACACTGAACTCTTCCTCTGCTCTTCCTACCAGCTCTGATATGAACCATCAGGGTTCACAGATAAATGTTCATCTTTAAAATCTGCATGTTGGACATTTAGTTTATGATTGGATGAAGTTATTGTTACTCACAGGTAGGAGACGTGTCCATACTGATTCTTCTGGTCCTTGGTTCCCCTGTTCAGACAGACAGGAGAGACACAGACAGGAGAGACTTTCAACTTTAATATGAAACACCAGTGTAACACTGACTTCTACTAAAATGTTTCAATCTTTACAAACTCAAACACTCAGTCTCACAAACTATTAGTGTTATCATTAATGTAATATTATCACCATTATTATCAGTAGTATTTGTAGTGGTGATTTATTATTAACTTGAACAATAAAAAATAAAGAAAAATAAAGAAATAAACTCGATCAAACAGTCACTGAGGCAGCTTAGGAATGAATCATACGTAAACAAAGAATAATGAGCTCTGCTGCATCTCTGACCTGAAAAACACAACAACGAACAAACAAAAACATAAACTCTTCTCTGTACCTGCTGGTCCTCTACCTGTCTACTTATAGACATAAATAAGCTGCCCAGTACCTTCAAAAGAAAAGCATTAACCAGTACTCAAATTAACTAATATTATAATCAAACTAATTCCTTATATTTTCAAAACAGACAACAAACAAAAAAAAACACATAAATTAACATTTAATCAGGGTCTGAAATTCATTTTTCAAAATTCAGGGGAATTCCCCCTTCAACGCTTCACAGACGTCCAGAGAACTAACAACTGACTTGTCAAATCCAAGATTCTGAACACAGTCTATTGGGCCCCTGCAAGCCATATAGAGTTAAGTTAATTAAACCCCAGAGTGTTGGAGACGCCAGAACGGGGAAGGTACATTGACTCATAATGTGGAGATTCACAAAAATATTACAATAATCATAAGGCGTGATGTGCCTTTTTCCCAGAGGTTGTATATTTTGATGGACCTGCTTCTACTTGAAGACCTCCCATCCCATGATGCAGAATGGGTACAGACTGCACTGATGCAGTCTGTACCCATTCTGCATCAGTCACCCCCGTCACTCTCTGGCACAATCAGTTCACAATCAGGATTAGCTGCACTGGATGGACTGTCACACAGACTCATAAACACAGTGGAAAGTTTCTATTTGAAATGGGAACGTTACCTTTCCAACATTAGACGGCTGGACTAGGGGGCATGACTGGGAGAGACTCAACGATTCAAAGTCCTACACTCATCTCTTAATACCGCTCTGCTCTTTTTTCCAGTGGCAGGTGATTGGTCTGCACATGATCTCATTATTATGAACACTGTGTCTAGAATCGCTGAGTACGCAATAAGCTATGGTCTGGTATTGTCCTGCTGTGTCTTACATTTTTGTTTGTTTTGTTCTTGTTTGTTTGTTTCTCCCGTTTGCTGGATTGTATGCATTAAACACTGTATCTTTATACTTTCTATATACAAGTTTCAACATTGATAGAGTTGGTTGTTATGTAACCAGATGTGTGTCTCATGTATGCTTGTAATGTATGCTATTTCAAAATGCCAATAAAAATTGAATCATATATAAAAAGAATAAGAAAATTGACTGATCATGGCCACAGCTGATCAAGTGTGTAACAGCCCACTACCAAATAAACCACAGCTGGAATACATTATCTACTGCTCTGATGATGGAGATAAGCTGGTTTCACTTTAAAGTGACTCCTGGAGAACCAGATACGTGATCATCATGCACCAGTTATAGAACTGACAAAATACATTTCTGAGGGACAGATTCCAGCTATCTACCACCACAGGAAGTGTTGCAGGATCTTCACTATGAAGAAAGTTCTTGATGGCATCTTTGAAAGAGAAAAGCAAAGTGTCTCTGCTGAAGAGAAACAATCTAAGAGAGCAGCTCAACATGCCTCAAGTACTATTGGACTTATGATTAAACCAGTACTCCCCAAAAACATGATTGAATAATTCATTCACACTCTAACTTTCTCCCATCTGGACTACAATTCACTATTCACATGTTTTAATGATGCAGTAGTGTCCCGTCTACAGTTAATACAGAATGCAGCAGCAAGGCTCCTCACTCACTGGCTCCACGTTCGTTACAGAATCCAGTTCAAAATGTTGCTAATAACACACCTGTACAGACAGGCATGTTTATGATATTGTATAATTTCATCTATAGTTTCATCTGTTTATGCTTGATTATGTGTTATTATTTTTTGTGTGTTTTTCTCTTAATATTGCATTGTGTGAAGCACCTTGTACCTTCGGTTTTAAAAGGTGCTATAGAAATAAACTTCATCATTATTATTATTATTATTATTATTATTGTTATATTATTAAGGGTAAAGCTAACACTTTTGATATCTTTACTGAGCAGAAATACACTTGTTGTTACCTTAATTGAAAGTAAATGATGACAATGACATGACAAACAAGCATTATAGTTAAAAAGAAGAACACATTTCGTCACCACCTGCTGTGAGACTGTGTTGGTCTAAACTTTGTAGACTCGTGGGGTCACTAGTCTGTGAGTTGTCTGTGAAAAGAAAGATGAAGGAGACGAAGGACAGTGACGTACTTCCTGTAATGACAACTTGTTTTTTGTCAATGAAATGTTATAAAAGGGTGTGTGGGGCCAGTGGGGCGGAGGGGTTTCTTATGGGAACATGATGTCGCTGGGAATTCCCCGATCGGAGGACATCAAAACGCCAAATATCAGTGGAGTTACAAGATAACCAGGAATTATAAATGAAACCAATCATTAAAATGAGCATGGTTGGGACACAGCAAGATTGCGGCGTGAAGGGCAGAGGTAGTGTAACCAGCTCCCATACCAAATCCTAACTAATCCCCTGTCTCGAGTTACTTAATTGCAGAAACAACTCCAGCTACAAACTAATAGAAACCAATGTGGTCCAGCTAATAAAGCCCCCCAAAAGAGCTGAAGCGGCGACGAGGGAAGACAAAATTGGAAAGCCTCCTCCGTCAGCCTTGGCTAGCACCTGCACAACTAGCACTGCTAACGCTAGCTCGCCAAAGGAAAACACTGAGTAGCCGCCGGCCTGGTTTCACGAAGAAAGGGAAAAAGGGTACGACAAAATTCAATCCATGCTGGACCACAAATTGAACTCCCTAGCTGTCACTGTGGAAAGTATTATCAGCGAAAACCGTGCACTGGGGCAGCGTGTTAAAGAAATTGAGGACGAGCAGGTTAGCCACACACAAAGCCTCGACTTCCTCCACAAAAGCTTTGAGGACCATAAAAACAAGACGGAGGAAGAAATCAGCGGTCTTAAAGACAAGCTAGATGATCTGGAGAACAGAGCCAGACGGCAGAATTTAAGGCTGGTTGGATTCCCGGAGGGTGTGGAAGGGAAAAACGCCATCACCTTCCTACAAGAGTGGCTCCCGAAAATACTTGGCCTTGAGACCGACACCCCGAACGAAATCAAGCAGGCTCACCGTACACTCCAGCGTCGACCTGATGAACCCCTGGCTCTAGTCATCCGCCTGCTCCGGTTCACAGACGTGACGAAGATCCTTGACGCAGCACGGAAGAAAAGATCACTTAAGTACGGTAACTCAGACATCATGATATTCATGGACATGTCCACGGCTCTCTACAAGAAAAGGAAAGCCTTCATGCCACTGACAAAAAGCTACATGACAACAACATCTCTTTCAGGCTTCTCCACCCCACCAATCTGGTCCTGGACCTCCCTGAGGGACGGCACACCTTCACATCTCCCGAGTTGGCGGGACACTACTTGGGGCAACATCATCCGGACATGCTGGCATGAACCTTTGACTGTCATGGTCTCGTCTGACTGGGAAAGCAGCCACCACCACGCTCAACAGGGTCCATATAAGTTAAACAGAGACCTGGAAGTGTACAATTTCCTCTCCTTTTGATTTTGCCTCGCCTTAAGACTGCTTGTTCATTTGACTGCAGTTAGTTATATACTGTACAAGCCGAGCTAAGGCTTGGAAGAGTTTTTGTTTACTGTTCGAGTGGACGTTTTTCTCTCTCCTTTTTTTTTTCTCTTCTCTATCCTGCAACTAGTCACAGGATGGGAAGTTAAGGCCGGGTAGTATCCTCACTTTACTTTATTCTTATTTCACCTCGCCCAACCTTAAAGACTACTTGTTTAAGTGGCTGTGTATATTCACATATCCTCTATTCTATATGTAATTTGTAATGCTATCAGCGACAAATAGTGTCAGTTGTACGAACTCTCAGGATTTTTCAAACCTTATTTGAGAGAATGTGGACACCTGCTCAGTTATTTTTCTGAGTTTATAAAAGCAGAGTTCCCTTTCCACTAGATTACTTAAGTAAATTCTGGAGGTGTTTAATAATGGAGTTGTGGTCATTCAATTTTGCACTCCCTGACTTAACTTGGGCAGCTTGGTTACACTCGTTAGAGTAGTCTATCTTAATACGCTAAGGCAGAAACTTAGGCCAGTCTCTTCTATCACGGGATGGGTGGGTTTAGAGGGAGGAAGGAGGGTTACTGACAGGGCAGGGTTTGTTTATCTGTTCAATGTGTTTTTCTCTATTGTCTCTATTTTGTTTGTTTTGTTTTGTTTTCTTTTTCTTTTTCTTTTCCTCTTTTCCTTTTATTTTTCTAACCTTTGTTGCAAGACACCGTCATGTTTTTTGTACTTCATCTACTGACGGTTATCTTCCACATTGCCACATTAGTACAGGTTGTGATCCATGTCTAGAGATATAACATACAAGTTTCTTAGCTGGAACACCAACGGAATTAATCAACAGGTTAAACACCGAAAAGTCCTCAGCTTCGTCAAAAATCGTAGTATTGATGTTGCATTCCTGCAGGAATCTCACTTAACAGACGCAGAACACCACAAGCTAAGTAAACAATGGCAAGGCCAAATATACTACTCTTCATTTACCTCTCAGGCACAGGGAGTGTGAACCAGTCACTATGCTTAATGTTTTTCTTCAATATAACTTGCCCCCCCACTGAGCTCATCATTGGAGGAGATTTTAACCTGGTTCTGGACCCAGCTAAGGACAGATCCTCTCCAACTTCTAAATCCTTATCCTCAGCAGCTAAGGCCCTTAAAAATAACTAGCAGATCTCAATTTAATCAATGTGTGGAGAGTGAGGCACACATCTCTTTGTGAATACTCTTTCTACTCACACGTACATAACAGTTACTCTTGTATTGATATGTTTTTTATGCACACAGGGAAGGAGCATCTCGTTACCTCATGCGAATATTTAGCTAAAACACACTTCATGCTCCTCTCCTGCTCCACATGACCAAACAGAACCAAAACAAAAAAACCAAACGCTGGAGGTTCCCTACTCATCTGGCCAGTGATGAAGACTTCATCAAATTAACTAACAAACAGATTGATTTCTTTCTCACCACAAATACAGGCTCTGCTTCCCAGTCTATAATTTGGGAATCCTTAATGGCTTATATCAGGGGCTCTACAATTAGCTACTCGGAAAAAGAAACAATGCCAATCCAAAACAAGGTCGCTGGAGAACGACACAGGAGGTGGAGAACGCAATGGCTAGGTTGAAACAACGTTATTACGAGCAGGGAGACAAATCAGGAAAATTATTAGCTTGACAAATTAGAAGGGAGGAAGCCGCGAGACACATCCTGGCTGTTAAACCGTCGGATGGGAGTGACGCGGTCCGCAGCCCCGAACACATCAATTAGGCCTTCACAGAATTCTATAAAACACTTCACTCATCACAGGGTGAGAAGAATGATGACACAGAGCGCTTTTTAGATAGCCTGGATCTTCCACAGATGCCAGAAGACACTGGAGTTGAAGACAAAATATCCAAACAAGAGGTGCTAGATGCTTTTACTATGCTTCCAGGAGGAAAAGCCCCCGGCCCTGACGGGTTTACAATTGACTTCTTTAAAGCATTCGTAAATAAATTACTTGACCCCCTTATGCATATGTTCAATCACGCAATTGAAAACAATCAGCCAACCCAACCTCTGGAAAGGGCCCTTATCACAGTTCTGTTGAAACCAGGGAAAGACCCTATGTTGTGCGGGTCATACAGACCCATTTCCCTTCTGTCAACTGAATATAAGGTGCTTGCTAAAATTATAGCCACCAGACTCGAGAAAATAGTTCCTGCACTGGTTAACATGGACCAGACCGGATTCATACAAAAACGATCATCAATTGATAACGTCAAGAGATTACTTAACATAGAGCACTGTGCTAAGTCCATGAACGATCCAGTGCTGGCTATCTCACCGGACGCAGAGAAAGCCTTTGACCGCGTCAAATGGGATTTTCTCTTTGCAGTCCTACGTAAAATGAACTTCGGTCCGAATATGTTAAGTATGATTCGATTACTGTACCTCAACCCTACAGCCATGATCCAGACAAATTCAGCTGCCTCGATTTCTATACTTGTTCCAAACTCTTCCCATATCGATTCCAAGTAAGTTTTTCAGAAATTAGAAAGTGTGATAACTAGATTCATATGGAGAGGGAAGGTGCCCAGAATAAAAATCAAAACTTTATATATCTGTTATCTATGGCAGAATATTAGATCTCTCAGCAAACAAAACCCTCAAATCTAGGGCTAAGTGGGAGCAAGACCTTAATTTCACTTTTGAAGACTGTGATTATAGCCGCCACAAACTTTTACAGATAAATCTCATTCATAGAATTTATTTTACACCAGAAAGACTCCACAAGATGAACAGTTCCATCTCAGAACAGTGTTCTAGATGTAAGATAGAAATGGGAAGCCTCATCCATATGTTTTGGACTTGGCGAAATTTGGACAATATTGGGGCTATATTCTGGATGCACTAAACAAGATCACAGGAGCTGAGATCCCTCACTCACCAAGACTGATTTTGTTTGTTAGACTCGTCGGCCCTGCCTGTCAACAGGAGGAAAAATGTACGCTTTATCAAACTAGCTCTGATTGCTGGAAACAAACGCATAGCTATATTATGGTAGAGTGAGGACCCTCCTACTGTCTCTATGTGGCTGAAAGAAACTGCTTCATATATGGCCTCTGAAAAGATCATGTTCAACTTAAAAAAAAAACCCATCTTTTTGATAAACGTTGGAGTGGCTTTAAAGGGTACTTAGAAAACATCACACGGCCGGCTGGGCAAAGACTGCTAATGATGTTGTTACAGCCCTAGGCCGTTTGCATTGTTTCCCCCCTTCCTCTGTGTGTGTGTTCCACCCATAGACTGTAAAAAGAATGGACGTAGCACCCGTGACGTCACCCATTGGGGGGTGTGTTTTGTGCCTCTACTATGGGCATTAGGACTGCGCCATCTTGGATTTTAGTGGGCGTGTATTTTCCATATTTGGAGGAGAGGCGATAACTCTACGGGTCAGCCGGGGTCAGCCGCCCGAGATCCCGCCCACTGAACTCGAATTAACCGCGCCGACCTGAGCTAGCCTAAGGCTAATCAGCTAGGCTAGGCTAACAAGCAGCTACTGGCAGCAGCTACACGGCAGTCCAGCCTCCAGACAGCGACCTGACAGCGACTCGACCGCAGGTAACGTTAAGTTCCTTATAAAACAAATATAACGCTGCAGCTCTTGAAATAATGATTAATGTTTTATTGAGATTATACTACATAAGAAATAAAGTTAAATAAGTCCGCTGGGGACCAAAACTCATCTTAACCCTCAGATCCTGTTAGAAATGACTAATGTCCTCCTGATAAAGTTAAAATAGATATTACAATTTTTTTTTTTTTGTTGGAGCTGGAGCTTCTGGGACTGGTTCTCGTTTTACAGGTTTTACAGATTTTGATAACATTTTAAATCTGGTGAAAATCAGAGACAAAATCGCTTCCAGTGTCATCGACCAGATGAAATCCCTCAGCTCAATCCCCCCCAGCGCGCCCCAGTTGCGGCTCCGGAGGCTTTATAAGTCCCCTGGGGGCAGCGCAAGTAGCTTTAGCAACCCCGGGATCGGGATAAACAGTAAATTATAAGGTGCAGACCATGATGCAGACAGGAGATCTTTTAGGAGCATGATGTACCTTGCAAAAGCCACCTCTCTGCAACCTATGAACATTATAGCATGATCACAGCTAAATGAAAAATCTGATGGTCCATAAAATGTGGCAACAGGATCTGAGGGTTAAACGTTACTACTCTGTGAAATTACTATGTAGAATAATGTAAAGACAGTCTGCTAAGCAATTCATACACTTCATACGTTTTTTAAAAGAAGTGAGATACAGGGTTCTCACATGACAGGGATAGATAGATAGATATAGATAAATCTACTCAATAGTATATTTAATTGTTAAAATGTGCTAAACTTAAACAGCCTCAGCAATAAAATGCATCATATGCAGTGATTCATCAAAGATATCAATCCACAAACATTCTGTAACAGTAAAACAGTTTACTGCACAAAGACTGTTTTTACTTTTATACTTAATTGCATTTTGCAGATAAAACTTAATGTTAACACTTTCACAAAAGTGAGGTTTTGAATGCAGGTCTTTGTAGTGGAGTATTTTCACAGTGTGGTATTAGTAGGCTACTTTTACTGAAGTAAGGCATTTCAATACTTTGTACACCACTGGTTACAAGATGTTTGTCTTTCTTTATACTTAGAAAATGGAAAAGAAAGCTGCCCAGGCCCCAGAGCAGGCCCCGGCCAGGCACCCAGGCCCCGTCCAGCCTCTGCTGGTTGCCCAGACCAGGCCCCCGGCTGGCCGCCCAGACCAGGCCCAGTCCAGCTTCTGCCGGTTGCCCAGACCAGGCCCCAGCCAGCTTCCACGCCCGGGCCACCCGCAGCAAGGACTACAGCCTCACATAGGGCGCTCCACCAACCGAGCCAAACACTGACCCTATTTTTTATTTTATTTTAAAAGTTTATTTATTATTTATTATATATACTGATTGTTTTGTTTGTTCATTTAAAGAGTACCTCATGTTCAAATAAATAATTTTCATAATTGCACTCCTTTGGTCTTCTACACTTATTGAAAATGTTAAAAATGTGGTAGTCAGTTAAAAGGCATATCAACTTAAACACAAATATTAACCATTAAAGCTCAAGTTCTTAGTCAAGTTTTACTAAAAAATGTAAAAATTCTCACGACAGTGTTTCTGTTTTCTGACCTTTCCAGGGTGCCCATGGAACCTTAGGAAGTCTTTACCAGTACATTTTTTTATTTTTTCAAATGTGCTAAATCATATGTCTATGTCTTACCTTTACTAACGGTAGAACTCTAATATGTAGATAATTATCTACTTGCATGAGAAATCTCTCCACATGATTAACTGATTTTAATAAGGTTTAAGATGCATGTTATACATCTAGTTTTAAGAAAGTCAGAAAAAAGAACATTTCTGAGTGTCTGTGACAACAGGTGGCAGGCAGACGCTGAGTTCACACACAATACAGATTTTATTGAAAGCACAGGGGAGGATTGGGGCTGGAGAGCAGGGTCCAGTTCTGTCTCCTCATGCTGACGACCCACTTGTCCAGCCTGTCCGGATCACCTAGAGGGAAACTTTAAAATGACATATATAGATGCTCAGCAACTTCTAGATCAGAGGTCACAAACCTTTATGATACTAACAGCTATTTGAGAATATGGAGTAATAAAAAGAGCTTTGCTTGATAAAAAGTTCCTAAATAGCAAAGTTACACAGTTCACCTTTAATAATAATACCAACAATGAATATAATAAGAAATATATATTGTATTTATTTATGGGTGGCCTGATCTTGATTTTGAACATGATTAACGATTTCTGAAATCAGTATCACCAATACAACACAGATCACACATTCTCTGAATTACAAGCTTGCTTTTTTTGCAGTGTGGCATTAATTAGGCTATTAATTTATTCATTTAAGTTACTCTTGACACCGTATATAAGTATTATTAAATGAAAGATAATAATAATATTAAATGAAAGATAATACAGAACAGTATGTATATTCTATATTATATCCCGCATTAAACGGACTGAGAGCACAAAACACACCGCAACAGCAGCTAACATTAGCTGCTCTGGTCATCTGTCTGTATCAGCAGAGACCATGAGTCGGTAATAAAGTCATTATACAGTGCCAAAATCCAGGTAAAATATATTTTATACAGTCTATGGGTAAAATAGTACTACGGTTAACTCACCGAAAAAACTGCAACACAGAATCCTTTGTCGGTCGGTTAGTACAATCAACAGCACAACACGCCATATTGCCAGAAAAAAACTACCCGAAAATAGGCAAACAAACACGGACACCGCAGCGCCTGTCAACTGCTGGATGTAGCCGCGGACCTCTGGGTGTAGCCTAGCCTAGCCCAGCCGATGCTTTAGCATAGAGCTAACTGCTGGCAACTGTCTGTGAACCTGTCACTCAACGTAACCACGCCCTAATTTATGCCAGAATTTTAAGCCTAAATGACACTCAAACGGTTGTGGTACAAAAAAATTCACCCCCCCCCCCCCCCCCCCCAGAGTGTTCACTGAGGTGGAAACTATCGGTAAAGACCAAAAAAGTAAAAGGGACCAGGCTTTAAATATGTTTTTTATGTTTTTTTTTTAAGCTGTAAAGTCGGCTATGGGAAAGAGGCCGCGGGGGGGACTGCAGCTTTTTGAACGCGGAAGTGGTCTTCACTCGGAGAACCCACAACTCCCCCCTTGGTTCCACCCCACTGTTTGCTGTGGACCCGTGAAGCAGATCCCTGGCGGCTGGTGGATGAGGCTGATTGGTGCGGCGCTTCCCCAATCAGAGAGAGACAGCTTTAAAAGCCCGGTGTGCCCTCCAGACGCTGGCAGACACCTCAGCATTTGTGTTGTAGTAGTCATCCTGTATGGTAGCATGTGTTTTGGTTACCCAGATTTGGGCCAGGGTAAGGATAGTCTCTCTCTTACTTATTTATGTCACTTTGTTTTCCTGTTAGGTTTAGGGGTGCTAATCATTAGGGACTGAGCCGAAAGGCAAGAGGGCGAGGACTCCAGAGGAGTCCTCATGCTGCCCAGTCGTTAGCTTCTATGGCAATGAATGTGTGTGTGTGCAGCTGGCTCATTTGTGCTGTGCAGTCATCCTGAGTCATTCAAAAGGTGTCTCAGTGTTCTGTTTCATTGGTGTCAAAGTCTAGATCAAACACGAATTACAAGAGCATGACCTACGAACATATCTACAGGTTTCACTGGAAATAAGGTCCTGTTTGACTCATCAAAGTGTTGGCAGTTAATTTCAGTTGCTCAGTCTAAATGTCTACACAGAGAGAGAGAGAGCGAGTGTGTGTGTGTGTGTGAGTTAGTGTGCGTTTGTGTGTGTATGTGTGAGTGTGTGTGTGTTTGTGTATATGTGTGAATGTGTGTGTAAATGCGTGAGTGTGTGTGTTTGTGTGTGTGTATAATGTATATCTACTTTTTGTCTGATAAAAGCCCGGATCTGAATACATCTAAATGCCCCTAACGAACACCTTTCCGCTTCGCCACGGCCCAACGTGCGCAAGGGTGTGAGGTCCTACCCGACGCTGCTTGCAGCTTTAATTTGTATTTCTGTTTTGTTTAACACTAGAGTAGTTAGTTAGGTTTTAGTTTTAGGAATATTTGATTTGTTGTTTATTATTCTCGTTATTCACGAGACAGTTAGCTCCATTTTATTTGTAAGGAGTCCTCTTTTTGTTATATTTGTTTATTGATTTATCAGCACCTGGTGGCCCTTTTCTGTTGGTTTTAGTATTAATTTCCACTTGTCAAATTTACTATAATTTTACAACTATTTCTATCGGGTTGTGTGTGTGTTGCTTTCCCTTTTCCCCAAGGAGCTGGGTTCGTAACATACGTGGGGGCTCGTCCAGGATATTTCACCCGTTAAAGGGGTCCCGGGATTATTATTATTATCGCCTGTGAGTATTGTGAGTCAGAGGTTTGATTTAAGTTTGTTTCTGGCCAATCTGTCATACGAGAGCTTCAGTAACTGTAGGAAGGATGAGCTGGTCCAAAAAAAACATCCAAAACAAATCCTTAAAAGAGATCGTAAAGCGTTGGTGAGTTGATGGAACAGAAGCTTGTCATGTTGCCGGCGTGGGTTGAGCCGCCTGAGCCGTTTGGCACCCTTGAGCCACGAGCAAGAGGGGGCACCTCCTGTCCGAGAGAGAGAGAAAGGGGTACTGGCAGGGAAACCACTAAGAACTCCTATTACTATATGTATATTACGCCTATGTACGACCCTCTCTCCTCGATGAGCTCAGACTCGGGGCACGAGGCCAGACTGAAGGTCCACCTCGCCCGTCTCAAGATTGAGGTGGAAGGAAAAGCATAAAGTGGCTCGAAATAGAAGCGGAGAAGGCTGTGGGCCTCCGCGAGCTGGAGCTGGCAGCTCAACAGGAGATGCATGGGTGCGTGGTGACAGATGCTGTTCCTTCCACCACCTTACCATCCGTACTGTCTCCTACCACTTTTGATATTAGTAAACACATTGCACTTGTGCCAGTATTTAGGGAGACAGAGGTGGATTCATATTTTGCAGCCTTTGAACGCATCGCCTCCGCTCTGCATTGGCCCGGCGAAGTTTGGTCCTTGCTGTTGCAGTGCAAAATACATGGCAAAGCTCAGGATGCTGTGGCTGCGCTCCCGGTAGAGGAGAGCCTAAATTATGAACAGGTCAAAGCGGCAATCCTTCGTGCATATGAGTTAGTACCTGAGGCATATCGGCAAAAATCTTGCAATCATAAAAAGACTTCAGGCCAAACGTATGTTGAGTTCGGCAGGGAAAAGGGAACTTTATTTGATAAGTGGTGTTCTTCATGTCCAGTCTGACCTAATCACCGGCTATTTCTCCGTGTCTGTCTGCCCAGAGTTGCCCATCGGAGGTATTAGTTTTCTAATGGGAAATGACATAGCGGGAGGAAAAGTGACTCCCTCGCTGGAGGTGTTAGACTCACCCCAGCGCATTGAGCCTGGCCAGGTAAATCCAAAAACTTGTGAACAAGCATTAAAAAAGGCCCAAAATAAGTCCCACAAAACTGAAGTGTCTTTGACTGATACTGTGCTTATGTCAACCTTTTCAGATCAGGAGGCGAAGAGTGCTTACAGGCCACGGAGCCTGTACGCACCGGTCTCTCCCGGTGAGTCGGGCTGGCATATGTGGTGCGCAGAAGGCTGATGTAACGAAATAATAAATAAATTAAGATATTGTTCAAAAAATAAATAAAAAATGAGTATGGTTCAGTGGAAAAAAAAGACAAATCAAGTATTGTTAACAATCTCAAATCACTTGTTAAATGTAATCGACCTGTCTCCAATGTTACTGCTCTTCTAAATCTCTTCTTATCTCAGAATATTCACAGAAAAATGATAAAGACAAAAGGTTGTTGAATTAATATCTCTAACCCAAACTTATTGTAAGAAAACACAATGATGTTGAATAGAAACATATTTATAGTACGTAGTATAGTACGAAATCCACAGCAGATGAGCAAACATGATAAACTAGACATCATATACATTCAATGAACAAACGACATGAAAATAACATTTCTTACGTTTTCTCATCAAAATGCATTTTGATGGCGAAACTATCTTAAAATATTACATTTTACACTGAGAATAAAAAGAATAAGAGCCATTTTGTTTTTTTGCACAGACAAAAACATGAACGTCATGTGACACGGATGCAGTCCAATAGAAAAGAGTAGGGCAGAAAAACTGTTGCTGTATCACAAGTTTTACGTTATTATTATGAAACTAGTGTTTTGCGCTGTGGACCAACGTAGCTATGATACATTTTGATGTGAGACTGGGTTGTTACTCCTGGAGGTAGGTACAGACCACTACAATATAGATATGCTGTCAATGAGAACATGATATTCAGCTTTAATTATTTTACTCATGTTTCTGTCCTGCAGCTTACCGTGTTCTCCAGGGCTGGTGTTTGTCTCCACTAGATCGTTCCTCTTGATCTTCTTTAAGATTTCCTCCACCACCTCCAGAGACCGTTGGTTGTAGGTCTGTACTATCTTATCTACAGTTTTCAGCCTGTCTGCATTCTCCAGATGACTCTTTGGGATTTCTGGTGATTCCAGGAACCACTTAAACTTATTGAATTCTTCCTCTTCCAGCTCTTCCAGTGTCTTCAACAGAACTGCTTTAACATCCATCATCCTTCAAACACCTGTTAAAATGAGAGCAAATGTTTAACTTCTAAGATTACAAGAAATGTGAATCTTTGAGTGTCTCTTTAGTCTCATGATCTCATCAAGAATAACATTTCTATTCACAATCAAGACTTAATTCAGTAGATAAAAAGGAAGCACTATTTTCAGGCTCTTAGTGTTCTCGTCTATGTCTTCATGTCTATATTCAATTTGATCTACTAACGTTGTATGTTAGTTCATTTTATTTTACTTGATATTGTGTATTTAACAGTTGCTCTAATGTAAATCTAACATAAAGCTTTAGTATTGTGTAAAATGTAATTTTCTACAGTCAAGTATGGAGTACAATCCAATCTGATTCTTTTTTACATGCTGCCATTAGATCATCATGTTATTGGTAGTCATGGTGTTTCCTTTCACTGTTATGGTGACAACATTCAGCTGGATGTCCCCGTTCAGCCCACTGAGCTTAGTATGCTGAGTTTGAGTAAAGATGTGAGGAACTAAAAGTGTCCGAATTTCCTTCAGTTGGATTCAAGTAAAACACAAACCCTTGTAATTGGCTGCAGTAATAGATTCAAATTAGGGCTGCACAATGTATCACAAGTTTACAGTTATTGTGATAGCAACATGTGTGATATACATATTGCAAAAGACTGAACTGTGATAAATTGTGTATTTCACGCTCATGTAATATATATGTCATACATGTCAATATATTTGGTCAGATGGAGCCCTACTGCCCTAGACGCCCAACCCCTATATAGATGTGAATGGCTGAGGTCGCAAAGCACATGGAGATAGAGCTTAGTGAGCATCGTGATGGCTGCAGGGAGAGAAACGAGCAAAGAGGAACAGCAGGTCTGTCATTTGGAAGAACTTTGGTTACAAGAGAGATGACACATTACAAACACTTTAAAATGGCTTTTAAACAACAGCAGTGCTAACACCATGAGCTGCAGGTAGGACAAACTGAACATGTTCATATGTTATCGGAACAAGTTCTATGAAAGTAGTAGTTCTAGAGGTTAACTAATATATTGATTTTTAATGTTGATCAGGTTCTAGAGGTTAACTAATATATTGACTTATAACAAAAACTAATATTACCAGAAAAATGGATTCAGATTCAGCTGAAGTGAATTATTACATTTTTATGAGCAATGACAATTGACTGAATTCTTAGACACCTAAACCTACAGATTTCATGTGGGACTGTGAGACTGGTTCTATGAACATTGGACTGTGGCTGACTGATGAATCTGACCAGTAAATAAATGTGCTGCAGCTCTTATTTCAGCTAATCACCAACCATACCAGGCTGAATAAGAAAGGTCCACCCCCATATATTTGAGGGTTAAATGATAAATAGTATATGTTTAAATACCAATTATAACATCATATAACTATATGAATATTTTAACACTGTACACAAGTTTCTATTTAATGTGGAATTCAAAGTTCAGCTTCATTAAAACATTGTTTAGTTATTTTTGGCTTCAGTTGTTTTTATGCTGATCAATCATTTATGTTTTGGGCTTTTCTTTCTTTGTGTGGCAGACAGAGTCGGGTATATTATTTAATGATAATAAGATGTAAATATTCTCCCTAAGGATACACAGTGGTAAACATCTCAACAAACACCTGAATGAGGTTAATCTTTTAGTTTCTGTTCTGCAGTTTTCTGGAAGTCTCATCATTTCTCTGAAATCACATGAAATCACATGACCATAGAAACACCACGTAGCACTATGTGGAAGTGTTGTGGTTGCATAAATGCGTTTTGTACGGGACATTAACAGTTGTACTGAACCTCATGTCAGTAAAGAGAACTGTGGGAAACGTTTTGTGAAACTGAACTATAGAGAAGTGTAGAGAATTGTGTAACTAACTGAAAAACTCTGAGAATATTTTTAAAATACTTCACAGATACAGAAAACGACATCAACTCTGCAAAACTTCTTTTTCTAAATTTGATATCAGTTTTATATGAATCACCACATTTCTCTGTTCTGACCGAGGTCTCTGCTGGACGAGGCAGACTGCTCTATATCCCCGTCGTTATTTATTCTTACAACTGAGATCCTGGCAAAAGATGTCTTGAGCTCCAAGATAAAGACTTTTATTGTTAGACCCCCTACCTACCCACCTGGTAAAAGTCTACCTACCTGCCCTGTCTGTGTTAATAACTGACATCATTCATTCCTCACTGATTTCTGGTGTTGTTCCATCATCACTAAAGACTGCTGCAATAACACCAACACTCAAGAAACCTGGCGCCGATCCGAATGACTTGAACAGCTTCCGTCCCATCTCAAACCATTTCTCTCTAAAATACTAGAAAGAACTGTCGCAGCTCAGATCCACACCCATCTGTCTGACAACAACCTCTATGAACAACTTCAGTCAGGCTTCCGTCCCCTCCACAGCACTGAGACAGCCCTAGTGAAAATCACCAACGACCTCCTAATGGCATCTGACTCTGGACTTCTCTCCTTTCGACCTGACCTCAACCTGAGTGCAGCTTTCAACACCATTTCTCATGACATCCTCCTGGACAGATTAGCCTCCATTGGAGTCACTGACATCCCTCTGGCAGGGGTCCGGCTGCTCTCCAGTCTCTAGTGGTGTTCCCCAGGGCTCTGTCCTTGACCCCCTCCTGTTCATTATTTATCTTCTGCCTCTTGGTCACATTCTCAGGAAATTTGACATACAATTCCACTGTTACGCTGATGATACCCAACTCTATCATTCCACTAAGCCTACTTCCACTCTGCCACCCACAGCTTTAACCGACTGCCTACTGGAAATTAAATCATGGCTCTCGCTCAATTTTCTTAAACTCAACGGCGAAAAAACGGAGGTCTTCCTCATCGATACCAGACCAACCTTAGCAACACTCAACACTTTCTCCATCCTCTCAGGTAAAGCGCCTGGGTGTCATCCTGGACTGCACATTATCCTTCAAAGCCCACATCAATAGCGTTACACGGTCTGCATACTTCCATCTACGTAACATCAATCGTCTCCGTCCCTCACTTTCACCAACCTGCACCGCTATCCTGATAAACACCCTGATCACATCCCATCTGGACTACTGCAACTCTCTCCTCTTTGGTCTTCCTCTGAAATCTCTCCACAAACTCCAACTTGTACAGAATGCAGCCGCTCGTATCATAACCAGAACTCCCTTCATTGAACACATCACTCCTGCTCTGCAGCAACTTCACTGGCTCCCTATCAAATACCGCATTGACTTTAAGATTCTACTCCTCACATTCAAGATCCTTCACAACCTGGCACCATCACCCCCCCCCCCCTTCCCAACCTGGCACCATCACCCCCCCCCCCCCCCCTTCCCAACCTGGCACCATCACCCCCCCAACCCTAAACCCTAACCCTAACCCTGACCCTTCCCAACCTGGCACCATCATATCTCTCTGAATTTATTCACATCTACACACCTTCTTGAACTCTCTGATCTTCCTCTGCCATACAGCTCTTCGCTCCATCTGCCACCTTAACCACCATGGGGTCAAGAGCTTTCAGCCGCTCTGCCCCCCGCCCCCCAACCCTAACCCCCCCACCTCAGGAACTCTCTCCCACCTGACATTTGCACTTCAGACTCTGTCTGCACCTTTAAATCCAGCCTGAAAACGCATCTATAGAGCGGCATACTCTGTCACTCACTAACTATGCAATCACATTCCTGTTTATTTATTGTACTAATGCACTTTGTAGTCACATTCATATTTATTCTTTATCTTTGCACTAAATGTCTGATTTATATTGTTTGATGTACTGTTGTTGTGTTATATGAGCCTTGTAAGGTGACCTTGAGTGCTTTGAAAGGCGCCTTTAAATAAAATGCATTATTATTATTATTATTATTATTATTATTATAAACGTATAGTCTCATTTATAGTCATCCATAAAACAGAATAACACAAAGACAAGTCCAGGTTTGTTTTTTTTTTCAGTTCTCTCTCCTTAATGACACTCCCTTCTTAGAGTCCTTTTTCTCTTGATGGCGGACATCGAAAAACTTGTAATTTTGTGAACAAATGAACAATTTAAAGTCTGTAGCGAGAACAAACCATTACTCAACAAAGTCTGATCTCATTGGGATACAAAGTCAACCCAATTTTTCCAGAAATTTTTAAATTTATCAGATTTTTGTCTGACCAAAAAAAGTCTTCCATCTTTCCATCATATAAATATAATATATAATACTTTAACCCACTCTCCATCTTAGTCGCCTCTGTCTTCAGCCTCTTCCTGGTAATGTTTTTTTTACTAGCAACTGACATGATCCTAAACATACAGACTTTGATTGACAGGTGACGCTTGGTGGGGGGCGGGACTTCAGAGGCTGATTTTTACACAATTTTGAAGCCTAATTTCATATATTTTTTTAATCATTCAAATTTGGCAGGGTGGTTAACAACACACTTTTCTGTGTTATGTCAAACTCAGAACACACATTTATTTATTTATGTATTTGTACTTTACATTGACTTTAAACCTTACTGGCAGGATTTGAAGCATTGTATGGAAATACAATAATATACAGTACAGAAATATACTATATTTGTGAAAAGGGAACAAAAGAATGACAAATTCAGGAGAGAAATATATTGATTATAAATGTGATCAGGTTCTAGAGGTTCACTAATATATTAGTTATTAGCGTGATCAGGTTCTAGAGGCTAATGTATTGATTATTAATGTGATCAGGTTCTGGTGGAAGAGGTTAACTAATATATTGATTATAAATGTGATCAGGTTCTAGAGGTTAACTAATATATTGATTATAAATGTGATCAGGTTCTAGTGGAAGAGGTTAACTAATATATTGAGTTATAACTAAAACTAATATTACCAGAAAAACACACATATGGGAGATTATTAGTGACAAAGTCAATGCTGTTAGTAAAACCAAAAATATTCCACTCCAAAAATATTAACACAGGTGTGTGCGTGCTCGTGCTACCTGCTGCAAGATGCCTCACACACCTTCTAGTTTTATCACTTCCTTCTTTTCATTCAAATTGAATCAAGGCCTAAGTGTCAGCAGAGCATCTTTCCTCCACAAGCAGACGTAGTTCTGGGATCAATTCTCCACAAAAACACCAACTACTCCCTCTGTGCTTTATATGTTCACCTCTCCTCCGTCAGGTCACTGTGCATGCAGCTGCACCACACAGACATTATGGTGCTTTGAATTCATATGTTTATCTTTTAATTACAGTTTTAGTTCTCTTTAAAATCATTTAGTTCAGTCATGGAGTAACAGGTGAACTCAGCAGGGTTTTCATTGTTTAAAGTATCTAAACCTGATCCATCCAAGACAGACTGGAAATAATGTCTGATTTTCTTATTCCAACAAAAACAGTCACAAACACAATCTGATGAAACAAACACTGTTGTGCTTCTCACCTGGTCAGCCTGATCACTGTGAAGTCATTTCTGTTGATTCTTCAGTTTGAGTTATTGTTCAGACTGTCACTCGTTCTGCAGCGCTGTTAGAACAGGAAGGAAATGTGTTGAGCTGCAACTGATACTGAAGAATTCTTATAACGCGCACAAAATACGGAAGTAGGCACTTCCGTATTTGCACTCTTTGTCCTTTTAATGATTTTAAAGCTAATTTATTATTTTATGCTGCAATCATTTTATTTATGTCTTTCTATTTTTCTGTACTTTGTTTTTATTATGGGGGGGTGGGGGTGTGGGGGGGTTAATTGTATGTTTTAAGTTTCTCAAATTGCATGTTTTTCTGTTTTATGTAAAGCACATTGAATTGCCATTGTGTATGAAATGCGCTATATAAATAAAACTGCCTTGCCTTGCCTTGCCTTCAGGCACAGGATGTAATATTCTTCAGGATATGTTCATTATGATGCTGTGAGCTGTGTTTTCTTTGAGTCTCTGTCAGACTTGCTGCTCAGAATAAAGTCAAACAGACATTTAATGAACAAAGTTCAGCAGAAGCTTCAACAGACTCAGAAAGCAGCTGATGATCCAGTGAAGACACTCTGAGCAAACTGATTTCATCAAGCTCACACTTTATTCATCATTCACAGAAACATGATTTCATGTAGAATAACACAATATACTGCAACCACTCAAATATCACTGCTTAGAAAAAACAGTGAGCTTTCTGCAGCATGCACAAGCAGGGTCTCCATCCTGCACCCACCTTGTCGAAGTCGGCGACCAAGGCTTCGTTGAAAAATCCACCCAACAGTTGCTGAAAACCCTCGGATTCACAGTCCAAGCAAAAGAAAGCACTCAGGGAACTTGTGGAGGAGGCAGAGAAAGGGAGCCCTTGTGGCTGTGGCTCAGAAGAAGAGACACTGAGTGGGGGAGCTAAGGAGCCTTGGGCCAGCCACGGGGGGCAGTAGGGAGACGTCCCTTCTATCAGATGGCCCACTGGCACTAGCGGAGGTACGAAAGGCAGAAATGCCCTGCAGGCAGCAAATACCTGTGCTTCTATCTGTCTATAAAACACAAAGCAGCCATTAACCACCCTTTCACCTGTTTTAATCTTAATTTCCATTAGCTTGTATAAGAACTGAGCTCATCTGAAAGAGCAAATCTGATCTATTATAGTTTCTAAGAGAACAAATAAGCAATCTGTGATTGGTCAAACATATCAGTCTATATCATTTTACCCAACAGAAAATACAACAAGAACATACACTGGCATACACATGCATCATGCACTGGTCATGCTTCTCCAAAGTCAGGGCCTCAAGTCACCCAAGACAAGATTTGAATATAACACCAAAGAAAAGGAACAGTAATGGGCTTCACATATATTCCACAGGACACAGTTACAAGACAAAAGCAGTGATCTTACAGCTATAATCTTAATTATAATGATGAATCAATCATTTAGGTCCTTCACTTTTACAACTGAAAAAAGGTGGGCTGAGGAGGGGAGAAACACATTTTTCCTGGACACAAACTAAACTGTCAGCTGTGTTTGACTATTAACAGATCGTTTTCTGTTTTTAGTTTTGCAGAGAACTTCACACGAGACCCAAAACAGCTTTCTGCACTCGCAAACTGTTTGCAAATGACAGTTTAAATGCACAGAAAATAAAGTTGACTTGCTTTTAACATTTTTTTTTTCCATTTGAACTTACAAAAAGTGAACTGAGAACCAGAATAAGGCTGGAAAACCATAAGCACATTAACATTGTCCTTTTTATATCACTTTCAGATCAATAGAGCAGGTATATTGGCCAACATTATGATCTCCTCATCCTTAGCCATATAAACATTGGACGTCTCAACACTACAAACACAGTAACATCAGTCTGTATTGATGGAGGAAGCTGAACTGAGTCAAACAGAAACTTCAGTGACCAGAAAGCAGAACTGGAACATGAGAACTGCTGTCACATCCAGTTTGCCTGATTATTAATGCCCTTTAATTAGTGAAGTGACACTATAAAGAGAGATCATAGACGCTCATCTAGCTGTATGTAAAGTACACACACTTTAACAACAATTTCATCTTTATTTCCACAAGTAAAACAAATCAAATCAAATTTGGGTTTCTGAAGGTTCTCACTACAATAGAATTTGCTCAAAGAAGAAAAACATTAGACATTATTAAACATATTAGTATAACAGGAGACATTACACTTAGAAATGAAATATATTGATAATAAAATAAATCTGAGACTTACAGTACAGGTCAAAGTTTTTAGAATGCTTCCATTTTTTCATGTTTGTACTGAAATGTATAGTTTATTGTCTCAGTGTGCTCTGAAACTAAAGCATAGAACAAATAAACGGGGAGATACAATAAATGATATCTCATTTTGAACATAATACATATTGTTTAATTTGAATCAAAACTGCTTTTTGCAGATATAACAGCTGAACATATATCTTTCTACATCGGTTATTAAATACTGTGGGAAACTTTTTCCATCACTGTTGCAGCAGGTAAATGTGTTGCTTTGCTTTCACCCTTCAGTTTGTCAGAACCTGCTTGATGACTGTGCTGCTTTCATGATTTGAAGCTGACTGTGTAGTTTTTCTTCTTCCTCTAAGTTAGTTCTGACAATCTGGATGTTTCATTTCAAGTTCAAGTTTATTGTCATTTTTACTGTGCCTTTGCATACACATGAAAATTAAATTCTGACTCTCAATCAGTGACCCCAGTGCAGATAAAAACATCAATAGAATAATAAACATCCCATAGGAATAAAATCAATAAAAAGAAAATCAATCAAAGTACATCTGTGCAAAATCTCACTAGTTAAAATAGCCCATTCTCACAAAGTGCAGGTAGTGCGTTCAGTCTCTTGACTTGACAGGTGACTAGCTGTCAAGGATCAGAGTGTGTGTGGTTGTGTGTATGGGGGACAGTCCATTAATAAGCCTTACGGCTTATGGAAAGAAGTTGTTCAGCTTCCTGCAGGTGTTGCAGCTAATGCTTCTGTATCTTCTCCCTGATGATATGGTGGGAGGGGTGGAGTGGGTCCATGATGATGGAGGTAGCTCTGCTGATGCAGCGTTGTCGGTATAGCTCCATCAGGCAGGGGAGTAGGGCACCGATGATTTTGCTGGCTGTCTTGACCAGTCTGTTGAACTGCTTCTTGTCCTGTGCGCTGCAGCACCCGAACCAGGAGGTGAACTGAATCATTATCTCTCTGCAGGATGAACCATTTGGCTGTAGACCAGAAGGTGCTGCATGGCTCTGCAGGATGCTGCCACTCTGTGCCAGTGGCCAACAGCAAAGGAGCCTCAGACCATCACACTTCCTCCTCCCATCTCTTATACACACAGAGAGTTTGTGAGCCATCAACCAAAGCTAGAAACTCCAGGAATTGTTTGCATCAACATGTAAGGCTCCATTTACTCGCATTTCTGCAGAGAATCTACAACTTAACACATTACTTCATCTAATCTGTCATTATTTATTCATGCAATCTGCTAACTTTAGTAGCCGTATATTAAAGTTGTCCTGTTCCCTGTCTGTTGTGGCCTCAACAGCAGTTTGCGCCTCCTCTCCTCCTCCGGTCCTCGGCGTGAGGCTGCAGTGTGCAGTCCGGTGACGTGCGCCGCTAGCTGGGCATCCTGAAGGACGGCTTTCCACGGCCTCCAGCCCTGGTGCTGTCGCTCCGTTTCTTACTGCTATTGCTGCCCGCTGGATATGGGCACAGTAATCTCGTCAGTGTCCACTGCTCACACAGCTTTGAGCTCATCCTTTCACCACAACTCTTGTTTGATTATTTGCTATTTTGGTTGGTTTAGATTATTTTTTATTTTTTTCGTTTATTTTTGTTTAATATTCAGCTGTGGATTCCTGGTACCTATCCACAGCTGAGTTTTGGTATTTTTTTGTTATTATCTTGTATTTTGTGTTCTTTGTGTGTATATTGGTGGTTGGTTTCTGCCAGTTGTTATAGTAGAACTTCTAGATTATTTAACTTCAGTAACCTTAAAGTATGAGACAGAGAACAGAAGTCGTCGAACAGCCAAACGGGATCTTTATTGAAGACACTGCACTCATCAATGAGACATAAGACAGCAAAACAGTACAAACAGCAATACAGCCCAGAGGCACGCCCTTACAGACTCTTTATACTATCGGCAGCGTGTGGGTGTCATACGTCATTGTGTGCGTGCACCAGGTCAGCTTGACTTGGCACGTTCCGGCTAATATTCGGTTTACTGGAATTCTATTCATTAGTGATGGTGACCAGATCTCCCTGGGAATATTAAACATGGTGAAAAACAACTCCTTACAAGGAGTTGATGAAATCAACATGGTAAGGCCTGTTGCGACATCTTCAAACTGACCTTTTGCCTCTTCTGGGTTTTACTCATTTCCACTTCTGATACATACACATGCTGTATCTGGCTCTACATAGTCCCTCCTCTTTATGATTTTATCATAAATGTTCGCCGAGATTATGTATGATATATGTGTCTATGTAGGTGTCGATATTATGGATATATGGTAATGTGAGTACAACCTGTGTTCCTCACTAATATGGATATATGGTGTGAACTTGGTAGATATGTGACAATGTGAGTACAACCAGTGTTCCTCACTCTCATGGATGTATGTTGTGAATTTCTTAACGTGAACATGATACACATAAGAAACACATATATGATGTATGGTGATATGGCTTGACATAATCATATGGCACACATGAAATACTGGAACATATTTCAACATCTGTCACTCATGAAGAAGGCGAAAAACACGACCGGCTGTCGAGTTCAGGAAAATTCCTCCATCGCCCCCTCCCATCGGGCGGCCTATTCCAATTTATTGGACTTCTGACTGAAATATGCTTTTGATGAGTTAGTAACATAGCTTCAGATTGAACTGTAACATAAATTCATTTAGATTTTAGTAGGGCCGCAGAGATCACTTTGTTATATTGCAACCCAAGGCACACATTGAATATACCAAATACAACTCAAAAATGTAAAAATGAATATGGGATACAGAACATAAATCACACACAGTTGATTACATGATATGGTGACAACAATATTGTATTCTGATCATAGTCTCTTGTTTATATGTGTGGTATGTGGTTATAGTGTATCTCTTTTCCGTCCAAAGAGTAAATCAGCCATTGTTCATTTTCCTCATTTTACCTCACGATTCATCCTCATCATCTGAAATGTTTTTGTCCTTAGTCAGGAATTGGGAATAAGTCTGGTATTCCCTCCCCCCTTTGTGTCAGAAGGATTCTGCGCACCAGTTGTTCAGGGGGCATCATGCTTAGCACTTGTATGTCCGCTGCAAGGTTCAGCTTCTCGTCCATAGCTCTCATACACCATCTCTTCAGGATAGGCACGATGCAACATGTCAATAAGAAAACCAGAATCAGTACTATCAGGGCACTTATCCCTATTTTAGCCAAAACGGCTCCCCATTTTCCCCATCCCACAAATCAGTGGGTGAGAAATCCGTTCTCTTTCCCAGTGACACCCCGTGATGGTCTGACCCTGCAAGAGGAGGAGGCCCTTGTCGAGCTGAACTCTAATATGGACTTGAAACAAAAGATGAGTGAAGGTTCACTTGCACACTACTGGCTGTCTGTGGAGACTGAGTTCCCCCACCTCACCAAAAAGGCTGTAAACTGTAACCCTAACCCTTCACCTGAGTGAGTGTGGATTTTCCGCATTGACAATGATTAAAAGCAAGTACCGGTCACGGCTGCGGGTAGAGGATGATCTGCGTTTATTCCTTTCTACAGCTCATCCCCGCATCGACCGCCTGTGCACATCAAAGACACAGACTCATTGTTCCCACTAAAATAGAGGAGAGCAAATGTGTAGTGTTTCAGCCCACTATGTAAGTGTTAATGTGGGATCATGTCGGATGAGTGAACATGTGTTTAAAAAATCAGTTGAAAAGTAAATTTAGTTTTTTTTAACAAAAAGAAAAAGATAAATGTATTGAAAATATGTTTTAAAACACACAAAGTTATTAAAATATAGGGGGAAAGATGTTAAAACAGGATGTAAAAATGTGTTTTAAAATGTTAAAAACAAAGATGTAAAACTGTGTTTTAAAAAGATGTTAAAAACATACATAAAGATGTGTATGACATTTATTACAGACTGTTGTCTGACATTTATTGTTGACCAATAACATTAATAAAAGTAATAATAAGGGGGAGGGGGGGGCACAACTGCCTTTAAGTTCTCTTAGGGGAGGCCCACTATCCCACACTTTGAAAACCCCTGATTTAGACAATTAACTGTCAATAACACAGAAATAATACAGGTGACACGTGGTAGGGGGCGGGGTTTCAGCAGAGTCGGAGGCCACGCCCACAGCATTTGGGAGCAGAGAAAGAGGCTGATTTTTACACAACTTTGAAGCCTAATTTCATATATTTGACGATTTTTTTAATCACTCAAATTTGGCAGAGTGGTTAACACCACACTTTTCTGTGGTATGTCAAACTCAGAACACATATTTATTCTTACTTTATACAGACTTTTTTTTTAAAGTATATTTTTGGGGCTTTTTGCCTTTAATGTACAGGTTAGTAGAGAGAGACAGGAAACTGGAGGCAGAGAGGGGGGAATGACATGCAGGATAGGATCTTAGCGCACATAGTTTGTATGGTAGCCTACTGATGGAAACATTTGTAACTACAAAATAAACCACATTTCATATTTCATACTGTTTATATGTAATTTCACAGACATATTGTTGTATTTTTTCTGGGTTTTGTGTGAAATCCTTAAGAATAATATAAAACCAGTCTGTACACCACGATGAACTGGTTTACACTTTATTCTTGGTTTGACACTGCTGGAAGGGTAATATTGATTTATAAGTGTGCTTTATTTGTGTGAAACAGGTTTGGTTATAATTTGTGATAAGTAATATAACTTGATTTATATGTATAGATACTAGAACCACCACTGAGTGCGGTTTATGATTTGCATTTGAATTTATTATTTATCTTTTATTTATTGTTCCAAAAGCTCAGGTCCCTTTAAACAACAGAAAATATCTGTGTTTGTGTAACATACAATGTATGTTTTTTTTGTTAAAGCTATGTGACATCAACATTTTGTTGTTTTTGTAAATTATTAGCGTATTTATAATTCAATATTATATTAACAGCTCAGAGACGTCCAAGCAGTAGCATGTTGTTTGTGCAATTTTTTGCATTGTCAATTTGAAATAATTTTCTGTTTTTGAATGAAGGGACAGACATTTAAAAAAAAAATCTGATTCATCGATTAATCGAAAAAATAGAAGAGAAGGATGGGAACGGCCTGTTCCATTACAGGCCATAATAAATAATAATAATAAACTGAGAATATATTTCTTAAAAAAAGAGTTGAATCCATGACTGGTTCTATCTCTTAATACATGGTTTGAGATTATATCAAAGAATGGCCTGACACAGAAGAACATGTTACTGAAATGAATTGCACATGATTGGCAGATAAGAGATTCAGTAGATGAGGAAGGGGACTAACAATATGACTTAAACAATCAGGATTCCTACAGATATTTACAAATGAGGCATTATCTAGAGCAAATAACAAAAAAACTAATCATTTCCATTTTTTTTGGGAATGCCCCTCTATTAACCACTTAACGCACGCTGTTCCTCCTACGGGACGGGACGGGACGGATGTTAGGAGGTAGCCACAAGTTCTTCTGCAGTACATGTCTCCAAAGCCAATGAGGACATGTGACCGACAACAATGACGACATGGCTTTGATTGACTGCTGTTCTAGCCTATGGAAATATTCGGTGAAATGAAGTTGATAATCTTTTAGCCAATAGTCAGAGGTTTCCAACGGTGTATGACACTAAGCTATTAAGTTTGGCTGTCCATAAACAAACTCCAAGCGTAACCGGCGTGTGCCCGGTGTGTAAAAGAGTTGAACCATATATCATTACACACACAGCATTTTGGTACACGGTTGGTTCTTCTTCGACTTGACATATGACTTATAGCAAAATAAACAGATAGATAGATAGATAGATAGATAGATAGATAGATAGATAGATAGATATGGCCAAACAAAAAATATATGGTTATATGTAATAATAATAATAATAATAATAATATTAATAATAATAATAATAATATGGCGTCAGCTTTCATTAGAGACCAAGATTTTGATTGTAGGCAAAGGGGTTGTAAAGTTATAGGTGTTTGATTGCGGTTATACAGCTTTGGTAATCAAGTGTCCATTTGGAGTCTCCAAAAAGGACCTGAGGAAAACGCATGGACATACCTGTTGAAAAATAATTCTGAAAAATTCATCTTTTGGTCTTTTGACTCCAAATTTGGACTGCATGAAGCCAAGACCTGTGGCTGTGGCCTCATTGTGTCTATATCCTGCTGAGAGGTCCCTGACCCCTAACCCTGCCCCCCCCCTAACCCTGAGAGGTCCCTGAATGTCTGTACACATGTCATTGTATAGGCAAACCTATGGGCGAGTAAACAACCCCATCATTGTAACCTCTGCCACTCTTTGTCAGTAAGTCACAGAATCACACAGACACTTTTACAAGAATCCTGAGAGTGTTTCCTTTCCAATGATACCAGACACATCTCTGAGTCTCAAACTATATGGGATCTGTGCTGCTCACAACTTGGGCATGTCGTTTAGGGTAACAACATAAAAAATAGGGGCGTGTGTTAAGTGGTTAAAATCCATGTAAAGTCAATTCATTGATTTACTTCTAAACATATTATACATGTTGGAAAATGGTTGCAGAAAACATGAGAAAAGGCTGATAACTATGCAAATGGAGCCTCTCCTCAGCGGTTAACCTCCCTAGTGGCCAGTTATTGTTACTACATCTAACACTACTACAGTCTACAGTCTACAGTTAGCTGAGTTAGCCGCTGAGTTAGCCACTGAGTTAGCCGCCGAGCTAGCAGCTGAGTTAGCAGCAGAAAGCTCTCAGACGTAGCGTCCATGTTTGAGGTAGAGGTGGTGACTTTGATTGACAGGTGACACTTGGTGGGGGGCGGGACTTCAGAGGCTGATTTTTACACAATTTTGAAGCCTAATTTCATATATTTGGGGATTTTTTTAATCATTCAAATTTGGCAGGGTGGTTAACAACACACTTTTCTGTGGTATGTCAAACTCAGAGCACATATTTATTTATTTATGTATTTGTACTTTACATTGACTTTAAACCTTACTGGCAGGATTTGAAGCATTGTATGGAGAAATATACTATATTTGTGAAAAGGGAACAAAAGAATGACAAATTCTGGAGAGAAATAAATATTTAGGATCATGTCAGTTGCTAGTAAAAAAAACATTACCAGGAAGAGGCTGAAGACAGAGGCGACTAAGATGGAGAGTGGGTTAAAGTATTATATATTATATTTATATGATGGAAAGATTGACTTTTTTTGGTCAGACAAAAATCTGATAAATTTAAAAATTTCTGGAAAAATTGGGTTGACTTTGTATCCCAATGAGATCAGACTTTGTTGAGTAATGGTTTGTTCTCGCTACAGACTTTAAATTGTTAATTTGTTCACAAAATTACAAGTTTTTCGATGTCCGCCATCAAGAGAAAAAGGACTCTAAGAAGGGAGTGTCATTAAGGAGAGAGAACTGAAAAAAAAAAACAAACCTGGACTTGTCTTTGTGTTATTCTGTTTTATGGATGACTATAAATGAGACTATACGTTTATAATAATAATAATAATAATAATAATAATAATGCATTTTATTTAAAGGCGCCTTTCAAAGCACTCAAGGTCACCTTACAAGGCTCATATAACACAACAACAGTACATCAAACAATATAAATCAGACATTTAGTGCAAAGATAAAGAATAAATATGAATGTGACTACAAAGTGCATTAGTACAATAAATAAACAGGAATGTGATTGCATAGTTAGTGAGTGACAGAGTATGCCGCTCTATAGATGCGTTTTCAGGCTGGATTTAAAGGTGCAGACAGAGTCTGAAGTGCAAATGTCAGGTGGGAGAGAGTTCCTGAGGCGGGGGGGTTAGGGTTGGGGGGCCATACAGCTCCTCTGTCGAAGAGCTGTATGGCAGAGGAAGATCAGAGAGTTCAAGAAGGTGTGTAGATGTGAATAAATTCAGAGAGATATGATGGTGCCAGGTTGGGAAGGGTCAGGGTTAGGGTTAGGGTTTAGGGTTGGGGGGGTGATGGTGCCGGGTTGTGAAGGATCTTGAATGTGAGGAGTAGAATCTTAAAGTCAATGCAGGATTTGATAGGGAGCCAGTGAAGTTGCTGCAGGGCAGGAGTGATATGTTCAATAGAGGGAGTTGTGGTTATGATACGAGCGGCTGCGTTCTGTACAAGTTGGAGTTTGTGGAGAGATTTCCGTGGAAGACCAAAGAGGAGAGAGTTACAGTAGTCCAGACGAGATGTGATCAGGGTGTTTACCAGGATAGCGGTACAGGTTAGTGAAAGTGAGGGACGGAGACGGTTGATGTTACGTAGATGGAAGTATGCAGACCGAGTAACGTTATTGATGTGGGCTTTGAAGGATAATGTGCTGTCCAGGATGACACCCAGGCTCTTTACCTGAGAGGATGGGGGAACAGTGGAATTGTTGATGGACATGGAGAAAGTGTTGAGTGTTGCTAGGGTTGATCTGGTACCAATGAGGAAGACCTCCGTTTTTTCGCCATTGAGTTTAAGAAAATTGAGCGAGAGCCATGATTTAATTTCCAGTAGGCAGTCGGTTAAAGCTGTGGGTGGCAGAGTGGAAGTAGGCTTAGTGGAATGATAGAGTTGGGTATCATCAGCGTAACAGTGGAATTGTATGTCAAATTTCCTGAGAATGTGACCAAGAGGCAGAAGATAAATAATGAACAGGAGGGGGCCAAGGACAGAGCCCTGAGGAACACCGCTAGAGACTGGAGAGCAGCCGGACCCCTGCCAGAGGGATGTCAGTGACTCCAATGGAGGCTAATCTGTCCAGGAGGATGTCATGAGAAATGGTGTTGAAAGCTGCACTCAGGTTGAGGTCAGGTCGAAAGGAGAGAAGTCCAGAGTCAGATGCCATTAGGAGGTCGTTGGTGATTTTCACTAGGGCTGTCTCAGTGCTGTGGAGGGGACGGAAGCCTGACTGAAGTTGTTCATAGAGGTTGTTGTCAGACAGATGGGTGTGGATCTGAGCTGCGACAGTTCTTTCTAGTATTTTAGAGAGAAATGGTTTGAGATGGGACGGAAGCTGTTCAAGTCATTCGGATCGGCGCCAGGTTTCTTGAGTGTTGGTGTTATTGCAGCAGTCTTTAGTGTTGATGGAACAACACCAGAAATCAGTGAGGAATGAATGATGTCAGTTATTAACACAGACAGGGCAGGTAGGTAGACTTTTACCAGGTGGGTAGGTAGGGGGTCTAACAATAAAAGTCTTTATCTTGGAGCTCGAGACATCTTTTGCCAGGATCTCAGTTGTAAGAATAAATAACGACGGGCAGAGGCGGTCCTGGCTAGTTTTGCGCCCTGGGCGGACTGACCGTCAAGCCCCCCCACAACACATGCACAATATTGAACTATTTATGTTATTTTATTACATATGTTATTAAATACAAAAATTAACAAGAGTAGAGAAAGAAATTAAGATAAATTAATGACATGTAGTATGTTAACACCAATGTAAAACAAATCCTTCACCACATAAAAATAAGGTGAATAAATGAAATATAGTATGTAAAACTTTTTTTTTTTTTGCATTTTATTTATTTATTTATTTTTTGCATTTTCACATAACTCAATAACTTACATGTAGCTATAACGGGTCTGTATTAATTTTATAACTGTATTATTATTTATTTGGAAGCAGCAGTTTGTGTTGTGTGGCCTGGGATCATAATCATCACAGGCCAGTCTAACCCCCCCACCCCCACCCCCCCTCCCCTGGGATCATAATCTTCACAGGTCAGTCTATACCCCCCCCCCCTCCCCCCCTTGCTTTTCCTCTGAGAGTGAGACTCACACACAACCTGCTCACAGCCTCTGCAGTCGCATGTTGATCCCCCCCCCCCTCCCCTTTGCCTTTTCTTCTGACACACACAACCTGTATACATGACTCTCAGCAGCAAGTTGACGTGATAGTAGGGGCGCCTCATCGCCCACTGCACCAACTTGATGTGGAAATGAGCGTAGTAGTCTAGAAAACTGGCGTTTTTTGGTTTTTTGAGGACGCACTTTTTCCCCCTTTTTTTTTGAGAGCGCTCGTGCACCCCCAAGTAGATTGCGCCCTGGGCGGTTGCCCACATTGCCCATAGCAAAAACCGCCACCGACGACGGGGATATAGAGCAGCCTGCCTCGTCGTCACTATCTCTTTTGATTCTTCAGGAAATCTTCTACATCTTGGTTCTTAAACACTGTTGTTTGACATTTAGAGAACTTCTCATGTAATGATTTAAAAGCAGAGTTGATGTTGTTTGCTGTTTATAGGAAGTATTTTAAAAACTGCAGGTTTTTGTCAGTTAGTTACACTACACTTCTCTATAGTTCAGTTTCACAAAACGTTTCTCAGTTCTCTTTACTGACATGAGGTTCAGTACGACAGTTAATGTCACGGACATAACACATTTATGCAACACTTCCACATAGTGTTTACGTGGTGTTTCTATGGTCATGTGATTTCATGTGATTTCAGAGAAATGATGAGACTTGCAGAAAACTGCAGAACAGAAACTAAAAGATTAACCTCATTCAGGTGTTTGTTGAGATGTTTACCACTGTGTATCCTTAGGGAGAATATTTACATCTTATCATTAAATAATATACCCGACTCTGTCTGCCACACAAAGAAAGAAAAGCCCAAAACATAAATAATTGATCAGCATAAAAGCAACTGAAGCCAAAAATAACTAAACAATGTTTTAATGAAGCTGAACTTTGAATTCCACATTAAATAGAAACTTGTGTACAGTGTTAAAATATTCATATAGTTATATGATGTTATAATTGGTATTTAAACATATACTATTTATCATTTAACCCTCAAATATATGGGGGTGGACCTTTCTTATTCAGCCTGGTATGGTTGGTGATTAGCTGAAATAAGAGCTGCAGCCCATTTATTTACTGGTCAGATTCATCAGTCAGCCACAGTCCAATGTTCATAGAACCAGTCTCACAGTCCCACATGAAATCTGTAGGTTTAGGTGTCTAAGAATTCAGCCAATTGTCATTGCTCATAAAAATGTAATAATTCACTTCAGCTGAATCTAAACAACTAAACCCTTTTTTATTTTAATGTCATTTTAAGGAAAGCAGATTTTGAAATGCAGCTGATAACTTGCTGTTTCTGTTTGATAAATAATTGAGTTGAAGTTTGTACAAGATGAGCTGATTTTCAGTTTGTGGCTTGAATGTCCCTTAAATGCTCATTTACTCCAGAATAATAAATAGATCTGATTTACTTACAATGGTTCAATCTGTACCACTGTTTACAGTTTTGCAATTTACTTTTTAAAAAAAAGCCCCAAAACAAAGAAAACGTTGTAATTCAACGTGTCCCCTATTCCAGGTAATCATCTGTAATTTTGAAATGACATTAACAACTAATATATAATGTAGTGCTGAGAGGTGAAGTTATATACATACTTCTTATAAGACCAACAGAAACCTGAAGGAATAACTTCACTTTTCAAGTAAAACTGAGAACTTATCTACCTGAATCCTACTAGTAATCCCTCCAGAGACACTAAACACAATATTTTCAGGTAAATAAAGCTGAAACAAGTCAGTCAGGAGCTTTTGTTCAGTTTGGGAACCCAACAGATGTTTTTTATGATAAAATGAGCAAATTAGTCTTAATTAGGTTTCATAAGAAGCATCTTGACGACACCTGGTTGAATGTTTTGGCATTTTAGAGTCGTAATAAATACTTTTTGTGTTTGAAGTAAAACAAATAAATGAAAAAGCTTCACTGATTATTTTTGCTGCAGTTCATCACAATTTCCAAATATGAATAAACAATAAAAAGCAGCAGGATTTCACATCGAGCCTCATCAAGACAACGATGATCAAAATTACACACAAATATTTTACATCCCAGTAAAGATAAAGTTCACCTGACAAGATATTTATATAGATATCAGATTAATAATATAGATATTCAAATTTAGATTTGACAGAGTATTTTAAACATGGACTCACTGGAGAGTAAACTCTGTTTACAGATGGAGGCTTGTGTTGTATAGTACACTTACTTACTACACACTGATGTAAACTCAGTTTATTATTTAGAAACTGAATTCTGAATTTTGTTCTTGAAGCTCAACATTGTATGAAAAATATAAGAAGGTGACTGAAACTGGAGGATATAAACAGCCCAACCAGAACTGTTTGATGAGCCACAAATGTTGTAAATTAAACTTTACAGTGTGTCTAACCATGTTCTTTTAAAATCACCATCATTAGCTTTACTTAACAGCAGAACTGTGAACACTTTTAAATCCAGGTTAAAAACATTTCTCTTCTCCTAAGCTTATGATTGAGCTCTTTTAAAGCACTTTACATTTTAATCTTTCATTTGCACTCTATGTCCTTTTAATGATTTTAAAGCTAATTATTATTTTATGCTGCAATCTTATATTTAATGTTCTATTCTAGCATTTTATTTCTCTCTTTCTATTTTTCTGTACTTTGTTTTTATTATGGGGGGGTGGGGGTGGGGTTAATTGTGTGTTTTAATGTTTCTCAAATTACATGTTTTTCTGTTTTGTGTAAAGCACATTGAGTTGCCATTGTGTATGAAATGCTCTATATAAATAAAACTGCCTTGCCTTGCCTTACTTTAAGAAGACTAACACTGTGTGTGAGTCACAGCCTGATAGATAGTATTCCTCTGTGCAGTAGACCTCTGTTGTTTGAAAACTATTAGTGAACCATTGCTGTAATGACCCCAAACAGATAAACCAGAACTGAACCTCCTCCAGAATACACATACCTGAGAGCATTGTATGCCACATTTGATTTGGGTTATTATTATTATTTGGGCCATATTTGCTATTTTACATGAACCATTTCAGGTTCACATGCATTTTGTCTGGGTCAGAGAAAGGTAAGAAGTGCTGCATCATTCTCTGAAGTGGACCACCTCCGTATGCTGTCTGGGTTATAAGAACTCTGAGTACACTTCCTTATCAGTCACACTTCTGTTTTACACAACTCCTTCCTGTTCTAACAGCGCTGCAGGACCAGTGACAGTATGAACAATGATTCATATTGAAGAATCAGAAGAAATGACTTCACAGTGATCAGGTTGAACAGGTAAGAAGCAGAACATTGTTTACTTCATCAGATTGTGTTTGTTACTGTTGATGATCTGACTGTCTCTCTGTGGTTCACTGTCACTGATGTTGAACAGGTTCACATCATTTCAAGTCTCTTTAAACAGACTTGGATTTCTGGGACAAACAGTCTGCTTATCTAGAGTTTGGGGTCTCGTGTGAAGTTCTCTGCTAGAAACAGAAAATGATCTGTTGATAGTCAAACTCAGGACAGCTGACAGTTTAGTTTGTGTCCAGGAAAAAAATGGTCTCTGAAGTCCCCCTCCTCAGCCCACCTTTTTTCAGTTGTGAAAGTGAAGAAGGACCAAAATGATATATAGCGAATTGTTATAGGAGCAGCGTTCAGGGCGACTTCTTACCGTGGAACACGTAGGGCACACAACAAAAGAAAAAAAGAGATTGGCTTTCTATTGCTTATTTGCACTTCATGTCGTCTTTTTATAACGTCACAGTGCGGATCATTAACCTTGTTGTTCTAGTTAGTGAACTAACAGCTTTTACCTGCTGAGATCTCACAGTCAGAAGTAAGAGATGGAACATAGAAGCAGCTAAGTAGGTTTTTAAAAAAACTTTAAAAAAGAAGAAAGAGAAAGAAAAAGAATTGGGTATAATTACATTTTAAAACATTCAATTTAAAATACGATCAATTGCGATTAAAGAAAAAATTATTGTTTTAATCGTATATCACCCATTCTTGAGAATTGGGACGAATCATGTCCAACCAAAAAACTTTAAATTATAACTCATCAACACACAAATACATTTTTAAAATGAAATGTTGTTTTTAAAACACTAAAAAACATTGATATATGAAGATTTGTAACATTTTTGTTCTGCTTTCTTTTCTTTTTTTACTTTGAAACTTTACCAGAAAAAAACCCTCATCTCAGGCAAGAATTCACAAATTCAAACAATTAAAAAATATGTTAAAATGAATCATTGATAATACCAATTGATAATATTGGTTTAAAACTTTACTGTTGTCATTCTTTTATAATATATTTTTATGAAAATGTTGGCCCTTTAAAGTTGTGTCCCAGATTTTTGTCAGGTCAACACCATAGACCTTCTAATTCAAATCTAAATAAGAATTATGGTTTAAAAATGTGCATTTTGATTAGTATTAAGAGAAGTCTTAGCAACTTTGAAAAATAAAATGTGTTTGAAATTGGTGCTTTTTTCCCATTAAGTTATTTAAATACCATTACTACCTTAAATGTTTTAATGTATGGATATGAATGACTTCTATTTTGTGTTTCACATGATATCAACTCTGTCATTCAGATGTCACCTTCGTCAGACGGATATTTTGTGTTATATTCATCAAATATATGTTCAGGATGATTAATAAATGCATTTATATCAATAAAAATTGTGTTAAAGATAATAGATTATATGTAGTTTATCACAAACACAAATTACATTTTCAATAGAAATAGTACATGGGTAACGTTATGATGGTTTTTATTTCTTAAATGAAAATATATTTTCCCTGCAAAATGAAAGAATGAAAATCAGAATCCCAGAAAAATAAGGTTTTGTGCCAATTCCACAGTTCCCTCCTGCAACACAGCATACAGCACAGCAATGGTGTGTGAAAATTATCATCAGCCTCAGGATAATCTGAACAACACATGAAATGGGGGTAAGCATTTAAGCTAGTTTAGCATCATTACAAGTCTCCAAAAAGTAGCTTTATGGCTTAACAAATCACAGTAAGTGCTCAAAACAGTTAGCACAAATCTCAATGAAATATGAACATCTGAAACCTTTAACAAATCATTAATTATCCCGGACCATGCAAGAGGACATCTTACCACAGTGAAGTCCTCTTTTCTCTGTGCAGTTCCCACGCCAACCACTGCACTAATAGATGGCAGTGTTGCACCTTTTTTGCCATAATTTACCACACAAATCTACTCCGTTACATATAATATAATGAATATATATATATATATATATATATATATAAATAAATATGTTGACATTTGACTGCATGGGTGCTAGTTATTGTTAAAAATGATGTGGAAGAAACTGATAATAATAAGAATGATGAAAATAATAAAAATCAAAAGTGGTGATAAAGTGAATAATTCCGTTGCAGGTTGATTTAAGGTGTGCCCCTACATTTTCTGATGGTGCTCCTAAAATTTTCAGTCAGGGGCTACAGTGGTCCTAGTAAAAAAAGTTAGTCCAGGGCGCGCAGGTGGTCGAGTGGTTAGAGTGCATATAGGCTACGTACATATACGCAGCCGACCCAGGTTCAAATTCCGATTGGAGGTCCTGTGCTGCATGTCACCCCCCCCCCCCCCTCTCTCCCATGTTTCCTGTCAATCTACTGATGAGTAAAGGTGTCTATGCCAATAAAATCTTTTTTTTAAAAAGTTAATCTGGAGCCCTGAAGACTCAATAGTTTCTGTCAGAGAGGACGTGTTGTGTCAGGTTTTTATACAAGCTAATAGACATTAAGATTAAAGTAGGTGAAAGGATGATAAATGGCTGCTGTGTGTTTAATGGCCTTACTTTACATTGATGTCATCAGCCGCCTCCACTTCACCCTTTTTAAAAGAAATATCTGTTCATAAAATCCTTCGCACCTCAATTATCAATTTCTCTTTTTCTTTTCTTTTGGGTGCTCCTGACTTTAGCTGACTGGCCATTTGACAGTGTACTGGAGGAGGGTTGGGAGGACTAATTCAACTTTTTACTTTATGTGTGGCATGATAATGATTAACCATTTTTGTGTGGGGAGAAAGTAAAAATGTTTTTGACAACTACGTCAAGGAAAATTAGGAAGACAAAAAACAAAACTGACTTTTTATGTGACTCAGTTACTATTCATTCATGAATAGGCATATTTTAACAAATTATTCCAGCAGGTGATTTAATGATTAGAGAGCCCAGTTCTGCCCCCAACATATTTATTCAGTCTGAATGCTCACTAAACTTTTCATTGTGAAATACAGAATGGTTTTATCTCTTCCTGTAAAAACTGTTCTCATGAAGTATGAGGAAGAAGATCACGTGACTCTTTTATGAACTGAAACCTGTGATGATGTGTCTCAAGTAGACACTGAACATGCCTGTTTTAATTGTTGGTTAAATAAACAAGACATAGACTTTGAATTATAACAGTTAATACATAATAGCAAGCTAAATAAAATCAGATAACATGCAACATTAAGTAGATCAAATTGAATATAGACATGAAGGCATAGACAAGCAGCCTAGGGTTAGGGTTAGTGCCTCCTCTTTATTTATTGAACTGAGTCTTGATTGTGAATCATGACATTCAAAGATTCCCACTTAGTCCGTGGAGTTAAACATTTCCTCATTTTAACAGGTGTTTGAAGGACGATGGATGTAAGCAGGAAGCTGTTGAAGACACTGGAAGATCTGAGAGATGATGAATTCAGTAAGTTTAAGTGGCACCTAAGCTGTGACATCCCAACAAGTCATCTGGAGAAAGCAGACAGGACAGACACTGTACATAAGAGAGTAGAGAAGTACAACCAACAGTCTGTTGAGGTGGTGAAGAAAACCTTAAGGAAGATCGACAGGAACGATCTACAATGAAAAAAATGACTTGTTGGTGCAGTAAACTCTATTAGAGTAACTGTCATAATTTCTACCTTGTATTTTTAAGATTCAGTAAGAACTAGAGTTTCTTAAGTAAAATTAAACATTTTATTAACATAATACATGAATTATGGGGGAAGAGTAAGTTTTACTTTGGTTTCCTCATACTATTTAAATGTTTAATAGTTGTATGTACATAAACCTAGAAATACTACATCAACTTTATGTGCAGTGAGAGTTCAGGTGTAATGTTCCTTTAGAATGACGTCACTTCCTGTAGGGCCTGCTGGAAAATAAACAAATGTCTGACTGAGCTGAAAGTGATTCTGAGACTGTCTATTAATGTATAGTGACATAACACTTTACTCTGAAAGTGGAGCGTTTTGAAACGCATGCACGACGCATGCGCACAGTACAACAGGACTGTGAGTTAGTTTTATTCAGATAATCAACCATCATGTTTAAAATGTAACACTGGTCCTCCAAGAGAATAGAAGGATGAACTGAAACATCTGAAAAGTAGAGGTGTGGCGATACACTCAGCTCACGAGATCCAGACGAGATTTTAACTATATTTTTAAGAAAATTTCAATGAGGAAATAAATGACTGTTCTTTTATTTGAAATTCACAAAATGCAAAAATAATGCAGATGCATTTTGAAATGTTTTAACTAATCATCTTGTAATGAATCAGTTCTACTTTTTAAATATATAATTATCATATGCAGTATGCAGCACTGTAAGAGGTTTCCCATATAGATATTTTATAGATGGATAATTTTGGTATTTATGGAAATAACAACCATAAATACAAAAGTTAGATACAATCACAAATACTAAAAAGTAAATTATAAAGAGTAGAAACAATTATAACATATAATATAAATTAAATAAAGAATCAAATATCACAAACATATTGCTAATAAAAAAACACTAATAAAATTAAATTTCACAAATCCTGTATCACATAAATACACAAGTATAAATTGTGTTATAATTTGGTAGTGTGACTCATTTTACTTTTTGCATCATTAGGCTTCCATGGCTGCACTAGATGCCCTGCTCTTCTTACTTCAGACTATCAGTGTAGTAAATGAATTTAAAATGAGCATTAGCCTGAGAAATTAACAAAATAAAAAAAAATAGTTATTCATTCATTTTTAAATAATCTATTGAAGGCTATTCAGTAAAAAGCCTTTATGTTTTGTTTTGTGTATTTTCCAATGTTCTACACAGAAGAACCAACACCAAAGCTTCTACATGTCATCAAATCGCACCAAACAAAGCTCCAATCTAACCTCCATGACCGGTTTAAATGCATACAAGATGGATGGACAACAAAGAAGGATGAGAAGCTTCTGGATATTTACAAAGAGCTGAACATCACAGCTGGAGGAGACGCTAACATCACCAGGCAGCTCAGACAGATCCAAACAGCATCAGGACAGTCTGAAGAGCCTCACATCAGCAACATCTTCACACAAGCCCCCGGAAAGAATGTAAGAACAGTGCTGACCAATGGGATTTCAGGAATTGGTAAAACTTTTCTTGTGCACAGGTTTGTGTTGGACTGGACTGAAAAAAGAACAAATCAGGATGTGCATCTTATATTCCCCTTTACATTCAGCAGTCTGAATTTACACAGTGAGGAAGTTTTTAGTCTTGCACAACTTATTCACACATGTATCCCTGAGACTGTGTTCATGGAAGAGGAGGATCTTAACAAGATCTTCACAACACTACAGACATCAGGAAACTCCAACTTTGATAAGAGTGAATATAAACTTCTGTTTGTGTTTGATGGACTGGATGAGAGCCGCCTTCAACTAGACTTCAGTATCAATGAAAAGTTGCCTGTTGATGTGACAAAGTCCACTTCAGTGAATGTGCTGCTGGGAAACCTCATTAAAGGCATCCTGCTTCCCTCTGCTCGCGTCTGGATAACCACACAACCTGCAGCAGCCAATCAGATCCCTCCTGAGTGTGTTGACATAGTGACAGAGGTCAGAGGGTTCACTGACCCACAGAAGGAGGAGTACTTCAGGAAGAGATTCAGAGATGAGGAGCAGGCCAGCACCATCAACTCCCACATCAAGACATCACGAAGCCTCCACATCATGTGCCACATCCCAGTCTTCTGCTGGATCACTGCTACAGTTCTGGAGGATGTGTTGAAAAGCAGAGAGGGAGGAGAGCTGCCCAAGACCCTGACGGAGATATACACAGAATTCCTGATGATTCAGATCAAACACATCAAAGTAAAGTATGGCAGAGAAAGAAGCATTCAGTACATGAAGACTCTTACAAAACTGTCTTTTAAGCAGCTGGAAAAAGGCAGTGTGACCTTCTCTGAGGAAGACTTAAACGATGGCAGCAATAAGTCTGAGGAAGTCTTTGTGTATTCAGACGTTTTCTCACAGCTCTTTAAAGAGGAGCATCAGATGAAGAACAACAGGAACAGGATGTTCAGCTTTGTCCATCTGAGCATAGTGGAGTTTCTGGCAGCTCTGTATGTGGTCCTGTCATCTATCAACAGCAACAAAAACAGTTCTTCCCAAAGTCCAACGATGGTTTGGAGCCAAACACCTCCACCAGAGATCCACAGGATCATTGACAAAGCCATAGAGAGTCCAGATGGACACTTGGACTTCTTCCTCCGCTTCCTACTGGGTCTCTCACTGCAGACCAATCAGACTCTCCTACGAGATCTTCTGACACAGACAGGAAGGAGCTCACAGTCCAATCAGCTGATAGTAAACTATGTGAAGAAGAAGATCAGGGAGAATCCATCTCCAGACAGAAGCATCAATCTGTTCCTCTGTCTGAATGAACTGAATGATCGTTCTCTAGAGGAGGAGATCCAACAGTCCCTGAGATCAGGAAGTCTCTCCACAGATGACCTGTCTCCTGCTCAGTGGTCAGCTCTGGTCTTCATCTTACTGTCATCAGGAAATGATCTGGACGTGTTTGACCTGAAGAAATACTCTGCTTCAGAGAAGGCTCTTCTGAGACTGCTGCCAGTGGTCAAAGCTTCAAATAAAGCTCTGTAAGAGGTTTTAAACTTATATCATAAAGAAAACATATTTGTCAAAAATACAGAAAGAATTGTGTTAACTTTCCATATCTTGTCACCACCTTTTCTCCAGCCTGACTGACTGTAACCTCTCAGAGAGAAGCTGTGCAGCTCTGTCCTCAGTTCTCAGCTCCCAGTCCTCTAGTCTGAGAGATCTGGATCTGAGTAACAACGACCTGCAGGATTCAGGAGTGGAGCAGCTTTCTGTTGGACTGGAGAGTCCACACTGTACACTGGAAACTCTCAGGTCAGAATTCAGATTTTTATAAAATGTTACTTTTGAAGTTAAACTGGACCTTCTCTGTGTTGTTTTACAGTATTTGTTCAACACTATTATTATTCAAGTGAATTATATCTTTAAAAAATTATATCTTGTTCATTAAAAGCAATATTTTACCTCACACATCAATAAGAAACAGTGTCCAAATTAAACAAATGTATTTATTTTCTAATAACGTTTTTATGTATTCACCTCATTGTTCCAGGTTAAAGGACTGCAGCCTGTCTCAGAGGAGCTGTGAAGTTCTGTCCTCAGTTATCAGCTCTGAGTCCTCTAGTCTGAGAGATCTGGACCTGAGTAACAACAACCTGACGATTTCAGGAGTGGAGCAGCTTTCTGTTGGACTGAAGAGTCCACACTGTACACTGAAAACTCTCAGGTCAGGCATTTAATTATAAATGTAGTTTTTTTTATATTATCGAAGCCATGAAATTCCTTGATGACAACAGAAATTAAGGCACCCTGACATTTCAACCCTATGTAAACATTTTACATATCAATATCAGCCTTCTGCAATATGACTTATAGCTTTTGATTTAACTTTGTCTATTGAGTGTTTTTGAGCATTCAGCTCTTCTGCCTCTTTAACAGTTAATCATCACATAAAGTAGGCCCAATCTTACAGTGATGGTATGATATTGATCTCCTGTAATGAATTGGAAACCTAAATGGAAAACTGAATGAAGTTGTACGAAGGTGGAATGTGTTTGTTCCACTCTGTATGAGCTGTTTCTACTTTTAATATAACTGTTCAAAACACTGACTGGAACATTAGCGCCACCTGCTGTTTATCTCCTAATATTCACACAGCAGCAGTGGATGGAAACAAGCATTCACATTTCTACTGAACTTTTTCATGACATTTGGTTAAAATGTTTACTACATACAGTACTTCAAATTCACCTTGACCTCTACAAACAAAGTCATACTGAAACTAGACAGCAACTTTTCTGAAATAATTAATAAGAACATCAACAACACTCGTACTCTGTTTGCTACGGTTGATAAGCTTACAAACCGCCATAAACAGATAGCTCCAGAGCTCCTTTCCACAGAAAAATGCAATGAATTTGCTTTTTCAGTGAACAGATCCAGTCCATAAGGTTAAATATCAACACAGAACAATAAAACAATAAAATGACGCAATCCCTAAGACCTCCCAGGAATAACTCAACTGCGATGTCAGAATTTAAAATAGTTGACCAAAAAACCATAGAGGAAACAGTGCAGCATCTAAAACCATCAACATGCTGTCTTGACACAATGCCATCAGATTTCTTTAAAACTATTGTGAACTCTGTCCAAACAGATTTGTGACAAGTAATAAATAGCTCACTTAAATCAGGTGTGTTTCCTAAACTCCTAAAAGTAGCTGCCATTATGCCACTCTTAAAAAAGAGAACGCTGGATGCTTCCATGTTAACCAACTACAGACTATCTATCTACTACTATCTCAAATCTTCCTTTTATAGCCAAGATCGTTGAGAAAGTGGTTTTTAATCAACTCAGCAATTTCTTGAACTCCAGTGGCCTTTTTGACAAATTTCAATCAGGCTTCCGACCTCACCACAGTACAGAAACAGCTCTTATGTATGTGTTAAATGACATAAGGTTGAACACTGACTCAGGCAAGGTGTCAGTTCTGGTTTTGTTGGATCTCAGTGCTGCGTTTGACACTGTGGATCACAGTATACTGTTGAACAGGTTGGAAACTTGGGCAGGACTCAGCGGAACAGTCCTAGACTGGTTCAAGTCCTACTTGGAAGAGTGGAGTTATTTTGTGACCATTGGAAGTTATGAATCTGATCGAGTGGCTATGACATGTGGAGTTCCTCAGGGGTCAGTTCTTGGACCCCTTTTGTTCAGTCTATATATGCTGCCCTTGGGTCAAATTCTGCAGAACTCTAATGTAGACTATCACAGTTATGCAGATGACACACAGATATACCTAGCACTGTCTCCAGATGACTACAGTCCAATACAGTCATTGTGTCACTGTTTAAAGCAAGTAACTAATTGGATGAACCAAAATTTCCTTCAATTAAATCAGGACCAAACTGAGGTCATTGTTTTTGGCAATAAAGAGGATCTACTGACTCAGGTCAGATAGTTGAGCCCAGAGCTCTGAGATCTACTGACTCAGGTCAGATAGTTGAGCCCAGAGTTCAAACTAAACATGGTGAAGCAGTTTTATGTAAAGCACAATGAGTTGCCATTGTGTATGAAATGTGCGATATAAATAAAGCTGCCTTGCCTAACATTTGGATGGAAACTTGAAGTTAATGGAATTAGCTCTGCAGAAGTTACTGTAAGCGATCGGTCTGTTTATCTGTAATGTTCGGAAAGTTTTGACCAATGCTGATAAAAAACAACTGCTCTGATACAAGATTACCTTTAAACTGAATTATTATATAGTATTCAACTGTGTCAGTCTCATGTAATGTATACATACTTATAACCCACAAAGTACATTATTAGTTTAAATTGTTTAAATAAAAATAAAAATAAAAATAATTGCTCTATTCTGGTTATTAGGGGTGTGGCGATACACTCAGCTCACTAGATCGAGACAAGACGGGATTTTAACTATATTTTTAAGAAAACTTCAATGAGGAAATACAGTTAGGTCCATAAATATTTGGACAGTCACACAGCTTTTGTAAAGTTGGCTCTGTACACTACCACAATGGTTTTGAAACGAAACAATCAAGATGTGATTGAAGTGCAGACTTTTAGCTTTAATTTGAGGTGTTAGACAAAAATATGGTTTAAAAATGTTAGGAATTGCAAGCGTTTTTATACACAGTTCACTTATTTCAGGGGTTCAAAAGTAATTGGACAACTAAATAATCATAAATAAAATGTTCAATTTTAAAAACCTTGTTAAGAAAACTTTGCAAGCAATGACTGCCTGAGGTCTGGAACCCATGAACATCACCAAATGTTGGGTTTCCTTCTTTGTGATGCTTTAACAGGCCTTTACTGCAGCTGTCTTCAGTTGTTGTTTGTGGGTCTCTCTGCCATAAGTTTTGTCTTCAGCAAGTGAAATGCATGCTGGATCGGGTTGAGATCAGGTGATTGACTCATCCATTGCACAATATTCCACTTCTTTGCTTAAATAAACTCCTGGGTTGCCTTCACAGTATGTTTTGGGTCATTGTCCATCTGTACTGTGAAGCATAGTCCAATGACCTTTGCTAAATTTGGGTTAATCTGAGCAAAGAGTATATCCCCATGCACTTCAGAATGCATCTGGCTGCCTCTGTCCTCTGTGACATCATCATTGTCTTCTCTGGACATCCAGGGCTTTTTGTGTTACTGAGTTCACATGTGCATTTTTCCCCTCAAAATGTACCAGACTGTTTATTTGGACACTAATAATATTCTTGAGAACTCTCTGATGGCATTTTCTTGCATTGAGAGTTCTTTTGATTGCATGTTGTAGGTTCACAGGAACAGCTTCCAAATGCAAAAACCACACCTGGAATCAACTCCAGACATTTTACCTGTTTAATTGAATAAACAAAATAACAAAGGAATTTCCCACACCTGTTGATGAACCAGCTTTTAAATCAGTTGTCCAATTATTTATGTACCACCCTTTTTTTTATTCATATGGCTCAGCAGTATTTATACTCCACTGTACTATTATTAATATATGAAACCAGACACTACTGTAGGCATGTATGTGAAAAATGATTAGAAATGTATTTTATTAGTGAGAAAGGAATGCATTGACTGAATCTCTACTTTTTCTACAGGACTAATAACCCAGTTTATGAAGCAATCATCTCCAAAAGTACTCCGATCTCTTCAGGATCTCCTGCTGTCTACAAGCTGAGACCAAAGGAAGAGAAGTTTGGGACTCTGACAAGAAAAACTGTTGGAGAGAAAAACCTGAACAAGACAAACAGAATCATCTTACTTGTAGGTGAAACAGGAACAGGAAAATCTGCTCTGATCAACGCTCTGGTCAACTACACCATGGGAGTGAAGTTTGAGGACAACATCTGGTTTGAGATCGTAGAAGATGAGAAGAGAGATCAGTCAGATAGTCACACATCAGATGTGATCACGTACAAGATCTTTGGTTATGAAGATGAAACTCTGCCCTACTCTCTGACCATCATCGATACTCCTGGATATGGAGACACCAGAGGGATCGAACGTGATGCCATCATTAGTCAAAGATTATTTGACTTGTTCCGCTCAGAAGATGGAGTTCATGAACTTTCTGCAGTGGGTCTGGTGCTGAAGGCGAGTGAGAATCGAGTGAGTGATCGACTGAAGTACATCTTTGATTCAGTGATGTCTCTGTTTGGGAAAAACATTGAGGAGAACATCGTACCTCTCATCACACACTCAGATGGGTTACCACCTGAAAATGCTCTGAAAGCTCTTGAAGCTGCAAAAATTAAATGTGCTAAAGATGAAAAGGATCAGCCCGTTCACTTCCTTTTTAATAACTGCCAAAATACACAGAGAACAAATATAACAAAGAAAAACAAGGTTGCTTTAGAGAATGCATGGAGGGTAACAGAGGCAGGAATGGAAGAATTCACAGACTTCCTGAAAGAATCTAAACCTCAGAAGCTGGTAACAACAGTTGAAGTGTTGAACACACGGGTCAGACTGACAGCCTGCATCCACAACCTGAAAGAAAGAATCCAGCTGATTGAACTGAAACAGACAGAGATCAAACAGACTGAAGAAGCTCTGAAGAAACATGAAGAAGAGATGAAGAAGAATAAAGAGTTCATTGTAGAAGTTGATGAAGTCTACAAAGAGAAAAAAAACATCGATGGTGGGATGTGGGGGTTGGTTTTTTATGAAGGAGCTGTCACCTGTAATGTTTGTGAAGAGAACTGTCATCCTGACTGCACAATGGCCTGGAAACCTGAACACTGTGAGGTCTTGAAAAGAGGTAACTGCACTTCATGTACCAATAAGTGTCCTGTATCAGATCATGTGAAAGAAAACAAGATCTATGTGAACAAGACCAGGAAAGTTCAGAAGACCCTACAAGATATGAAAAACAAGTATGAGAAGAATAAAGCAGAAAATGAGAAGAAGAAGAGCCTGATGGAAAATCTTCAAACAGAGATGGAAGAACTGACAGCAGAGAAGATAAAGTTGCTGGATGAGGTCTACCAACATGTTGTTAAACTGCAGCAGATCGCCTTGAATGTTAATTCACTGTCCATTCATGTCCACTTGGACTTCCTGATTGAGAAGATGAAGGAGAGAGGGGACACAGAGAAGGTGAAGAAGCTGGAGGAGATGAAGAGTCAAGTGGATAAAAAAACCAGAGCAGCAATGAAGAACATGTTTGGTAAAATAACATCAGCTGGTAAAGCAATTATAAATGCAGTGACAGGGGAACATCATCAGACAGCTGAGTAGACAACCAGATCTACACTGTTCATACAAATGTTTAAACATCACAAACATTATTTCATTATAATCCTTTTAATTACAATGTTGATGTAAAATGTCCATCAGAAAAGAATTGAATCTTCTCTTAAATGTCAGGTGTGTGATTGTGAGAAACAGGAGCTCTGTTGCTGTTTGTTCTTGTAGTTGAATGTTTAATTCTGGACGTCTGGTCACTGTTCAGATTACAGAGGAATCATTAGTTGATCCACATCAGTCAAAGCAGAGCCACAATCTGTCTCACAGTAACAGCAGCTGTTGCTTTTCTTCTTATCAATACTCTGTTTTTACATCACTTCCTGTCATAGTTGAGCCTCTTTTCTGCTCTCAGCTTCAGTCATCAGATCAAAACACAGCATCAGTGTGTTCAGCTGCACTTCAGTAACCAAGAAACAAGAAACCCACAGCTGCTTTCAGTAGTTAACATTTCCTCATGATGTTGATATAAAAGCTTCATCCAGGCAGCATGACATTTCCTTCAGAACATATCTGCTGTTTCCATTTAGCAGCAAACAAAGATCATTTCTAGGAGACGTTGTTGGCCGAGCGGCTCATTGCTCAAAATGTGCAGCACTGAAACTTTCTCCAGCAGCTTCTTCACACCTTTATTTCACTTTGTGATAGTTTTTCATTTTGTTCCACACAGATACCAACATACCTGTTTCATCCTCAGTGCGTGGAGTCCCTCTGTCAGACAGCAGCATGGAGCAGTGGTGAGTAACATGACCATAGATAAATAATGTGTGTGTGCAAAATATGGAGTTAAGTATTTTGTCCAAAGATCAAAGCACCAAACTGAGACACAGACACCACAATGCTATTCAATATCAGAGTAAACAGACAGTAATTAGATGTGATGGTGGACTCATTTCCTTACTATCAGCTGATGCAGTGAGTGTTGCTGCTCAGGTTTCTGTAGCAGCTGGAGGTAAATATGAGTTAGTCTGGAGGCTGATGGATCTCAGTGTTTCTGTTAAACTGTGATGAGCTTCATCATATCAGGAGCTGAGTGTTGGTAGAGGTTCAACCACTGAGCTCACACCTGAGACACTTTGACTTTTATTCAAATCAATTTACAACATTTTAATTTTTATTTATTTGACTTTATTTTATATTACTTTTAACTACAAATAGAAATAATTAATGATGTACAATAAGCGAAGGATACACATCTGTACATAATGTTTATATATGTATTAATCTGTTTTCTATTTCTTTATAATTTTTCCTCACACCAGTATCGCCTCATCCAGATACCAGGACATCATCTCCAAAAGTACTCTGATCTCTTCAGGATCTCCTGCTGTCTACCAGCTGAGACCAAAGGAAGAGAAGTTTGGGACTCTGACAAGAAAAACTGTTGGAGAGAAAAACGTGAACAAGACAAACAGAACCATCTTACTTGTAGGTAAAACAGGAACAGGAAAATCTACTCTGATCAACACTCTGGTCAACTACACCATGGGAGTGAAGTTTGAGGACAACATCTGGTTTGATATCGTAGTAGATGAGAAGAGAAGTCAGTCAGAGAGTCAGACATCAGATGTGATTGTGTACGAGATCTTTGGTTATGAAGATGAAACTCTGCCCTACTCTCTGACCATCATCGATACTCCTGGATTCGGAGACACCAGAGGGAAGGAACATGATGTCATGGTCAGTCAAAGATTATTTGACTTGTTCCGCTCAGACGATGGAGTTCATGAGATTAATGCAGTGGGTCTGGTGCTGAAGGCGACTAAGATTCGAGTGAGTGATCGACTGAAGTACATCTTGGATTCAGTGATGTCTCTGTTTGGGAAAAACATTGAAAAGAACATTGTCGCTCTCATCACACACTCAGATGGACAAACACCTGAAAATGCTCTGAAAGATCTTAAAGCTGCAGACATTAAATGTGCCAAAGATGAACAGAATCAGCCTGTTCACTTCCTGTTTGATAACCGACAGAACACACAGAGAACAAACATAACAAAGAAAGCCAAGGTTCCTTTAGAGAGAGAAATGAAACCATTCACAGACTTCCTGGAAAAATTGAAACCTTGTGACCTGCAAGAGGTGAAGAAGAATGAAGAGTTCACTGTTGATGAGGTCGAGAAAGAAAAGATTCAGGCTTGGTGGGACAATAAAGCTGTCACCTGTAACAACTGTAAAGAGAACTGTCACTATCCTGGATGCACATGGGCCTGGGGTCCTTCAATGTGTGAGGTCATGAAAGATGGTAACTGCACTTCATGTACAGGGAAGTGTCCTGCATCAGATCATGTGAAAGAAAAGTGGATTTATGTGAACAAGACCAGGAAAGATCAGGAGACCAAACAAGATATGAAAAAAAAGTGTGAAAAAAATAAGTCAGAAAATGAGAAGAAGAGCCGGATGAACAATCTGCAAACTGAGATGAAAGAACTGACAGCAGTGAAGATAAAGTTGGTGGATTAGGCCACTTGGACTTCCTGATTGAGAACATGAAGGAGACAGCTGGAGGAGATGAAGAGTCCACGGGTTGAAATAATCAGAGCAGCTTGGAAGAACATGTTTGGTAAAATAACATCAGCTGGTAAAGCAATTATAAATGCAGTGACAGGGGAACATCATCAGACAGCTGAGTAGACAACCAGATCTACACTGTTCATACAAATGTTTAAACATCACAAACATTATTTCATTATAATCCTTTTAATTACAATGTTGATGTAAAATGTCCATCAGAAAAGAATTGAATCTTCTCTTAAATGTCAGGTGTGTGATTGTGAGAAACAGGAGCTCTGTTGCTGTTTGTTCTTGTAGTTGAATGTTTAATTCTGGACGTCTGGTCACTGTTCAGATTACAGAGGAATCATTTGTTGATCCACATCAGTCAAAGCAGAGCCACAATCTGTCTCACAGTAACAGCAGCTGTTGCTTTTCTTCTTATCAATACTCTGTTTTTACATCACTTCCTGTCATAGTTGAGCCTCTTTTCTGCTCTCAGCTTCAGTCATCAGATCAAAACACAGCATCAGTGTGTTCAGCTGCACTTCAGTAACCAAGAAACAAGAAGCACACAGCTGCTTTCAGTAGTTGGAGTAGGGGATTATAGAAACCTGATGGACATTTCTCTGCCATGTTCACACTATCTAATTGTTTCTACTTCTTACTTTTATTTTGACTTTAAGTTTTGATGCATATCTTTTGATTATATTTTGATGGAGATTAAATAGCACTGAGCAATAGTTTAGTTTTATATGTAATATTTTTAACATATTCAAACTGTGTTTTTGATCTATTTCAGATTTTTGTTTTAATTTACACACAACTGCACAACGCAGGCAAGTGCTGAACTGAGTTTTGCCATGCTTACATTACATTTATAACTGACTTCAAATACCTGATGTTAATCATATTATATCTGTATAATCACTGTGGAATGATGCTAAATGCTAATTGATGAGGACTTGGGTTGATTGGAGGTGTGGGAACACCCAAAGGGAGGATTATATGGTTTAGTATTTGTTTCTGTCTGATCAGATTTTCTTCACGTGTATTTGAATCATACAGCTTGTAATGATGAGTTTAATATTTCAGATGACACAGGCCATGTGGGAAAACTTGTATTCATTCATGTAGTTTATTTTCTAAGCAGTGATATTTGAGTGGTTGCAGTATATTGTGTTATTCTACATGAAATCATGTTTCTGTGAATGATTAATAAAGTGTGAGCTTGATGAAATCAGTTTGCTCAGAGTGTCTTCACTGGATCATCAGCTGCTTTCTGAGTCTGTTGAAGCTTCTGCTGAACTTTGTTCATTAAATGTCTGTTTGACTTTATTCTGAGCAGCAAGTCTGACAGAGACTCAAAGAAAACACAGCTCACAGCATCATAATGAACATATCCTGAAGAATATTACATCCACTCTGGATAATGATGTTTTCTGTAGTGACCACTAGATGGAGCCACAGCTGATGTGGACTGAAGGAAACCTGAGCACACTGAACTGATATTACAAGAAGGATCAAGTGTTTAAACTGTGCACACTTCAAGTAGCTCTTCAAGTGTTTTAGACTCAATACAAACTAGAACTGATATTATAACTGATATATATATATATATATAAAACTTATTTTAGCTTCAGTCTACAATCTGAACAAGACCATCCACGTGATAGAAAATATGTAAAAAGAAATATTAAAAAACGTTCTCATTAAAATAAGCAAACAAACAAGAACAACAGCAACCTACATACTGAAAATTAATCTATTAATTATACAGATTTGAGGTAACTTAAAGTGGTGAGTGTGACCATCAAACCCGTTTCACTGCCTCTGTGTATCAACAAAGTTAAATTGAATCTATAATTGAGTAATTCTTGATTTTATCCACCAGGTGGAGACAGAGTCCACGTTGTTCACTGAGCAGCATCACAGAGAAATAACATTTATAAACTATTAACAGTCATTTTAGTTCATTGGTGTTTTACTTTGTCGTGTAAATCAGAGGTCTTCAACAGGGGGTACTGCAGGGGGGTCGCGAAAGTTTTGGTTGATTAGACTTTTTTTTTTATATTCCCCCTCGCAATTTTTTCCACAAATTGAAATGTCTTTAAATTCACATGAACATGAATCCAACACACTGTAGTGAACAGATAAATGGAGGCAGAAGACGTCTTTCAGTCAGCAGTACACACATTCAGCGACACACAGGAGCTGTTTCAAGCTGGGCACCGATTCATCCACAACACCTGTCCCGCCAACGAGGAGGACCCACCCCCATCGCTGCTGTGCCAATCACGAGGCCGTACCTTGCACATGAATATATGAACCTGTGTAATACAGACGTCCCAACTCTCCCGGAAGTTCCAGGAGTCTCTGCATATTGATAGCGGCTACCTGACGCCCGCAAATGAGACACAATCTCTCAGAATCTGGAGCGAGCAAGAGCGCGAACTAGAGAGTGACTTGCGCGCGTGTGTGTGTTTGTGTGACTATAAATGCAGCGCGTGTGACAGCAAAGCATCCTTATAGCTCTGTGTTGCTGCTTATTAGGCCGATCACACCCCCGCCCCGGACCGACACCAAGTGTAACAGGAACCCCACCCCGGAACCTCCCTGAAATCACTTTTTGCAGGTTGTGATGTCTGGTATTATTTGAATATCTTAGTATTGAATGCACAATAATAAGGTACATGTATACATGGCACTATAGGACCAGTTTAATATACAACACAATTTATACAATATATATAGGTAGGGGTCCCTGCTGCATCTCTCCATCAGTTTGGGGGTTGGCCTGGAAAACGTTGAAGACCCCTGATGTAAATCATTGTCTTTATTAATTAGGGATATTTTTTTTTATATATTTCTAAACATTTACAGCTCGTCCAATCAGGTACACTCTCTCTCTCTCTCTCTCTCTCTCTCTCTCTCTCTCTCTCTCTCTCTCTCCCTCTCTCTCTCTCACACACACACACACACACACACACACACACACACACACACACACACACACACACACACACACATTTACTTTTCATTACACATATAAATTAGACACTCTGACACCCATACCAACACATCCAGGTCAGTTTGGATGCAACCCCAATTTTTCATTGTTCTGCTGTGCTTCATAATGAACTGCAGGACTGGTGAACACTGCATTGTATTCTCCCATAGAGCTAAATACAGCTAAATGATGTCATCTGGTGAAAAACTAAAACTAAAACTAAACATTTGAAGGCTCTATAATGACAGTCCAGATCACAGGAACACATGAAAGAGTCATTTTTTAACAGAGGGGTCAAAAAAATGTAGTTGTAATGGGTTTCAATGGGGACAAATTTGCGGTTCTGCATGGCTCACAAACACAACTCATACACACATTTCTTAAAGCACCAAATAAAAAACAAGCCCTCAAATATAATAATGTGAAATTATCATGATGTCCAATGACCAGTTGACCTACCACAGTTCATCCCTTCAGCTTCATTATGTCACCTGAAACAAATCCAGATCCACATCAGGCCCCACTGATCAGAAAAAGAACCAAGAATCATTTTTTAAGAAATCAGATTGGAAAGAGTAGTGTTGTGGCGGATGCTGACAACTGGATCGTACATAACTCATTTTAAAAGAAAAATAATTCAAATGACCACGTATTAAATGTTTTCAGCCATCTCCATGGTAACCAGTGTGTTTAGTCTTAGTTGGCAGAATAGTGTTTATTGATTGAACAGTTATTGACTTTGTTGATTGTGTTAATTAATAAATACTATTGTAGCTTTAAAGAAAAGTTCCTTCTGTTGTTACTGTGCACATTTATTATGATTAATGGAGTCAGTGCTCAGATTCAACCCTACTACTACTGACAGATGTTAGCAGCTGTAATTGAAGTTTATGAGAATAGTCTACCCTTTTTTTTTTGGTCCCCGTTTGTGGGTTATGCCCCATAATGTTAATTAATTTAAATAATTTCTTTAGTTTTTAATTTTCTTTTCATAATCATAATTACATCACGCCGTGACACACTGAAGAGCAGCGAAAAGCGGCCATGCAATCTCTATGTGAACTCACGGGGGCGCACTTCGCCATAGTCACTGTCATGTTCAGGATATTATTAACTTACTGAAACTAAATCTTAGTATTTTGTCGCCTTTATGTTTCTGTGATAAACTCTCTACACAGACTGTTCAGTTATCTGACTGTTAAGAAGCACTAATGCTACGTTATTAAAATAGTTAAAAGATGAAGAAGGTGGTTAGAAAACGGAAGTGACGTTGGGATTTCTCTCTCGCTCAGCCGTTGATACGGAAATGAACTCTCTTCAAAGATACTGGAGGACAAGATAGAAATCCTCCTGCGCTCAAAGACGCGGTGACACATCCAGCTACCAGAGTTAAATGAACAAATAGTGATAATAATCATTCTTTATCACATCGTATCAGTGTCATTAAGTAACGTATGTAACTACTCTCCTCGCAGTATTTATGTGAGTGGTTTAGGTCTTGTAAACCAACATTAGCAAGCAAACTAACCTCTGAAACACGTTGGATAAACTACAAATTAGAGAAAATACGCCATTTAGTCAAAGGTTGTGGCTTCTTGGTAAGTATGGGCTTCATTTGTGCAGCTTATCAGTAATTTATCATCATTAAATGATTAAAGAAAATGACAAAACAAGTCGAAACGGCTAGCTTGCTGCTAGATACTGACCGGTAAACTTAAACCGGAAGTGATGTTGGGATTTCTCTCTTGCTCAGCTGTTGATGTTGACACAATTCAAACGTGAGACACACTGAGCTCATATCTCTGAGTGTTTATAACCTCCACCTTTAAATGAAAGCAACGCAGTCGTTTTTTGTTGGAACATTTTTAGCTGCAGACTTTTATATATTTTTGTAGATATTTGTAATTAATTTATAGTCGCTACGGAGACTCTTTGGCTAGCTGAGAGAAGAAACAGCCTGGAGTGAGCTAAGTCCTGAACCGAACGGTAACCATGGAAACCACACTGTTAATGCTTTTATAACAACATATTACTGCAGTACTGTGTATTAGTGTCCGCTCCACTCCTGTGTGCAGTGTAGTTATTGTAATTATGAGGGTTTTTTTGTGTTAAACACCTGTGTGACGTGTCGCATCAGGTGTGTGATGTCAGCTGGACCGGGACAGTGACGTCAGCTGGACCTGGACAGGTATGAATGAAGCGAGGAGAGAAATCAAAGTGAAAAGAGTTTCCTCAAGAAAAAGGTCCAGAGACAGCTGGAAGACTCAGCTGACTCCTGCCAGAAAGAGAGGAGGAGGAGGAGGAGAGGAGCTATGTCCCAGGAACTGGAAGCTCAGCAGCATCATGGCTGATGTAAAAGCTGTTGAGGTACATGATTGATCAAGTATTGATCTGGAGCTGAAAGGATTAGTCAACTAATGGATTGTTAGCTGCAAATAAGGATAAACTGACTGTGCAATATCAAGCTTGAATAGTTTGTGATTGACAGAAAAAATACCAGCTGCTTTATAGGACGTCATTTTGGGTTTTGGGAGACAGTGATGGACATTTTTGCTGCATCAGCTTGTTTGAGTCATATTTCAAGCAGAAATGCCAAAAATTCACAAATTCTGTCTTTGTTTCTCAAGTGAATTGAGGACAACATTTAGTGCTTTGAGTAACAGTGATCAACATCTTTAATCAATAATGAAAATAATTCTTAGTTGTTACTCCAGACAGATAATTGTTGTTTTTCTATATTTAGCTGATATTTTTCTTCAATTAAAAACTTATTTCAGTTTTTAATCAGAGAACATTATTTAACCAGTCGTGTGTTGTCTTTCAGTACTGCAGTGACAGTGAGGACTTATTTGGGGACTATGACAGTATCTTGGAGGACAGTTCTTTCTTAGCAAAGCTGGACGATGCAGAGCAGAGCGAGCGTCAGCGTGATCTTCAGACCAACGCTGTGGATCAGCAGCAGGACTTCACAAGTCTGCGTCCGTCAAAACCGTCCAGCGAGGACGTCCTCACCAACTCCATCCTGGACGGCCTCGGAGACGAATCCTTCGAGGACTTACCGGTCAGCCAGCTGGAATTTCAAGAACGAGTTAATGAGAAGGCGAAGAAGAGCCGATTGCAGGATGGAGATAAAACCTCAACGCCTTTTAGAAGCTCGGACGCAAAGAGACACATGGAGGATCAAACCAAGAGACACACGGAGGATCAAACCAAGAGACACACAGAGGATCAAACCAAGAGACACACGGAGGATCAAACCAAGAGACAGACGAAGGCGAGGAGGAGCGTGGCCGACCAGCTGAAGAGGACGATGCTCTGCAACGCCGCCGCTCCCTCCGAGCTCTCTCGCTCCGTGGTGCTGAAAGAAGCGGTGGTTTCTGAGGAGATCAGCGTCGCCATGCTGGCCATGGAGACCGTGTCTGCTCAGACCACCGACCTCGGACCGTTCTTTGGACTTCCCACCAAAGTCAGAGACCTGATCTACAACCTGAGAGGAATCAAGAGCCTTTATGGTGACGCTCTGCTTCATAACACGTTCTACATGACTGCAGGTGATTATGAGCTGAAGTTTGTTACCATGGAAACCGTTTGTCTGTTTCAGATTGGCAGGAGACGTGTCTGAACCTGGACTGCGTTCATCAGAGGAAGAATCTGATCTACTCGCTTCCCACCAGCGGAGGGAAGACGCTGGTGGCAGAGATCCTCATCCTCAGAGAGCTGCTGTGCAGGAAGAAGGACTGTCTGTTCATTCTGCCGTACATATCTCTGGTGCAAGAGAAGGTACTTCACAAGGTTTCATATATTTTATCCAGGATTATGTAAAATGTACTCTTCTGTGTTTATTTATTCAGTGTTTCCCACAGAGAGAGACTGTGGTGGTTGGACCTCAGTCAATCAATCAATCTTTATTTATAAAGCTCCAAATCCCAACAGAGTCATGTGAAGGCTCTTTCCACATAGAGCAGGTCTAAACCGAACTCTTCAGGTTTCATTTGAAGAGACCCAACATTCCCACATGAGCAGCACTTGGTGACAGTGGAGAGAAAAAACTCCCTTTAACAGGAAGAACCCTCAGAACCAGACTCACAGTGGGAGAACATCTTTTAACAGGAAGAACCCTCAGAACCAGACTCAGAGTGGGAGAACATCTTTTAACAGGAAGAACCCTCAGAACCAGACTCAGAGTGGGAGAACATCTTTTAACAGGAAGAACCCTCAGAACCAGACTCAGAGTGGGAGAACATCTGCCTGGACCAGTTAGGGTTGAGAGGAGAAAAGATGTTCTCCCACTCTGAGTCTGGTTCTGAGGGTTCTTCCTGTTAAAAGATGTTCTCCCACTCTGAGTCTGGTTCTGAGGGTTCTTCCTGTTAAAGGGAGTTTTTTCTCTCCACTGTCACCAAGTGCTGCTCATGTGGGAATGTTGGGTCTCTTTAAATGAAACCTGAAGAGTTCGGTTTAGACCTGCTCTATGTGGAAAGAGCCTTCACATGACTCTGTTGGGATTTGGCGCTTTATAAATAAAGTGGAAATATTGATTGATTGATTTATTGTACAGATTGAAAGATTTATTTTATTTTGCATTTAAAACCCGTTTTCCAGCCCAGTTTGAAAGTAGCACAACTAAAGTTAAATATAAATAATGTATAAACTCTCCTCTGTGCAGACCAGCAGAAAAGAAACTTGACATTTTTGTCTATTCAGAAATAAATATGTACTTTTATCATTTATGTAAATGGTGAATAGAGCTCTGTGGGACTCCTTGACTTCACTCACAGCTTTTAATTTAAAGCTCCGACCTGTTTTGTGTTTTTTTTTTGTTGAGGTTCGTGGATTAGCGAGCTTTGGCCTGGAGCTGGACTTCATGGTGGAGGAGTACGCTGGCAGCAAAGGGAAGTTCCCTCCAATGAAGAGGAGGAAGCAGAGGTCTCTTTACATCGCTACGATAGAAAAAGCTCACAGCCTCGTCAACTCTCTGATCGAGAGCGACCGGCTGGACCACCTCGGGCTGGTGGTGGTGGATGAGGTACGCTGCAGTGTGAAAACGTTTCACATGATTAAATAAACTAAAGCACAGGAAGGTTTAATGCAGGCGGGGAGTTCCTGTTCTCTGAAAAGAGGCCAATGCGGAAGTAACTTAGAGCTGCATTCTATCAAAAGGCCACCAGGGGGCGACCGTCTCTATACAAGTCAATGGAGAATTCACCAACTTCTCACTTGATTTCTAACCTCAGTAAACGTTTTCAAAATGTGTTTATGGTCTCAATCGCTAGTTTAAAGCCTTCTTCAATGCAGTATGATGTTCATTTGGGACATTTTGGCCTCCCTGATCTTATATGTGACGATAAAGCAGGGTATGCATTAGGGCGTGGCTACGTCCTGATTGACAGGTTGATTGACCAATGTCCTCGAGATCCAGCCCTCGTAACCATAGCAACCTCCCCGCTCCGCCCATGGCCCCGCCTCATGCCCATATAAGTAGAATCCCTGTTTTTATTTTTCCCAGCATGCACCTGAAATTTTCATGATGGCGCTGCCTAGATTAGAAACTATTGGCTTCCGAGCAGCAGTCCACAAACCAATGGGTGATGTCACGAATGTCACGTCCATTTCTTCTATAGAGTCTGTGGTTTAATGACGTCTTTTCTCTTCCTCACACAGCTTCACATGCTGGGAGACGGCAGCAGAGGGGCGGTGATAGAAATGACTCTAGCTAAAGTTCTATACGTGAGCAGTAAGTGTCTCTTTTTATCATTTATGGTTTGACTTTGTTCACCTGTTTGTTATTTACAGGAGGCATATTCAGCTTTTAGTTATTTTCTGGCATTTATAACTTGAGGTGAATGTTTGTAGAGATGCTGTCTGTAAGACAAAGGCCAGGTTTCAGGATGCTGCGATGGTTTTTAACCCTTTGGAGACTTAAAGAAACTAAAACGGCCTGTTTCAGACTGAGCGGCTGCATAAAGATAAATAAGGAGTTTTTAACTGGAAATCATGCAAAGATATTCCAGTAGAGCACCAGAATATTAATATAGAGCTAGAGATGTGAAGAATAGGAGTTATTTAATGATATTTTTTGAATTAAATAAACAGTCCTGCTCTTGTTTTTCAGAAATGACTCAGATTATTGGGATGAGCGCCACTCTGGGAAACATCAAAGACCTGCAGACGTTCATGAAAGCTGAAAACTACACAAATGACTTCAGACCTGTAAGTGATTTCTAATTGATTAAAACACTCATTTATCTTCCTGCAAGCTTTCTCATAAAGCCTGTTTCCATTCTTCTCTCTGCACTATAAAAATCAAGCTTTGGTAGCTGGACATAAGCTTGAGACGGACCTGCTGCAGATGAACTTCTACACTGTATAAACACACAGTAATAACTTAACTATTACAATTTAAAAAACAGACTTTATCTTTATATATTCACTGTGATGGATCAGTTCAGTAAACTGGGGAGTGGAAAGTAGAGTAAATATTACCAATAGAGAGCTATGGACCACTTTAGGTAATAAATCATGTTAAACACAAATGTGGATGATGGTTTTGTTTTGTAGTTATAATCAGTGTTGGGTAACGTTACTTTTAAAAAGTAATTAGTTATAGTTACAGTTACTTCTCCCAAAAAGTAAACTGAGTTAGTAACTGAATTACTCCATTATAAAAGTAACTAGTTACCAGGGAAAGTAACTATTGCGTTTCTTTAAAAAATAATAATGTTTAAAAAAAGTATAAATATGTCTAAGAATTTAGATTTTTTTCTAAGTGGGTTTGTAAAGGTAGATGTAAGCATAAAACAGACAACAGCGTCAACAACTGTGTTTTTGGCCACAGGTTTAGTCGTGGTTAGAGTTGCTTGTAACGGACGCTCTGATACATAATGTATATTTCACATGTATGTTCCTGCCTTTTACCTCAAGGAGATTAAAGTAGTGTCTGTACTTCCTGTTTAAAAACGCAACCTTTTCCTCCGAACTCGCCATTGCTGCAGCTTCTGCTAGTGTGTGTGTGTGAGGCTGCCTCTGATTGGCTTACCATGAAATCTTACTCTGCCTTAACCAATCATCATCACAGTTGTCCCGCCCTACCTTCTCCCGTTCCCCTCTCCAAAAAACAAAAAAAAAGGCTTTTCAGTTTTTGTGGCTGAGAGCAAAGTTGGATGAGAACAGGTTCACTGAGTAGATTAGCTTCAGTTTGTAACGTGCCTCATTTAATTAAGTAACGTAACGGCGTTGTAACGATGGAAATAGTAATTAGTTACATTACCTGTTACTGAAAAAAGTAACGCCGTTAGTAACGCCGTTTATTTAAATGACGTTATTCCCATCACTGGTTATAATGAACAGATATTTAATTGAGTTAATGTTAGTCTGTGTTGTTATTGCTGTAAATGTGTAAAAAGTTTGTTTTTGTGACTTGTATTAAAATAAGTCTGTGGTGCGTTCAGGTTCAACTGAAAGAATACGTTAAACTGAATGACACCATCTATGAAGTGGACCCAAAAGAAGAGGACTGCTTCAGATTATCACGTCACCTAAACTTTAAGGTCAGAAGAATATTCACTTACCATCCCATGTCTACTAGTGGTTGTATGGACATGAAAGGTGAGGACACATCCATAAAGCATGGGGAAGACATTTTTACCAGCGAGTCAAAGCTCCAGCAACACGAAGCACGCTGGTCAGATATTCAACTTCTTACTACTATTGTTGCTGGACTTTTGACTTTCTTCAGACTTTTTGTCCTCCACACATCCTGGAAGTAGGTGAAGTTGTGCCAGAAACCTCCACCTTGTTTCTAATCATGTTTATCAGTTCCAAACAAACACAGACAGATGTGATTATCTAAGTAAATATCTCTTTCTACGTTGTTTTTCTTCTAATAACTAACTAATAACTTCTAATCTGTCTGCTGATCAGTAAGAACTTGACTTCCAGACGACTTAGAAGCAGATCAGGATCAGAGTTGATTTATTGTACAGATTGAAAGAGATTAAAGAGAGATTTTTTTTATTCTGCATTTAAAACCAGTTTTCCAGCCCAGTTTGAACAAGTAGCACAACTAAAGTTAAATATAAATAATGTATAAACTCTCCTCTGTGTAGACCAGCAGAAAAGAAACTTGACAACCACGAAACACCACAAAGCTCCATGTCTGTGTCCTCTGTGCCGTCCCGCAGTACTCCAGCTCCATGCAGAAGATCGATCCGGATCACATCATCGCTCTGGTGACCGAAGTCATCCCGACTCATTCCTGTCTCGTCTTCTGTCCTACGAAGAAAAACTGTGAGAACGTCGCAGCGATGATCTGCAAATACCTGAAAGAGTGAGTGAAGCTGGTCTGTCCTCTGGTGTCTCCTCTGGTGTCTCCTCTGGTGTCTCCTCTAGTGTCTCCTCTGGTGTCTCCTCTAGTGTTTCCTCTAGTGTTCCCTCTGCTGTCTCCTCTAGTGTCTCCTTTGTCTGACTCCATCATGTCCTCCTGACTGTCTCAGGGACTTCCTGCGGCACCGGGAGAAGGAGAAGTCCGTCCTCCTCAGAGATCTGAAGGACAGCGGGAACGGCTCGGTGTGTCCGGTGCTGCGGAGGACCGTCCCGTTCGGTTTGGCGTATCATCACAGCGGTCTGACCAGCGAGGAGAGGAAGCTGGTGGAGGAGGCGTACTCTAACGGAGTGCTGTGTCTCCTCACCTGCACCTCCACGCTGGCTGCAGGCATCAACCTTCCTGCTCGCAGGTCAGTCTCTGAGGCAGGAAGCAGGACGGCTAAAACAATATTACAATATCAAGACTAGATATCATCTTAAAGTCACGATATCCTAATATTATATCATGATGTCACATAAGTGTCCTGGTTTTTAAAGCTGAATTACAGTAAATTGATGTTATTTTCTAAACTTAACAGACTGTTGTAGCTGTTCTATTATCTGCCACTTAGTCATTAAATAAATATAAATAAATGAACTTTACTTACATATCGCTTTTCTAGTCGTTATGACCCCTCAAAGTGCTTTTATACGACTCACTCAGCCATTCACACACATTCATACACTGATGGCAGATACTAACCATTCACACATTCATACACTGATGGCAGAGGCTACCATGCTCATCAAAGGGACACTAACCATTCACACACATTCACAAAGCAACGGGAGCAATTTGGGGTTAAGTATTTTGCACAAAGACACATCGACATGTGGACTGGAGGAGCCGGGAATCAAACCCTGATCTTCTGATTGGTGGACGATCGCTCTACCTCCATTATATCCACATTACTGATAGTTATTCATCAAAAATCTCATTGTGTAAGTATTTTGTGAAGACACCAATAGTCAGCTAGAGCTGTACAGATTAAACAATTAATTACTAGCCAACTATTTTGATATTCAGTTATCATTTTGAGACTTTTTTTTTTAAAGAAATAATGTTAAAATTCTTTGATTCAGCTTCTTAAATGTGAATATTTTCTGGTTTCTTTAGTCTCTGTGACAGGAAACTGAATCTTAAAGACATTTGAGGACGTCATGTTGAACTTTGAGAAACACTGATCCAGATTTTTCACCATTTTCTGACATTTTATGGACCAAACTTATCGATTAATCAAGAATTTAAACAATAGATTAATTGATAATGAAGATAATCTCAACAGTCAAACCCAAGGATGTTCAATTTAAAGGCTGCGACTAACTATTATGTTCTGTATTGATTCACTTACTGCTTGTTTTCTTGAATATTTGGTTAATTGTTGAGTCTATCAAATGTGTTTTAAAACAAATAGTGCAAACAGTGACATCTTCAGTTTGCTTTTTATGTTAATCAACAGTCCAAAACTAAAATATATTCAGTTTACTGCCATAAATGACAAAGAAAAGCAGAAAATTATCATGTTTCCGGAGCTGAAGCTGGAAGATGTTCGGCTTTTTGTGTTTGGAAAATGACTGAAACCATCAACGGATTAACAAAATAGTTTAAGATTAATTTATTCTCTTTGTCGACTAATTGATTAATTGACTAATCTTTACAGCTCTACAGTAGAAGGGTCATTATTGGAGATACTACAAGCAAACATTTAGCCATTAAACCTGAATCACTGCAGTATTAAACAGTCATTACAGTTTTAATAAAAGCTATAGTCCTGATATTTAGTGTTTGAAATGCTGAGTCAGCACTGCGTCTTCTGAGATGACAGATTTAATCTATTTTTGGGTTTGACCTCGGCGTCCGCAGAGTGATCCTGCGCTCGCCGTACGTGGCCACCGACTTCCTGAAGAGGAGCCAGTACAAACAGATGGTGGGACGAGCCGGGAGAGCGGGCATCGACACGGAGGGAGAGAGCATCCTCATCCTGCAGGACAGAGACAGGAACATGGTGACTCACTCATTAAGTTACAGCAGCTCTTATTTCACTAAAAGTCTGGTTCTAGTTCTCATTAATAATGTCAGAGACCAACAGGAAACTCTCTGATCTGAACACAAGATTAACCAGATCTGAGTAAATATCTGGTTCCTCGATTAAAAAGTCAGATTTAGAAGAGTGCGGACATAACACCAAAAGAGACTACAACTCCCAGGGTGCATTTCACTAACAAGCAACCAATCACACAGCTTTAAATTCTGTTACAGACGACACTTAATTTTGTTGAAATTGATAAAACAGTCTGCTTCTTAAATTAATTGACGTCCAGATTGATGCTCTAATTATGGCAGCACTGTGTTTTTAATATTAAATTATTTATATTATATAAATGAGCTGTGTTTGTGTTCTTCCTACTGGTTTTATAATATAATACAGAAAAAATGGAGAAAATTAAAAGAAAACTAAAACTTATCTGCTGTTCACTTTGGTTTTAGTTAGTTTTGCATTGTTCATTGTAATTTATATTTATTTATTTATGTATTTATTTATTTATTTTTGAATTTTTTTTAAATTTCAGTTAACTAAATTATTTTTTCTGCTATTTTTAGTTAATAATAGTAACCCATGAAGGCTTCATTACAGTGACTGGAGAGCATTTCTCACTTTCAGCCACTAGGGGGAGCTCTAACAGAGTGGCAGGAAAAGCACATTACAGTATAAAAATCAGTGTAGAAACAGGAAAACATCATCTGAAGTCAATCTACATAAAAGTGGAGAAAATATAAAACATTATCAAAGTGTATGGTTGAAACTTTATTTATACTACTACTTTCAGCCACTAGGAGGAGCTCTAACGGAGAGAGTAACAGCTACTTTCAGCCACTAGGAGGAGCTCTAACAGAGAGCGTAATAGCTACTTTCAGCCACTAGGAGGAGCTCTAACGGAGAGAGTAACTGCTACTTTCAGCCACTAGGAGGAGCTCTAACGGAGTGAGTAACTGCTACTTTCAGCCACTAGGAGGAGCTCTAACAGAGAGCGTAACGGCTACTTTCAGCCACTAGGAGGAGCTCTAACGGAGAGAGTAACTGCTACTTTCAGCCACTAGGAGGAGCTCTAACGGAGTGAGTAACGGCTACTTTCAGCCACTAGGAGGAGCTCTAACGGAGTGAGTAACGGCTACTTTCAGCCACTAGGAGGAGCTCTAACAGAGAGAGTAATAGCTACTTTCAGCCACTAGGAGGAGCTCTAACGGAGAGAGTAACTGCTACTTTCAGCCACTAGGAGGAGCTCTAACGGAGTGAGTAACGGCTACTTTCAGCCACTAGGAGGAGCTCTAACAGAGAGCGTAACGGCTACTTTCAGCCACTAGGAGGAGCTCTAACGGAGTGAATAACAGCTATCAGCCACTAGGAGGAGCTCTAACAGAGAGAGTAACAGCTACTTTCAGCCACTAGGAGGAGCTCTAACACTGCTGCTCTCGGCTACTTTGACTCGGTAGTAGGTTAGCCCGCTAGCTAGCTGACTCGGTAGTAAGTTAGCCTGCTAGCTAACTGACCGGAGGGAACATGAGGCAGACGAAGACACACTAAAGTCCAGCGTGGTTTTAAAAGCTTCCAGAAAGTAAAGTATAATGTCAGGTGTGAAATATGTGCAGCAGAGTTGAGCTACGGTGGCTTCACATGGACAAAAAGCTGCTTATAACTGCTGTGACGGTTGCTAAGGGAGACGGACCTGACGCTAATCACCAAACTAGTACGTGAACAGAGAGAAAACTACCGTTACGTCTCTCATTGCTAACATGATGGTAAAGGAAATGCTCAGCGTTGATTGTATTATATTATTAGCGGTCTGTAAGCCTGTAAGATTTATTCTTTTAATTCATATGTTTGTGTAAAGAAATGAAGGATGATTATCATTTAATTGAAATGATAATCAGCCTTCATTTCTTAAACATTAATACAAAATTGGGCAGTTAAAGCTTATTGTTAATTTAATTTAAATTAATACAAGATTGGGCAGTTAAAGCTTATTGTTAATTTAATTTAAATTAATACAAGATTGGGCAGTTAAAGCTTATTGTTTGTTATGATCCTGGGATCTGACCATGTGCATAAAATGCCTTGATAAATAAAGTGTAATATTATATAACTGTAAAAGCCGTTTTTTAGCTAAGGCTTCATTCATGGAAAACCTACAATAGCATTACAACAGACTAAAGGTAATTTAAACAAACAACCTCTGCCTTTCCACCTGATATTAACTTCTTGCTTCTCTGTTTTTCTTCTTTATTTGTGTGTTTTTGTTTTTCAGGCTAAAAATCTAGTTTGTGCTCCGATGGAGAACTGTTACAGCAACCTGATGCACGACGATGGAAAAGGCGTCCTGAGTCTCATCCTGTCGCTCATCGGACTGAATGTAAATCCTTCTCTCTGTTAAATTATTGTATCTCAATGTTGAAGCCAAATATCTCAAGTTACCGTATTTATATATCGGATTATAAGTCGCAGTTTTTTTTCATAGTTTGGCCGTGGGTGCGACTTATACTCTGGAGTGACTTATGTGTGAAATTATTAACACATTACCGTAAAATATCGAATAATAGCCCGGACTATTATTTATTTCATTCACGTAAGAGACTAGGCGTGTATTTGAATCCAGGGTATTTGGGACAGGTGATTAATTACTTCCTCGCAAAAAAAAAATCCCTAACCCATACAGACCAATTTGATCTCATGTGGGCCGGATCATTAAAAAGGGAGAAGGAAGGACAGACAGAAGGGAGGGAGGGAGGGAGGAAGGAAGGAAGAGTAGACAGAGGGGAAGGAGGAAGGAAGAACAGAAGGAAGAAAGGGAAGAAGGACAGATGTAAGGAAGCACAGAAGGAAGAAAGGAAGGAAGGAACGAAGAAAGGAAAAAGGGAAGGTAGGAAGGAAGGACAAGAACACAGGATGGCAAGTGGGCCGGATCACACCCCTTGGCGGGCAGAACCTGGCCCCCGGGCCGCATGTTTGACACCCCTGATGTATATTATCTAGCACACACTTTCATATACATTTCTGTTTGAGTATGAAAGGCACCAGGATGCTTTGTCGATCTGCACACACACAACATTATGAAACAAATCTAACTCCATAACTTCCTTTACTGTGTTTCTGTCGTAGATCACTCGGTCTGTGGCTCAGATTTGGGACTTCCTGTGCGGGACGCTGCTGTACGTCCAGCAGCAGCAGCTGTGTGTGGAGAAGAGTCTGCAGGACGTCGTTCAGCAGTGTGTCGACTTCCTGAAAGAGAAAAACCTCGTCACCGCCTCTGCAGACGCACACGGGGAAAGTCTGCAGGTCACCAAGCTGGGAAGAGCTACATTTAAAGGTAAGTCAACCCTAACCCTCAGCACTCAGTCAGTCAGGCTTCAGTAGTACTCAACCCTCAGACTGACACTGGAGTGACTGTCTGTGTGTTTTCAGGCTCGGTGGATCTGACTCGCAGTGACCAGCTCTACTCAGACCTCTCTAAAGGTTTGGAGGGTCTGCTGCTCAACAGTTACCTCCATCTGGTCTACCTGGTGACACCGTATGACATGATCTCACAGTGCAAACCTGACTGGATGATTTACTTCAGACAGGTGAGCGTCACCCGTCACACATCATGAGTCTGTTTAGTGTTGATGAAGCGTCCTGACAGATGTCTCTCTCTCTCTCTCTGTCTCTCTCTCTCTCTCTCTGTCTCTCTCTCTCTCTCTCTCTCTCTCTCTCTCTCTCTCTCCCTGTCTGTCTGTCTGTCTGTCTGTCTGTCTCTCTCTCTCTCTCTCTGTCTCTCTGTCTCTCTCTTTCTCTCTCTCTCGTCCTGTCTCAGTTCACGCTGCTTTCCGCTGCAGAGCAGAAGATGTCCGCCACCGTCGGAGTGCCTGAAAGTTTTGTAGCTAGAAAAGCTGCAGGTCAGACTGTGAAGAAGGTAAGAAAGCATTATCAAGAGTCTGTTTTCAGTTAGTGTTTTAAAACATATAACAGAAATATGTTTATAAAAGAGTTTCCTGTCTGAGGATAAATAATCATAAATGATGAAGAGGGTTGTAATGTAAATGTTTCCTGATCTCCATGGTAACCAGATGAAATGTAATATTTAGAACAATAGTATTCCATTAGCTTTATTTAATATAAAAGTTATAATGTAAGATCATGCCAAACTAGTTGATATGGTGTTAGGTAGGAAGGAAAGAAGGAAGGAAAGAAGGAAGGAAGGAAGGAAGGATGTAAGATCATGCCAAACTAGTTGATATGGTGTTAGGTAGGAAGGAAGGAAGGAAGAAAGGAAGGGTGTAAGATCATGCCAAACTAGTTGATATGGTGTTAGGTAGGAAGGAAGGAAGGAAGGAAGGAAGGAAGGAAGGATGTAAGATCATGCCAAACTAGTTGATATGATGATGATGATGATGATGATGATGTGTTTCAGAGTGTGAACATGGTGGTGGTGAGCAGGATGTATTTGGCTCTCGTGCTGTTTTCTCTGCTGAAGGAGACGAGCTTGTGGAGCGTCTCCGACAAGTTTCAGCTGAGTCGAGGTTTCATTCAGACGCTGCTCAGCTCCTCGTCGGCCTTCTGCTCCTGCGTGCTGCACTTCACTGAGGTCAGAGGTCATCTGTGTATCTGCTCACATTCATAAATAACAGTGACAACTAGGCATGGGCCGGTATGAGATTCTGACGGTATGATAACCTTAGGTAAAAATATCACGGTTTCACGGTTTTATGATTACAGCTCTAAAATGTGATATTTTGAAATGTATTTATTTATTTAAAACCAAAAAAAAAGTTTTTTTCCCCATTGAACGGTCTTTTATTTTTAGTAAATATGTATTTAAAATAAAAAATAATGAAAAATAACTGAATTATTTCTAAATAAAAAAATAAATAAGTAGGTGCAGTCCTTAATGCAGTCCTTTAACTGAGGCTAAACCTGCAACTCAAGTCACGACATAAATGAATTATTTTTAGTGAAAAAAACACAAAATGCAAATAAATGCAATCACTGAACCTGTGGCTCAAGATCAGAACATGAATAAACACATCTAAGATAAATATAAATAAATGCAGGCAGGAGCTTAAAACTGAATCTCAACAGTTTTTGGAGACTTGATCATATTGGATGTATTTCCTCCTCGCGCTGCTACTGTCCGTTACCTTCTTCCTCCGAGCCGCGTCCGTCTGTCTTTTTACGGTAGCTGAAGTATAAATACAGACAGCCGACTTGGCGCTTTTAGACGGGGGGAAAGTTCGGGGGGCTCGCCTCCTTCAGCCATCATACAGCCTGCAGAGCTACCTGCTTGTATCAGCAACCGGAGTACGGGAGGGGTTGTACTTCACGCTGCAGCTGCACACAACCTGAGGGACCTCCACTTTCTCTCTGACCAGACGTCACATTAAAAACCTCCGCTCATACAGGAGGAACGATATGACGGAACAATTTAGTGATTTTGAAACCGTGACTTTTTCATACCGTGGTAAGCCTTGAAACCGGTAACCGACCCATGTCTAGTGACAGTGATGTGAGGTCTGATGGGAGGAGGTGTGCTTGCTGTGTTCAGGAGCTGGAGGAGTTCTGGCCGTTCAGAGCTCTGCTGACTGAGCTGACGCGGAGGCTGAGCTACTGTGTGCAGGCGGAGCTGATCCCTCTGATGGAGGTAGTCGGAGTCATGGAGGTCAGTGTGGAGCCTTCACACCACTGTTCACTGGGTTAGAAGGGAAAAGAAGTCATTCATACTTTGGATTTAATATATCATCATTTCGCTTGTGTCCATTTAACCCTTTATTGGGCAAATAATTATATTTGGTAACTTCCGTAAATATCCCAAAATATCCTTCCTTCCTTCTTTCCTTCCTTCCTTCCTTCCTTCCTTCTTTCCTTCCTTCCTCCCTGCCTTCTTTCTTCCTTTCCTCTTTTCCTTTCTCCCTCCCTCGTTCCTTATTTCCTCCGTCCTTCCTTCCTTTCCTTCCTTCCATCTGTTCTTCCTCCCTCCCTCCTTCTCTCCTCCCTCCCTTCCTTCTTTCCTTCCTCCACCCCCCTTTCTTCTTCCTGTCCTTCCTTCCATCTGTCCTTCCTCCCTCCCTCCTTCTCTCCTCCCTTCCTTCTTTCATTCCTCCCTCCCTTCTTTCCTTCCTCCCTTCCTTCCTTCATTCCTCCCTCCCTCCCTTGCTTCCTCCCTTCCTTCCTTCTTTCCTTCCTCCCTTCCTTCTTTCTTTCTTTGCTCCCTCCCTCCCTTCATTCCTCCCTCCCTTTTTTCCTTCCTTTCTTCCTTCCTTCCTTCCTTCCTTCCTTCCTTCCTCCCTTCCTCCCTTCCTCCCTTCCTTTCAATGAGTGTCCTATAAAGGGTTAATAAATTGGGCTAAAAGTGTAATTATTTTTACTCTGCCAGGAAACCAATTTCTCCTTTTAATTCTGAATCCATACATACCTCATATGTTAAAATTGGATAATCCAATCAAAAGTTATAACAGTTTACATATTTTGCAGCGCCCCCTAGAGGTCTTTTTTTTAATCTGTGTGTTTGACACTCGGACCAAAGTTGTTCTATAGACCCTTAACTTCAACTTAGAAGTGAAAACCAAACTTTAACATCAATTTGAAATGACTGAGTCTTAAGCAACCCCACTAATATTCTGTGTTGTCTTTCTATTAAACTGATGCTGTGCTGAAGTGATGTAGTTCACTGCACGGCCACCAGGGGGCAGCGTTGACTGTTGAAACAGGTGGCTGAGCTCAAAGAAGGCAAAAAACATGAAAATATCACCACATAACTTTATTTTGAGATGTAAATCATCTCAAAATAAAGTTATGTGGTGATATTTTCATGTTTCCTTCCTTTCATCCTTCCTTGTCTTCTTTCCTTCTTTGTTTCCTTCCCTCCGTCCTTCCTTCATCTTCTTTTCCTTTCTTCCTTTCCTTCCTTCCATCTTTCCTTCATCTTCTTTTCCTTTCTTCCTTTCCTTCCTTCCTTCCATCTTTCCTTCATCTTCTTTTCCTTTCTTCCTTTCCTTCCTTCCTTGCTTCCTAATCCCTTTTCCTTCCTTCCTTCCTTCCCTCGGTCCTTCCTTCCTTCCTTCCACCTTTCCTTCATCTTCCTTTCCTTCCTTCCTTCCATCTTTCCTTCATTTTCTTTTCCTTTCTTCCTTTCCTTCCTTCCTTCCATCTTTCCTTCATCTTCTTTTCCTTTCTTCCTTTCCTTCCTTCCTTCCTTGCTTCCTAATCCCTTTTCCTTCCTTCCTTCCTTCCCTCGGTCCTTCCTTCCTTCCTTCCACCTTTCCTTCATCTTCTTTTCCTTTCTTCCTTTCCTTCCTTCCTTCCTAATCCCTTTTCCTTCCTTCCATCTTCAAAAGCAGTTTATTATCATTATTAATATTATTATTATTTATTGTCTCTATTCATGTTTGAAACCGACCGATAATCCTCTGGTCACTGATCACTATACTGTCCTTTAACCCTTTATTGGGCAAATAATTATATTTGGTAACTTCTGTAAATATCCCAAAATATCCTTCCTTTCCTTCCTTATTTCCTTCCTTCTTTCCTTCCTTCCTCCCTGCCTTCTTTCTTCCTTTCCTCTTTTCCTTTCTCCCTCCCTCGTTCCTTATTTCCTCCGTCCTTCCTTCCTTTCCTTCCTTCCATCTGTTCTTCCTCCCTCCCTCCCCTCCTCCCTTCCTTCCTTCTTTCCTTCCTTCCTTCCTCCCTTCCTTCCTTATTTCCTTCCTCCCTTCCTTCTTTCTTTCCTTGCTCCCTCCCTTCCTTCCTTCCTCCCTTTTTTCCTTCCTTTCTTCCTTCCTTCCTTCCTTTCAATGAGGGTCCTATAAAGGGTTAATGCAACATCATTCTTCTTATTTATAATCTGTCAGATCACAGAATCAATATGAACTTTAATCACAGCTCAGAAACACGACCTGTGAGATCATAGAGACGGCAGATAAAACTATTAATACATTTTCACTTCATGTTTACAGATGTTTGAATATTTCCACCTTTTTGTTGCTTCTGATTTTCTCTGTAATCACTGATTTTTATGTTATAGACTCTGAAATTCAGCTGATTTTGGCTTCTGAATCCTGACTGATCAGATTCTCCCTCTGATAATATTGATTCTACATTATTTACACAGTTTAAATATATTTAAAGTGTGATCACCTGGTTAAACAGTGATTCCTGTTAGTTGGGAATCTTCTTCTGAAAATCAGTTTCATAAGATCAAGAAACTAATATTCAGCATATTTACAACAATTTTGATTTGTTGTAACCTTTTTCATTTTGTCCTTGTAAAACACTTTGTAATCTCTGGTTTTAATAAGTATTATATTAAACATTATTATTAATATTTGTTGTATTTTTCCTCCAGTCGAGAGCGAAGCAGCTGTACAACGCCGGCTATAAGACTCTGACTCACTTGGCGAACGCCGACCCAGCAGTTCTCTCCAAGACGATAGAAAACCTCTACAAGAAACAAGCCAACCTGATCGTGGCCTCGGCTAAAGTGAGCACCATGTTAACGTCTTCTCAGTGCTGCTCGCTTTGACTCGTAGTCAGAATTAACACGTGAACTGTTCCTTGTGTGGTCAGATGACGTCTCTCTGTGTTCCAGATGCTGCTGAATGAAAAGGCGGCGGCGCTGCAGGAGGAAGTGGACGAGCTGCTGATGATGCCCGTAGACTTCCCCTCAGCTTCACACACACTCCTCACCTGAGCTCATTCATTACTGAGAAGTTTTATTCTCTCTGCAAACAACTGATCTGGGAACAACTTCATTTTTTTATGTCATTGTGTCACTGAAAATATATCATAATAATCATTATAATAATTATTATTATTAATAAAATAATGTCTTAGATCGACTCTGCTTGATGATTTTTTCAATGTGAGAAGTGTAATACTGTAACTAAGGGGTGGAAGAAGTACTCAGATCCTTTACTGCAGTAAAAGTACTGCAGTATTATAGTGATGTAGTATGCAGTATTACAGTAAATGTACTGCAGTATTATAGTGATGTAGTATGCAGTATTACAGTAAAAGTATAGAGTGGTCTACTATAGTGTATAATAATAATAATGTTCAGAATAAACAATGACAGATTTGTACAGAGAGGTTAGATAGTTAATGAACCCTGAGAGAAAGATTATATATTAATGACAGAACTATCTAAAGTACATTAAAGCTGTTAAAATAAAACCATTTGAACCTGAAGCATGAGAGTTTATCTCTGGTTCAGTGGTTCAGTGACTCAGTGCAGACTTCCTTTAGATTTATTTTTACCTTTTCTATGTTACCATTGGTAGATTAATAAAACTACTAAAAGAAAAGAAAACCCTCCTCCTCTCCTACTGGACCATCTCTGACAGACAGCTTCACAAAATAAAGTTATTAATTAATTTTTAGGGGGAAAAAATACAATCATTTTTAAAGTATTTTTAAGGGGGGTTAAGATCAAATCTAGGGCTGATCTTATTTGATCTTATGTTAGTTTTGATGCTGTTGGACAGCAGCTCAAACAGCGTTTCTGTGTGTATGCTTGCATAATAGAGAAAGATCTGTTGTATGGTGTTCATTGTGGGTGGAGACTTTGGGGCCCCATATACTCTTGTTCCGGCCCTGCCTCTTCACATTCAGCTCAGCCGGTCCTCATTATCCAGGATACACAGTCCGCTCCGGTCCGCTCCGGTTGATTGAGTCCTTACCGGCCGGTTCGTCCCGGAGATGTTTCGGTTCTGGTGTGAAAAGGCAGAGAGGAAGCACAGAGGAAGCAGAGTGGAAGCAGAGCAGGAAGCGTTTCCTCTCACATGTGTTTCAGAGTACAAACAAACATCAGCAGCAGTAACAGTAACAGTGTGAGAGTCTGAACCATGAAGTGTGAGTTAGTGTTGGTCTCTGCTCTCCTCTGGATCACCGACGGGTTCCTCTCCAACTTTACCGGGATGTGTTCACCGGGACTCACGGAGCGGGCTGCCGGGGAGTCGGTGCGTGTCTCCGTGGACTTGTCCCGGTTGGTCCACCGGGTCGATCCTCGCTTTCTGTCCGTCACCATCGATGCCAGTCTGGCTTCAGAGGAGAAGTTCATGTACCTCCTCAGGTCAGTCTCTCTCTCTCTCTCTCTCTCTCTCTCTCTCTCTCTCTCTCTCTCTCTCTCTCTCTCTCTCTCTCTCTCTCTCTCTCTCTCTCTCTCTGTGTGTCTCTGTGGTTCAAAGTTTAATCTTCAGTCAGACTCAAAGTTCAACGGCCTGAAAGAAAACAAGTTAAAACACATCTGAACACTTTGTCTTCTCCTCATGTGACCAACAACACACAAACACACACATAAACACACACACACAAACACACACACACACACAAACACATTCAAGACACATTCCTGCAGCTCATTCACATTCGAAACTGTTCTGTTTTATCTATCTATCTATCTATAGTTGCATTCTTCACATGTAATATAATAATTTGAAACCTTTATGTTGTGTTTATTATAACACAGTTGGACCGTAGTTTGACTTTCTGTTCAAGTATAAAAACTAGGGCTGTGAAACGATTAATTTTTTAATCGAGATTAATCGCAGAGTTTCCATAGTTAATCACGATTAATGGCGATTTGAATTGCATGTTTAAAATCCTGTTATTTTCCATTTGAAGGCAGTTTTAAGCCCATAATGTAAAGCATTTCTTACCAGAGTGTCTTAACTGGGAATCAATCACGGCTCTGCTGCGACTCCCACACTCCAAAATGCTCCTTTGGTGGAGCTGAGGCTGGCTTGGCTGCACCTGGGTGTTTAGCGTGGAGGTGCTAACTCAAACTCCACGTACTCCGGTGGTAGTTAAACTCCGTTTGACACAGGTTGCATTTTACTTTTGACTTGTCAACTGAAGCGTCTGGAAGTGTTTTAAAGTTAAACAAGCCGTTCAAAAGTCCAGTAGCTCTCTTACTTTCCATCAGCGCGGTAGGTTTACTGCAGGAGGCCACTTCAAAGCATAGCGCTACAGCTAGAGGAGCCGTCTACGGGGGAGTAGAAGGGACAAAAAGGCTTGACACATTAAAATGAGATTAAAAAAAATTAACGCGTTATGGATTGCATTAATCTAATTGCGATTAACGCGTTAACGCTGACAGCCCTAATAAAAACTAAAGAATAAAGTGTGACTGTGTGAAAGCTTCATGAAGGATTAACCTCAGTAATGTGAGTAAAGACACTAATAATAATAATGTGAGCGTATGAAGAGTTAAATATGAAGCAGCTGTTTAACTGGACTTCCTGTCTGCTGTTAATGTGCTGCCATCTGTTTCTAACTTTCCTCTAAAGCTGCTTTTATTCCCTCTGAACTCTGGAGTCAGATTATCTCACATTGTGATGAATTATTATTTCACTCAGCTCAGAGGGGCTAAATAATTGGATTTGCTTTAAAACATCAGTTAATCAGATTAAATGAATCTTTTTATAATGGAACAAAAACAACTAAATAATGATGTGGATATGGAAACAAGACGAGCTTTGAAGCAGAGGGGGGGTTAGTGGTTTAGTGGTTTAATGACTCAGTGCAGACTTCATTTACATTTATTTTTACCTTTTCTAACTGGGAATGTTACCAGTGATAGATTATTAATATTAAAACTACTGAAAGAAAAGAAAACCTCCTACTGGACAACTATGGGACTTAACTTCAGAGCAGTGAGAGACAAGTGATTATTTAATCTGGTTTGAATTGTGCCATGAAATACAGTTTAAAAGATCATCAAGAGAGTTTGACATAAAACTGTTGAAGTATGTGACAAAAAAAAACTTAATTAGAAAGACGACAACCTGAAGTCGATAGCTGCTGAAGTGAAACAAGTAAAAACGTCTCTTTCTTTCTTTCTTTCTTTCTTTCCTCAGCTGACTGGTTTGGTATTAATTGGTACACTTAAAACTCAGGTGTGATGTTACCAGTGATAGATTATTAATATTAAAACTACTAAAAGAAAAGAAAACCTCCTACTGGACCACGACAGGACTTAACTTCAGAACATCGAGAGACAAATAATTGTACCATGAAATACACATAATGTATGATGTTTGTCAGTTTAAAAGATCATTGACATAAAACTGTTCAAGTATAAAACTAAAGTCATTAGAAAGACGACACAACCAAAAGTTGTTAAAACATTCTGCTGATAGCCGCTGAAGTGAAACGAGTAAAAACGTCTTTCTTTCTTTTCTCAGCTGATAAAAGGAACAGAAATCAGTGGATAAAACACATCAGGAATGTGGCCCCTCTTGGTGTCATTGACTTATATATTGTGCAAGATGAGAGATGTTTTATAGTGTGTTCTGTTTGTTCTCAAAAAGTCAGAATTTCCAAGTTCCTCAATCACAAAGTTCAACTGGGATTCCCCTTAAAGTCAGATTTTCCAACTAGGAAAGATCAGAATAACCTCAGAGTCCCTGATAGTAACTTCCTGTTTATCAGCACTCGGTCTTATTAGTGTCTCACAGCTCTGTCCGTGGACGTGATGCTGTTTGTATCAACAGGTTTTGCTATCAGGTGATGATGGCTAACCTGGATACAGATACTGGTACACTTAAAACTCATCATCATTCCCAGACTCCGACTTCCGAGGTTAAAGAAATGCAGCATTAGTTCACTGAGCCGGTTCAGATGTTTAATTCATGGCACAATTCAGACAGGATCAAACCCCAGATAAGAACCTGTCTGGGTCCTTTTAAAACTTTTCCCTTATATGAAATAAAGACGTTTCTATTTCTATACAAACCCAACAGTAAGTATTAGAGTTTAATCTATCTATCTATCTATCTATCTATCTATCCATCCATCCATCCATCCATCTATCCATCTATCCATCTATTCATCCATCCATCCATCCATCCATCTATCCATCTATCTATCCCTCCATCCCTCCCTCTATCTCTCTATCTCTCTATCATCTATCCCTCTATCTCTCTATCCATCTATTCCTCTATCTATCATCTACCTATCTACCTATCTACCTATCTGTCTATCTGTCTATCCGTCCATCCATCCATCCACATTGCTCACAGTCCAAGTTAAAATGTTTTTCTTCTTTCTTATTTTATCTTCATTAATATTTAATTCTTCATAAGCTTCCTTCTATGAAGTTGATCTGTTATCAGTGAAACAGGAAGCTCGTTATTACTTCATATCTTCCACTGAGAGTCCTGCTTGTGTGGTTTACCCTCAGAGATATGAAGCTTCATCACACTTTATGATTTTTATCATTCAGATTTTAACTCTTTATTGGGTAAATAATTATATTTGGTAACTTCTGTAAATATCCCAAAACATCCTTCCTTCCTTCCTTCCTTCCTTTCCTTCCTCCCTGCCTTCTTTCTTCCCTTCCTCTTTTCCTTTCTCCCTCCCTCGTTCCTTATTTCCTCCGTCCTTCCTTTCCTTCCTTCCATCTGTCCTTCCTCCCTCCCTCCTTCTCTCCTCCCTTCCTTCTTTCCTTCCTCTGTCCTTCCTTCCTTCCTTTCCTTACTTCCATCTGTTCTTCCTCCCTCCCTCCTTCTCTCCTCCCTTCCTTCTTTCCTTCCTCCATCCCCCTTTCTTCTTCCTTTCTTCCTTCTTTCTTCCCTTCCTCCCTCCCTCCTTCTCTCTTTCTTTCCTCCTTCCTTCCTTCCTTCCTTCCTTCCTCCCTTCCTATCTCCCTTCCTTTCAATCAGTGTCCTATAAAGGGTTAACATGAAGTTTTTTTTGTTTTTTTTTGTTGTCAGCGCTCCGAAGGTCCGAACGTTGGCCCGAGCTTTAACTCCGGCGTTTCTGAGGTTTGGAGGAACCAGACAGGACTTCATGGTGTTCACTCCTCAGTATGATCGGCTCAGCACGTTCAATGCAGGTAACACCACATGACTTACTGATCCTCATGGACCACATACACTGCAAGACTACTACTATTTATATCAAGTATGTTAATTTTAACTCTTCCACAGTGAGGAGTCATGATGTCGTGATGAGTCAGCTGACGTTTGCTTCCTGTCAGTAAACATTTAGCAACCACAGACACAAACCTCCAAACCTTCACTTCCTCTGTAAAATCCAACATGAGTCAACAGATAGGGGAGACCAGGGTCGGTTGTCACATTTCCTACTCTTGGTGAGAATTGCTGATCATCCAAACATCTTTTAACCCTTGAAGAGGCAAGAGTGGAAAATGAGATGTGAAGACTAAAATCTTAGTTATCTCACGTGCAGTAAAACATTTCCACAAATCTACTTTTAAAATATTTTGTATATTTTGGATTTTTATCAGTCAATCAATCTTTATTTGTATAGCGCCAAATCACAACAAAGTTATCTCAAGGAACTTTACACATAGAGCAGGTTCTAAACCGAACTCTTCAGGTTTTAACTTTAAAACGATCTTTTAGCAACCTACTGCTTAACATCTGCTGCTTTTGCTCCCCTGTTAGCTCTACAGCTAATCGCGATTAGCGGTTAGCGGTTAGCCATGGCTTTTATGAGTTGTATCTCCTACAAAATACATTGTCCCTGTTAAAGTGTTAATGTTCATAATGATAAACAACTGAATGCTTTATACATTCTTTCTTTCTCTGCTCATTAATATCATAGTTTTTGAGTTTTATCATTTTTCTATCAAAGTATAAACTTACCACAAGCTTCAATTCTACCAATCTAGTCGTCCCAATTCAAGGCACATACAATTAAATAACCACCTTAACCCTTTATGGACACTCATTGAAAGGAAGGAAGGAAGGAAGGGAAGGAAGGGAAGGAATGACGGAGGAAAGAAGGAAGGAAGGAAGGTAGGGGGGAGGAAAGAAAGAGAGAAGGAGGGAGGGAGGGAGGAAGGGAAGAAAGAAGGAAGGAAGGAAGAAGAAAGGGGGATGGAGGAAGGAAAGAAGGAAGGGAGGAGAGAAGGAGGGAGGGAGGAAGAACAGATGGAAGGAAGGAAAGGAAGGAAGGAAAGGAAGGGAGGAAGGAAAGAAGGAAGGGAGGAGAGAAGGAGGGAGGGAGGAAGGACAGATGGAAGGAAGGAAGGAAAGGAAAGGAAGGGAGGAAGGAAAGAAGGAAGGGAGGAGCGAAGGAGGGAGGGAGGAAGGACAGATGGGAGGAAGGAAAGAAAGGAAGGATGGAGGAAATAAGGAACGAGGGCGGGAGAGAGGAAAGGAAGAACGAAGGCAGGGAGGAAGGAAAGAAAGGAAAGAAGGCAGGAAGGAAGGAAGGAAGGATATTTTGGGATATTTACAGAAGTTACCAAATATAATTATTTGCCCAATAAAGGGTTAACCAATCATGTTAGAGAGTCTGTATCTCCTGGTGCACGCTGCCTGTTTAAGGGTTAATAATGAAGCTTGTAATGAGTATCACTTTCACTTTTACAACTTATTATAACAAGATTAAGCATCAAAGACAAACCGACCCCATCACTGTGTTGGTATGTTAGTTATCAAAGAGGTTTCACTATCAAAGTAATGTGTAACTTATAAGTTTTTGAGATAGAAACACCAATTTATTTTATTTTTTTAAATGAACATCACCTCTATGATAGTACTCATTAATGCTCCGTGTGTTTAGACCATGAATTTGAACCAAGTGATGAGAAGTACCCATCTAGCCTTTTATTAAAACCATTGTTTCATAACTTCTCAGCGTTATGATTCCTGTTGGTTTCCACATGTGACAAACAACCCCAACCCAATTTAATAAATATTCTGACACTAGAAATTTTAAGTTCAATCAACTCGAAATTATAAAACGTGTTCTATATTTAATCATAAAACATTAGATGCTTCCATTAAGGTACTGTATGATAGGATTACATTACCTAACCCTAATCCACTTACAGTTTATTTAACCCTTAAACAGGCAACGTGCACCAGGAGATACAGACTCTTTAAACTTCCTGTCGTCCTCCCGGGTCAAATTGACCCCTTCTGTTTTGAATGTTCCTTCTTTCCTCCCTTACTTCCTTCCTTTTTTTCCAACCCTTCCTTCCTTCCTTTCTTCTATCCTTCCTTCGTCCCTCCTTCCCTCCCTCCCGTCCTTCCTTCCTCCCTCCTTTCTTTCCTTCTTCCTCCCTCCTTCCTTTCCTTCCTTCTTCCTCCCTTCCTTCCCCTCCTCCCTCCTTCCCTTCCTTCTTCCCTCCTTTCCTTCCTACCTTCCTCCCTCCTTCCGTTCCTTCCTTCTTACTCCCTTCCTTCCGTTCCTTCCTTCTTACTCCCTTCCTTCCGTTCCTTCCTTCTTACTCCCTTCCTTCCGTTCCTTCCTTCTTACTCCCTTCCTTCCCTTCCTTCCTTCCTCCCTCCCTCCTTTCCTCCCTTCCTTCCTTCCTTCCTTCCTTCCTTCCTTCTTTCCTTCCTTCTTTCCTTCCTTCCTTCCTTACTTTAGGAGCAAATGACATAACTAGTAAGGATTTTTTACATCTAATTTTCCACTCCTGCCTGTTTAAGGGTTAATGGAAACCCAAAGAAAACTATACATTTAAACAGTTAACCCTCCTGTTGTGCTCCCGGGTCAAATTGACCCTATCTCTTTTGACTGTTCCTTCCTTCCTTCCTTCCTTCCTTCCTTCCTTCCTTCCTTCCTTCCTTCCTTCCTTCCTTCCTTCCTTCCTTCCTTCTCTCCTTCCTACCTTCCTTCCTCATTCCGTCTTTCCTCTCCTTCCTCTTTTCCTCCTTCCTTCGTTACTTCCTTTCTTCCTTATTTCCTTTTTTCTCACTTCCTTCCTCATTGCCTGCCTTCCTTCCTTCCTTCCTTCCTTCCTCCCTCTTTTCCTCCCTTCCTTCTTTCCTTCTTTCCTCCTTTCCTCCCTTCCTTCGTTCCTTCCTCATTTCCTTCTTTCCCCACTTCCTTCCTCTTTCCTCCCTCCCTTCCTTCTTTCCTCATTTTGTTCATTTGTTCCTTCCTTCTTTCCTTCCTTCCTTCCTGCCTTCCTTGAACTGAGCACAACAGGAGGGTTAAAGATGATAGAAAGCAAATAAAAGAAATAAAGAAATGCTCCTGGTAAGTCAAAACTATGAAATGCAAATTATGTATTAGACACAGATAGAGCTCATTAATGTTAACAGGCTCATTTTAATCTGTAGTGTCTGGTCGGAGCGTATGATTATTATGACCTGTGGTGTTCAGGACTGTTCTTCACATGATATAAATGTGTGTTTTCAGAGCGATCCTGTGAGGAGCTGCGGCTGCCTTCATGGCTGGAAGAGAAGCTGAAGAGAGACTGGACTCAGCAGCAGTCGGTCCTGATGAGAGAAGACCTGCAGAGGAAATACAAACGCCTCAAGTTCACAGGTGAGAGTGAGTCGTTCAGGTGAGAGTCAGATGTTCAGGTGAGAGTGTGACGTTCAGGTGAGAGTCAGACGTTCAGGTGAGAGTCAGACGTTCAGGTGAGAGTGTGACGTTCAGGTGAGAGTGTGACGTTCAGGTGAGTCTGACGTTCAAGTGAGGGTGTGACGTTCAGGTGAGAGTGTGACGTTCAGGTGAGTCTGACGTTCAAGTGAGGGTGTGACGTTCAGGTGTGAGTGTGACGTTCAGGTGAGAGTGTGACGTTCAGGTGAGAGTGTGACGTTCAGGTGAGAGTGTGACGTTCAGGTGAGAGTCAGACGTTCAGGTGAGAGTGTGACGACGTTCAGGTGAGAGTGTGACGTTCAGGTGAGAGTGTGACGTTCAGGTGAGGGTGTGACGTTCAGGTGAGAGTGTGACGTTCAGGTGAGAGTCTGAGTGTGACGTTCAGGTGAGAGTGTGACGTTCAGGTGAGAGTCAGACGTTCAGGTGAGAGTGTGACGTTCAGGTGAGAGTGTGACGTTCAGGTGAGAGTGTGACGTTCAGGTGAGAGTGTGACGTTCAGGTGAGTGTGTGACGTTCAGGTGAGAGTCAGACGTTCAGGTGAGGGTGTGACGTTCAGGTGAGGGTGTGACGTTCAGGTGAGAGTCAGACGTTCAGGTGAGAGTCAGACGTTCAGGTGAGAGTGTGACGTTCAGGTGAGGGTGTGACGTTCAGGTGAGAGTCAGACGTTCAGGTGAGAGTGTGACGTTCAGGTGAGAGTGTGACGTTCAGGTGAGAGTGTGACGTTCAGGTGAGAGTCAGAGTGTGACGTTCAGGTGAGAGTCTGAGTGTGACGTTCAGGTGAGAGTCAGACGTTCAGGTGAGAGTGTGACGACGTTCAGGTGAGAGTGTGACGTTCAGGTGAGAGTCTGACGTTCAGGTGAGAGTGTGACGTTCAGGTGAGAGTCAGACGTTCAGGTGACGTTCAGGTGAGAGTGTGACGTTCAGGTGAGAGTCAGACGTTCAGGTGAGGGTGTGACGTTCAGGTGAGAGTGTGACGTTCAGGTGAGGGTGTGACGTTCAGGTGAGGGTGTGAGTGTGACGTTCAGGTGAGAGTCAGACGTTCAGGTGTGAGTGTGACGTTCAGGTGAGAGTCAAACGTTCAGGTGAGAGTGTGACGTTCAGGTGACGGTGTGACGTTCAGGTGAGAGTGTGACGACGTTCAGGTGAGAGTGTGACGACGTTCAGGTGAGAGTGTGACGTTCAGGTGAGAGTGTGAGTGTGACGTTCAGGTGAGAGTGTGACGTTCAGGTGAGAGACTGACGTTCAGGTGAGAGTGAGAGTGTGACGTTCAGATGAGAGTCTGAGTCAAACGTTCAGGTGAGAGTGTGACGTTCAGGTGAGAGTGTGACGTTCAGGTGAGAGTCAGACGTTCAGGTGAGAGTGTGACGTTCAGGTGAGGGTGTGACGTTCAGGTGAGAGTGTGACGTTCAGGTGAGGGTGTGACGTTCAGGTGAGAGTGTGACGTTCAGGTGAGGGTGTGACGTTCAGGTGAGAGTGTGACGTTCAGGTGAGAGTCTGCTGTTCTGACAGATAAGCTGACCTCCTGTGTGTCCTCCTCCTCTTCCTCCTCCTCCTCCTCCTCCTCCTCCGGCAGAGTTCACTGTAGACCTGCTGCACTCCTTCACTAACTGCTCAGGGATGGATCTGATCTTCGGGCTGAACGCTCTGCTCCGGACGGCCGATAACAGCTGGAACAGCAGCAACGCTCGCACACTGATGCAGTACTGTGAGTCCAGACAGTACAACATGTCCTGGGAGCTCGGCAACGGTAAACCCTCTGAACTCATCAGCAAACATTTAATAACTGATTCATACTTTACATCATTATCAATCAGAGGGAAAATAGCCTGATTCCAGCTTTACCAGTTAGTCTGTTCATGAATATCATCTTCAACTTGTTATATTATCCACTGTGTCCAATCTGATATATTATTATATATGACATCATTAGATTATTAATAGTGAAGCATCAGTGTTAGAGCAGCATGTTACTGTTGTAGCTGCTGGAGGTGGAGCTAGTTCATACTACTTTATATACAGTTAGCTAGTTTACACTACTTTATATACAGTTAGCTAGTTTACACTACTTTATATACAGTTAGCTAGTTTACTACTTTATATACAGTTAGCTAGTTTATATTACTTTATATACAGTTAGCTAGTTTATACTACTTTATATACAGTTAGCTAGTTTATACTACTTTATATACAGTTAGCTAGTTTACACTACTTTATATACAGTTAGCTAGTTTACACTGCTTTATATACAGTTAGCTAGTTTATACTACTTTATATACAGTTAGCTAGTTTATACTACTTTATATACAGTTAGCTAGTTTATACTACTTTATATACAGTTAGCTAGTTTATACTACTGTGGCGAGCTCACGTGGAAGAAGGTGAACTAAAAGACAGATTTCTGTTTCTTACAACTCCTGCGTCCCTTACACCGCTCGACCACAGGAGGTGCTCTTTATTCTACAGTAGAATTACCAACAACAGTACATGAATACTGGCCAGAGGTAATTAAACACACCAGGAGACTCAGTCGCGGTGGCTACACTGTTAACTACAGTCAACATCAACTTAGCACTATGTATGGCCATATAACCTGTAAACTCAAATAACACAATTAAACATGCACACAACATTACTAACACATGGCTTTCCTTTCAACATCAACAGTCCCCATGAGCCTTTGAGCTCAAACCAGAAAGCCAGCTCAAATTGTCCCAATCAGAGCGACCACTCCCCCCTCTGGTCGCTACATAGCCCCCATCTGAGGGGTCAGCCGTCCTCGGCAACCCCATCACTCAACACAAAGTCTTTCAAATGTCCAGGCTGCCGCCGCTGGCGAGCAGGCCGTCTGGGGCTCAAAGGGGGAGCAACTTGAGGAGAGGCACCCTGATCATCCTGTGGGAGGCTGCTACTGTCCCCCTCTCCAACTGAAAGCGGGGCAAGGGGTCGGTAGGGTGAGAGTCTGTCCCGGTGCAGCACCACCTTGCGCCCCCGACCGGGCATGCGCACCCGGTACACCACCTCCGACAATCGATCCAAGACCTCACCGGGCCCTTGCCAGTGGCTGCGGAGCTTGGGGGAAACCCCCTTCTTGCGGACAGGACAATAGATCCATACCTTGTCCCCTGGTATGAAGGCCTGCCCCTGGCATCGCGTATCATAGGCCCTCTTCTGCCGTACCCCAGAGTTGGCCTGGGCCTGGCGGGTGTAGTCGTGGACCACCTGAAGACGATCCCTCAGCCTACGAAAGTAGTCCATCTCTTTTCCCCCAGCAATCTCGGGTTCAGGCGGGGCACCAAACACCAAGTCGACTGGTGTACGGAGCTCCCGCCCGAACATGAGGGCAGCAGGCGTGCACTGGCTAGACTCCTGGACGGCAGTCCGATAGGACCACAGACCAGGGGTAGGTGGCGGTCCCAGTCGCGCTGGTGTTGGCTGGTGAGGATGGCGAGCTGAGTGGCCAGGGTGCGGTTGAAACGCTCCACTAGCCCATCGCTTTGAGGGTGGAGCGGCGTCGTCCTTGTCTTTTTCACCCCCAGCCGTCGACAGACCTCACTGAAGACTTGGGACTCGAAGTTCCGTCCTTGGTCACTGTGGAGCTCGGCGGGGACTCCGAAACGGGCAAACATCTCCTCTACCAACCTCTCTGCTGTTGTGGTGGCGCTCTGATCTGGCACCGCATATGCCTCGGGCCACTTCGTGAAGTAGTCCATGGCCACGAGGACATATCGGTTGCCGGAGTCAGTGACCGGGAAGGGCCCAAGGATGTCCACTCCAACTCGCTCCATTGGGGCCCCCACCAAGTACTGCTGTAGTGGGGCATGGGAGTGCCGAGTTGGTCCTTTCTGGGCGGTGCAGGAGTCGCAGCAGTGCACGTGCAGCTCCACATCTCGTCGGCAGCCAGGCCAGTAGAACCGCCCCCTGAGGCGCTTGAGGGTCTTGGCGTTCCCATAGTGCCCTGCCCCCACTGAACCATGGACGGTCTGGAGAACCTGCGGGCGGAGTGCCCGGGGCACTAGTAGCTGCAGGAGGTCATTTCCCCGTCCGGAGGCCTGCCATCTCCGGTAAACCAACCCGTTGTGAAGCTCGAAGTTGCCCCATTGGGAGTGATAGGCCTTCATTTCAAGCCCCAGTGCTGACACCTCTGTCCATGCAGGGCGCTGCCCCACCTCCAACCAGCCTCTCAGCAGCGCCAGGGTAGCGTCTGCCTCCTGCTGTTGCCTCAGCTGCTGAGTAGTCATTGGGAGCCACCCCTCCTCATTGGTGGTGAGGTCAACAGTTGCCCACCACTGCCTGTCAACTGGCCCCGTTCCTCTTGCCGCTGGCAGTAACGACACTCCAACGCTGCACAGGGCCGCCTGGAGAGTGCATCAGCATTGCCGTGATGTCGCCCTGCTCGATGCTGGATCTCAAAGTCGTACCCTTGGAGGGCCTCCAACCAGCGGGCCACCTGGCCTTCAGGGTGCTTGAAGTTCAGAAGCCAGGTAAGTGAAGCGTGGTCTGTGCGGATGAGGAAGCGGCTGCCATGCAGATATGGGCGGAAGTGCCGCAGTGCCACAACCACTGCCAGCAGCTTGCGTCGGGTGACGCAGTAGTTCTTTTCTGCCCGACTCAGGGCACGACTGAAGTAGGCCACTGCACGCTCCCCATCTCCTCCCTGCTGTGAGAGGACAGCCCCGATCCCCACATTGCTGGCATCAGTGTCCACGATGAAGGGTTGTTGGGGGTCGGGGTAGGCCAAGACCGGGGCTTCAGTGAGGGTCTCCTTGAGCCGGGTGAAGGCTGCAGCACAGGCATCGTCCCAGGCGAATGGTCGGCCCTTGTCGGTCAGGCGGTGGAGTGGGCTGGCGATGGTTGCAAAGCTTCTGATGAAGTGGCGGTAATATGACACCAGGCCCAGGAAACTTCGCAGTTCACTGATGTTTGCTGGGGTTGGCCAGTCTCGGACAGCAGCCACCTTGGCTGGGTTGGTGGCTACACCATGAGCACTGACGATGTGGCCCAGGAACTCTGTCTCCCTTGTCAGCAGGCGACACTTTGCCGGGTTCAGCCGCAGCCCTGCCTGTCGGATGGTAGTGAAGACCTCACGCAGGTTAGATAGGGCCCTGTCAAAGTCGTTGGCGTGTACTAGCAGGTCATCCAGGTACACGACACAGCGACTCCGAGGTACATCCGCCAGCACCCTCTCCATCAGCCGCTCAAAAGTAGCCGGTGCGTTGTAAAGCCCGAAAGGCATGACGCGGAACTGCCATAGCCCCTGTCCGATGGTGAAGGCAGTCTTTGGTCTTGCGTCGGGGGCCAGCTCCACCTGCCAGTAGCCACTGCGCAAGTCAAGTGAGCTGAACCAGCTGGACCCCAGGAGGTAGTCAAGCGCATCGTCGATGCGCGGGAGTGGGTAAGAGTCCTTCCTTGTGATGGCATTAAGGAATCGATAGTCCACACAGAACCGCCAGCTGCCGTCCTTCTTCCTCACCAAGACAACTGGGGCTGCCCATGGGCTGTCGGAGGGCTCAATTACTCCAGCAGCTAACATTTCGCGGATCTTGTCCTCTGCCACCTGCCGTTTAGCAAGACTCGGCCGATGAGGGCGTAGACGGATGGGCTTGGCGGAGCCGGTGTCGATGGCATGCTGGACCAACCCTGTATGCTTGCAGTCTTCGTCTCTCGCAGCGAAGATGTCCATGTAGTCCTCGAGGAGTTGTTTCAGCTCTTGGCATTGCTGCGAGTTTAGACCATCTTTGCTGCGTTGCCACAAGTCCTTTATGGCCTCAGTTGTCTCGGCAGAGGGAGGGACAGCAGGCTCTGGACTAGAGGCTGGGGCGGGCTGTGGCTGTGCAGGGACGCTGGTGGGTATGCTGGTGGGTGTGCTGGTGGGTGTGCTGGTGGGGGTGCTGGCAGTTGGGGAAACACAGTGGCTTGGTGCCTGCAGAGCAGCCGCTGCTTGGCGACTGGTACGTTGATCACTGGGCTGCTTCTTCTTCCGCCGGCCGGACTGGAGTGCCAAGGTCTCTGTGCCAAGGGTGATGGTTGCCTTCGACACATCGACGAAGGCTCTCCAACGTTTCAGCAAGTCCAGCCCAATGATACACGGGTTTCGGATGTTGGCGAGCCAGAACTTGTGCACCAGCACATGGCCTCCAGCCTGGATTGTCAGTCCCTTGTTTCCTCTCATGTCCGCTTTTTCTCCTGTCACTGTCATCAGTTGGGTGCTCGTTGGGGACCATGCTTTTGAAAGTGGGCCAATGGTGTTTGGGAGGATGCCAGGTCGCACCAGGGAAATGGTAGACCCCGTATCTACCAGGGCCCGGCACGGTTGGCCATCAAGTTGGCAAATCAGATACAGTCCTCTGGTGTGACCCAAGCAGCCGACCAGTGTGTACCGGCCTCGGAGGGGGGTTGGAGACTGGAGTGGTGGCCCCCTCACTAGACCACTCCGCTGTCGTTTCCCGCAGGTTGGATGACTTTGGTCTTTGGTGCAGGGGCTGGGCAGTTTCGAGCAACATGGCCAGGCTCATCACATCGGTAACAGCGGTCTGTTTGACGAGGGGGA
>JAJDFG010000597.1:5000-115352 GCA_021039105.1 Scomber colias | reverse complement strand
GGCCACCTGACAAATGTAAGTCAATATTCACCCCCCCCCCCCCATCCCCCTCCTCTTCCTAAAAGCTGATAAATGCTCAACTGTGTCCCCCCCAGCTAACTGCTAACTTTGTCTACAGGCGATTTAGTGCAGAGCAGGTGGCGTACAGTGACTCTATCAGACCTTATTTTTACACTAAACCAGCTGCTTGTTGCTACTGGAAACGAGGCCGATGAAAGGACCAAAACGAGCTGAAAGAGGCTGAAAAGCTCTTTAGAGATGAAGGGAACTCTGTGGGTTTTCATTTGATCCATTGTTAGTATGGAAATATTATTAAGTGCTGCTTTAAGTGCTTTTTTAATCACTTTTTATGAGTTTCCTGACACAGTATAAATATAAAAAAGTATAAATATAGAGGAGATATATGATATGAATATTAAACTGTTTATTATAATTAAGAGGATCTATGTGTTGAGAGCTTCTTGGGGTCTGTGTCTTAAAAGCAGCATAAGGTTTGTTGAGCATTTTGTATTTTTGAAACGACATTTGCACCATTTTATTTTTACCAAAAGTAAGACTGAATGCTCCAGAAAATGTCAAATGGTGTAACCACAAAAGAATGATACATATTTAATATTTTATCCACCAACAGTGTATTTAAGTGGACTTATAAAAATAATGTCTTTATTAAAAAAACATCAAATGAAAAGAAACATTTTTGGAGTATTTCTACATTTAAATTTTAAAGCATTTTGTCAATATTGAGCAGGACAAATCCTAAAAATAGCAATTTTTTCTAAATAACTGTGTGACATATGATGTAAAAATGGGTTAAAAAAACATTGTGTTGTGTTGAAAAAGTGGATTATAGTTATTCCACCTTCCTTCCTTCCCTCCCTCCTTCTTTCCTTCTTTTCTACCTTCCTTCCTCCTCCCTTCCTTCCTTTCTCCCTCCCTCCCTCCCTCCTTCCTTCCTTCCTTCCTTCCTTCCTTCCTTCCTACCTTCCTTCCTCCTTACCTTCCTTCTTCCTCCCTTCCTTCCTTCCTCCCTCCTTCCCTCCTTACCTTCCTTCTTCCTCCCTTCTTTCCTTCCTTCCTTGACTCAAGGTCAACAGGAGGGTTAAATTTATTCATTTTCCTGTATATAATCAGATTCTTATGAAAAAAAATACTGGTTACACCAATTGACACTGAGTTGTATCACGTCATTGACCCTTATACAAATACGACAAATAAGACGTGATTAAATCAAGTTAAGAGTGAACAAAGAATGAATAACTAAGTCAATGTAAAATGAATCTGAAACTGATGCATAACCAAAAATGTCTGTATATCACACAACACCTGCAGTCTGGATTATAGATGTGCTTGATGTCCGTCAGTAAAAGGTTCCAGTCTGACCAAGCTTTTGTATAGAAGACTATCTTTATTGTTTTAGGTCTGAGATTCTTTCCAGCATTCTCTCTGTAAAACGCTAATGTCTTTTCATAAGGGATCTATAATTTCTACTTGCAATTGAAGTGAACACGTGAAACAAACTGGAAAGTATGCGACCACGTTTCTCTCCGCCGTTCCTCCGAGAACAAAACGATGAGACGGTCCCTGTCTGGAAAACACCTTACAGAAAACCCACGACGGTCGAGGAATTCAACGACAAGAGGGAACTTTGTTATGCGGGAGGATCCTGACAGAGCATCATTCATTAGACGGCCTCCCTGTTCGGCTCTCAGAGGGACCCTTGTGTATAATGAGGAAGCTTATAGGCACAGTCAGCAGGAGTTAATCCAGACTTTTATTACATGACCTCTCCAGACCCCCGCAATAAATCTGACGCCAGATGAGTGCCGGTGTCCGTTTTTGTCCCAAACAGCACAAAGCTGCAGTGAGGAGGAAGAGGAGGAGGAGGAGGAGGAGGAGGAGGGATACCTGTGCTGTACTAATCATCGAGCTCGTTAAGGATTTAACGTTTAAGAGCTCTTTTTATAGATCATGTCTGATGTTTGCTTTTCATGATGCTTGAAGATTACAGAGTTCGAGATTACGTTTTTCCCCTCTGAACATCTAACAGTGTGTTTCTTGTATTTTTTTGTGACTCTACTTCCTGCTAATTTTTTTGCCAAAATCCATGCCTGGTCACACAAGGGTTAAAAGAAATGTATAAATAAAAATGTGAGTGAGTGTGAGAACATCTGCAGGACGTTAGGACAGTGTGAGAGGACAGGAAGTGGCTGTGATTGGCTGACCGACATGAAAGCCTGGTGTTTGTATGTGTGTGTGTGTGTGTGTGTGTTTTTGCGTCTGCTGCACCTGCAGGGGTCTGCTCCAGGCCCGGGGGGATCTGAGTCTGTGACAGTCCAGACGGGGATTTTATCCGGTCCCCTGCCCCGCTGGTCTTCCTGCCACCGGCCGCAGCCGAACTCTGCTGCAGCGCTCTCCACGGACGGAAAACTTGGATGAGTTGCAGCCATCTTTGCTGGGACTCGGTTCCTGAGGTTTCATTAGAGCAACAAAAAAGATAATGTCAGTGTTAAAGTATAAACAACACAGACCTGATAATCTCAAGACCTCGAAGTCTGCAGTGTTTATGCAACTTCAGAATACTATCAATACAACATGAAACTAACTCAGTATAAATTCATTGTTCTGTTATGTTTTCCATTATCTGATTATTTACTTTATAAATTGTCAGGAAACCATTAAAGAAAAGTTTATAAATTCCATTCAAATGTCCAACAGCTGAACTTCAACAGTCTAAAATCATTTTAAGAAATGATTGATCAACCAAGAGAAAATAATCTGCAACTATTTTGATAATTGATTAATCACTTATAATCAGCAAATTGATTGACATGCATAGAAATGCAGCAAATCCTCAAATATAAGAACCTGGAACTTGCCAACATTTGCATTCTTGCTTTGATGAATAATCAGAACAATAAAAAAGTGTTGATTAACTTTACTTTGATGGTCTAATTAATTTAAATTTAGTTAATGGACTGATTTTAGTATTATTGCTTTAGATTAAGGTTTTGTTACTGATAGCGGGGCTAAATTACTTGTCCTGATGAGGATGGAGCTAAAGGGAAAAAAAGCCAATCATATAAAATAAAATAAAATAGTTCCTCCACTTGGGATCATAACTGTGCTGACTTCATGGTAATCTGCCGACTAGATTATGAAGTTTAGATTAGGTTATTTTGTGCGCAAAATGGATATTTATTAAAATTATTATTATTAACCAAAAAAGCCAGATTTCTAAATCTTCTGGAAAACTTGACTATACTCAGAAACATTCATAGCAATCTGCCCAGTAGACTTTCATACTTGTAGCCATGACAACAATAAAAACTGGTCTAAACTGAAATATCTCAACATTTATTACAGTTTTTACATTAAATGTCGTTCTCACATTGACGTTCCCATGACGATGAATCCTAATAACTTTGGAAATCCCCTGACTTTTCTTCTATGTCACCACTACAATGAGTAGTTGAGTGTATTAGTAGTTTACAGTAATATCGTAACTATAACTATCTGATAAATAGTTTGCCAGGAAATTTGGATATTTTGGTCTCATACTGACCCAACATGTGAACTGAAGGGGTCACCTAAAATATCAAGATTCCTCCTTTGGGAACCATAAATATGTTGTATGTTTAATTTCATGGAAATCAGACTAATAGTTGGTGAGTAATCTTTCCTCCTCATCCTCGCTAATAGGACACACACAGTGTGTACTTTAACCCTCCTATTGTCCTCGAGTCAAGGAAGGAAGGGAGGAAGGGAGAAAGAAGGAAGGAAGGATGGAAGGGAGGAAGGAGGGAGGAAAGAAGGATAGAAGGAAGGGAGGAAGGAAGGAGGGAATGGAGGAAGAAAGGAAGGAAAGGTGGGAGGGAGGAAAGAGGGAAGGAAAGAAGGAAGGAGGGAGGGAGGAAAGGAAGGAAGGGAGGAAAGTAGGAAGGAGGGAATGGAGGAAGAAGGAAGGAAAGAAGGAAAGGAGGGAGGGAGGAAAGAAGGATAGAATGAAGGGAGGAAGGAAGGAGGGAATGGAGGAAGAAGGAAGGAAAGGAGGGAATAGAGGAAGAAGGAAGGAAAGGAGGGAGGGAGGGAGGAAAGGAAGGGAGGAAGGAAGGAGGGAATGGAGGAAGAAGGAAGGAAAGGAGGGAGGGAGGAAGGAAAGAGGGAAGGAAAGAAGGAAGTAGGGAGGGAGGAAAGGAAGGAAGGAAGGTAGGTATGAAGGAGGGAAGGAGGAAACGAAGGAAGGGAGGAAGGAAGGTATGAAGGAGGGGAAGGAGGAAAGAATGAAGGAAAGAAGAACAGTCAAAACAGACGGGGTCATTTTGACCCGGGAGGACGAAGCACAGAGTGAACATCTGCTTTGCTACCTGGTTGGTAACCGGGTCCACTTTGCGTTTCTTCTTCTGATTCTGCTTGTTAGTCCGTAGGAAGACGGCGAGCTGTTCACTCCACCTGGTAAAAAAAGACACAGCAGAGACAAGAAATTACAAAAAACTCCTCCTTTAATTATCCTGTTTTCATCCTGAGAATACCGACCCATTAATGGCGTCTTTGTTGTCACCGCGGATGAATATTTCCTGCTCCGGTGTGATGATGCAGAGAGCGTTTCTTTGGCTCGTCCTGGGCTCGGCGTCTGCGATGTCCGTACACAGATTCATGTTCACCGTCCCCTGCGGCAGCGTGCTCGGCTGCAGGAGAAACAGAGCAGCTTGTTATGAACATAGACTGTATAAAAGAAATGGACGTAACATCCGTGACGTCACCCATTGGTTTGTGGACTGCTGCTCGGAAGCCAATAGTTTCAAATCTAGGCAGCGCCATCTTGAAAATTTCAGGTGCATGCTGGGGAAAAATAAAAACACGGATTCTACTTATATGGGCATGAGGCGGGGCCATGGGCGGAGCGGGGAGGTTGCTATGGTTGCGAGGGCTGGATCTCGAGGACATTGGTCAATCAACCTGTCAATCAGGACGTAGCCACGCCCTAATGCATACCCTGCTTTATCGTCACATATAAAATCAGGGAGGCCAAAATGTCCCAAATGAACATCATACTGCATTGAAGAAGGCTTTAAACTAGCGATTGAGACCATAAACACATTTTGAAAACGTTTACTGAGGTTAGAAATCAAGTGAGAAGTTGGTGAATTCTCCATTGACTTGTATAGAGACGGTCGCCCCCTGGTGGCCTTTTGATAGAATGCAGTTCTAAGTTACTTCTGTGTTGGCCTCATTTCAGAGGACCGGAGCTCCCCGCCTGGTTATGAACTAAGAGCTCGCTGAATTTATGTAGGTTTGACCACCAGAATCAGCGGATGAATAGTTTGTGTGGTTAAGTACGGCATGAAAGAGATTTGAGGGGATCACAGAGAGAGAGAGAGAGCGAGAGAGAGGGGGGGGGGGGGGGGGGGGGGGGATGTGTGCATTAGAGGACAGGCTAAGCCCAAATCATCTGCTGTGGTTGTGCATGCGACATCTGGCCTAAAGATGCGTGCTTGATCCCAACATACTGTAAATGCACATAGACACAGGACACGGCTTATGTATGTTTGTTTGCTGCAGTTCTCTCCTCACCAGTTCATCCAGAGCGAAGCTGAGGCTGCCGTGTTCGTACAGGATGAAGAAGCGCCGCTGCCATTTCTGAGGGAACAAAATCATCAAAATCAATACAGTGACTTTTTGTGTGTGTGTGTGTGTGTGTGTGTGTGTGTGTGTGTGTGTGTCTTGAGAGAAAAGTCACAGTGTAGTTTTTATCATGTCCTACCCTCGATCTCTGCATAGGGTTGTCAAAATCTGTCCCAACGGGGGCCAAGCAGAGCCAGCCTGCGTAGATGGGTTTCGCCTGTCAGTCAGGAGAAGAAGAGGAAACAGGAAAGTCTCGTTAATGTACAGCATCCTTTATTTAAATACAGTATCAGGTTCTCAGTTTATTGATATTGGTTTGTTGGAGCTTTGAGATCCAACATCTAAAAACAGGAGTCTATTAATCCTTCTGTTGTCCTCGAGTCAAGGAAGGAAGGGAGGAAGAAGGGAGGAAGGACAGAAGAAACAAGGAAGGAAGGAAACAAGGAAGGAAGGAAGGAAGGAAGGAAGAACGGAGGGAGGGAGGAAGAACGGAAGAAACAAGGAAGGAAGGAAGGAAGGAAGGAAGGAGGGAGGGAGGAAGGAAAGAAGGACAGAGGAAAGAAGGAAGTGAGGAAGGAAGGTAGGAGGGAGGGAGGAAAAAAGGAAGGAAGGATGGAAGGAAGGAGGGAGGGAGAGAAGGAAAGAAGGAAGGACAGAAGGAAGGAAGGAAGGAAGGAAGGAGGAAAGAAGGACAGAGGAAAGAAGGAAAGAAAGAAGGAAGGAAGGGGGTGGAGGAAGGGAAGAAGGAAGGAAGGAAAGAGAGAGAGAAGGAGGAAGGGAGGGAGGGAGAGAGAAGGAGGCAGGAAGGAAGGAAGGAAGGAAGGAAGGAAGGAAGGAAGGAAAGAAGGAAGGAACAGTCAAAACAGACCGGGTCAATTTGACCCGGGAGGACGACAGGAGGGTTAAGAGCCGGTTTCTGTTTAGGAAATGTATTTTTGCCAGACCCGGTGGAAAATTTGCTATTTTATGGTTTGCAAAAATGAGCGAAATAGCTCTACAGCGCCCCCTAGGCAACTTTAAAAAATTGAGCCCCTCGCTCCAGATTGACGTAGCTAAACGAAATTCGCTACACATATATATCATGTAAAGACGGACAAGAAAGTCTCTTGGACCCGCGCCGTAACTCCAACAGGAAGTCAGCCATTTTGAGTCTAATTTTTGATTTAGCCGCCATTTTTGCGATTTCCACGCCTCGTACTTTAACGAACTCTTCCTAGAGATTTAAATCTGACCGACTTCAAATTCACTCAGTATCATTTCAAGACCTTGAAGATGAAAAGATAAGAAAATCTTTCGCCTTCGTTAAACCTGACGGGTGTGGCAGCGCGGCAAAGTTTGGTGTTTTTGGGATGTGGGAGCGAGGGGCCGTTTATACTGGAAATCTGCCAAACCACCATCACAGCTTTTGGGGATATGCAGCCATACATATATCAGGAAGTGTGTGTATGTGTGTGTGTATTTTCACTGTATTGTTGTGTGTGTATTATATATATAGAGCCAGTTATTGGTCGGAAATGTATTTATATATTTAGTTATTTATTTTTACTTGTGTTTTTCCCCCTTTGGTTTGTCACTAGTTCTGGTGGAGATGAAGGACGAGGAACAGGGACATATGATTGTTTGTCTTGTTTGTACATGTGTGTTTGAGTTCGGTGACCAAAATAAACCAAAATAAACCAAACTAAACTAAACTAAACTGTTGTTGCACATGTCAAGCTTGGAAAACTCAAAATACTCTACAAAGAGCTCAGTAGAGAAATACTTTGGAACAATAAGTTTATTTGTTTGTTTGTTTCTTGTATTGTTTAGTTTTTCAGTGTGTGTGTGTATGTGTGTATGTGTGTGTGTGTGTGTGTGTGTGTGTGTGTGTGTGTGTGTGTGTATGTGTGTTGTCGAGCCACAATATTTATTGTTGGGATTTGTGTCAAGAGTTTTTCAAATTTGTGTTAAAAAAGATCAATAAAACAATTAAACAGTCAATCTACGACAAAATAAATTCTACATAAACACTTTTTTTTTTATATTTCTAGATTTATAGTTTTTTTGTGAATGAGGCCCATACTGTAGCTCTTCCTGGATTAAACACACAGAAAGTCAATAAATCCCCAAATGGAGCCGGATTAAGTCTGAAACAGTAAAGTGATTATTCAAGTCGTCAACTGACAGATAATTAATCTGCAACTTCTGTGATAGACTAGTCAGAATAATCGTTTTTCAAAATAAAATGCCAAAAATTCACAGTTTCAAGTTTTCTAAATTGTGAGGACTTGAATATGTTTGAGTTTTGGACTGTTAGTCGGGCTAAAGGAGGAACGTGAAGGTGTCATCTTGAACTTTATTACTGTTCTCTTGAGATAATATTAAAGAAATATAGATTGCTAAACATGATGCCTAGTAGTTTTTAATGATGCTGCTCCTCATGCCTTTTAAATTGCCCCTCGGGGACAAATAAAATGTTTTGAATTGAATTGAATTGAATTGAATTAAGGCTGGGGCTCTGTACTCGACAGCTTTAAGGTATCGATACCAAGTAATATCGAAGGGTCTCCCGTCAAATGATACCTGTAATCAATCCTTTTTGCAGCCAGAGCTAGAAAATATGACTATTTGTACAGACTTGCTAACAGTAAGTGAACAAGAATTGCTCATCAGTTCCAACTATTATTGGTCACTGATATGTACAGTAGATGTTCTTTAGTATGTACTGTCCCTAAAAAAAACTATTAATCATATAAATACCTGTGAAATAGGGGTGTGTACAGGTTAAGGGAAGGTAGCAACATGTTATGTGAATTTGGGAATGGCCATACCTAGGGCTGGGCAATTAATGGAAAAATAATCAAAACCCACATTTAGAAACTCTAATCGACTTAATCTTGCTCATGTCAATTAATCGTGGTGTTCACTGTTGCCATGACAGCAAAGGTTGCATATCGTTAACCCTCCTGTTGTCCTCGAGTCAAGGAAGGAAGGGAGGAGGAAGCAAGGAAAGGAAGGAAGGAAGAAAGGAAGGAAGGAGTAAAGAAGGAAGGTGGGAGGGAGAAAGGGAAAGAGGAAGAGAGGAAGTAAGGGAAGAAGGACAGAGGAAAGAAGGAAGGTAGGAAGGAAAAGAAGGAAAGAGGGAAGGAAAGAAGGGAGGGAGGGAGGAAGGAAGGAAAGGAGGAAAGAAGGAAGGACAAGTGGAAGGAAGGGAGGAAAGGAAAGAAGGAAGGCAGGGGGGAGGAAAGAAGGAAGGTGGGAGGGAGAAAGGGAAAGAGGAAGGAAGGGAAGAAGGACAGAGGAAAGAAGGAAGGAAGGAAGGAGGGAAGGAAAGAAGGGAGGGAGGAAGGACGGAAGGAAGGAAGGAAGGAAGGAAGGAAGGAAGGAAGGAAGGAAGGAAGGAGGGAAGGAAAGAAGGGAGGGAGGAAGGACGGAAGGAAGGAAGGAAGGAAGGAAGGAGAAAGGAAAAGAGGAAGGAAGGAAAGAAGGAACAGTCAAAACAGACGGGGTCAATTTGACCCGGGAGGACGACAGGAAGATTATTTTCACTCCCTAAAGATCCTCATGTGTGAGGGCAGCAGTGGAAAATACTAAACTAAAGAAACTGTGAAAATATATAACTGTTCATCAAGGGTGGAGATAATCGTTCATTAATCGTAATCGAGGTTAAAAGTTCAATTAATGGTGATTTAGATTTTTGCCATAACCGCCCAGCCCTAGCCATACCGTTGCTATGGGAACATAAGGCCTGATTTTGATGGGAGGAAAAATGTCTTAGAAATGAGAGAACACGAGGAACGACCCTGCTTTACAACCCTTTCCTTTGGCACTACATTTTCTCAACTGTATAACATCTGACTCCCTACGAATGCCACGCACTGCATCCCACCACAGCAGCACTCACTGACCCAAACAGCTGATCTCATACTGTACAGACAGACTTTTTCTTCAGTTTTAAAGGGAAACCCCACTTTTTTTCTTTTTTTTTTTTGAACTGGGGTTTCCCTTTAAAACTGAAGAAAAACTCTCTTTCTATAACTTGTGAGAAATAAGACAAGCCAAGGAAGAGAGAAATGCCCCCTGATTTAAAGTATCATCATCATCATTTTAGAGTATATTATAAGCAAATAAAAGATTATCCACGTCTGTAGCAGAACAGCAGCTTCTCCTCTGTAAACAACAGTTGACAGTCAGCGTAAAGCATCCGAGCAGTGTTTGCACGTTGAGCAACACCACTCAAATTACAGGGCACACTGAAACCCAGGCAGGCAGGCAAAGAGAGAGGAGGGGAGCGGAGGGGAAAGGGGGGGGGGCAAGAAGAGAGTAATAACATATTTTAACAATGTGAGGCATGTAGGAAGCCATCGCGATCCTTACATCACTCTGACAAGTATGACTGACGTGCAGAAACAATGTTTTCACAGGGGATTGAACCCGTGAGACACTCTTCACTGTAAAAATGACTATTTGGATAATGGATTTCATTGTTTGTCATATATCCGGTTTAAAAAGGGAGAACTATAGATTCAATCAAAACCAGTGGATATTTGGACAGATGACAACAATATAATCAATTAAGGACTGTTGAACTTTGAGGTTTTTATAGACAAAATGATCAATTAATAGATTACTTGGTAAGATAAATCAAAAATCTGACAATACTATGATACTGGGACCAATGGTGGAAGGTAACTAAGTGCTTTTACTCAAGTATTGTACTTAAACTACACTTGTATTATGAGTTATTTGGTTATTGATTCGTTTTTTGGTCTATAAATTGTCACAAAATGGTCCCCAAAGCCCAAAAAGACACCTTAAAATGTCTTTATTCTATCCACAACCCAAATATATTCACTTTATTATCATACAAGACTATAAACAGCGGGAAATATTCACATTTGGGGAGCTTGAATCAGACAATTAAGACTTTTTTGGGGGGGTTAATGACTCAAAATGATGAATTAATTATTAAACTGGTTGGCAGTTGACTCATTTAATACAAATGTGAATCACTGTTCCCCAAGGCGATGCCCTCAAATGTCTTGATTTATCCACACCCCAATAATACTCAGTTATCTATCAATTATGTAAGCTATAAGATAAAAGATATAAGATAAGATTCACACTTGAGAAGCTGCAATGACACAATTAGGATTTCTTTTTCTCTTAAAAAGTGACTCAAAACAATAAATCAATTAGTAGTTGTTGCAGCTCTACTTTAATTTTGCCTTCAGTAAAGGTTCAATTTAACCACTGACGAGAGTTTAACACTAATATTGTAGCTTTTTATAACTTACAACAACGTTTAATCGATATCTTCTGTTAACACACGTTTAATTTTTATCATTTCACCTCGTTTTTCAGCTTTAATTCATCAAATATTGAAGCAAACATCGGTAAATGCTAAACTAGCTGACAGCCATGGAGCGTTAATCTTAATTTACGTCGAATATTAGTCACAAAAACTAACTTTTCAACAACGTAATGTTCATTTTTAAACAAACAAGACAAACTTAAATCGAGTATACACTTTAAAATTAACTAAATAACAGCTAAAAATGAAGAAATAAATGTCCAAACTTTACCTGCTCCATGTCATGGTCGTTCAACAGATGCAGCTCCCTCGACTTGAAGCAGTTTTGACATTTACTTTTATTAAAAATGTTGGCTTGAAATTTGTTACAGGGGCTCGTCGTCGTCTTTTCCGCTGACATGTTTTTTTTTTTTTTTTTTTATTCCTCCACACAGTCGCGGTGAGTAATCCCGACACTGACCGCTTCTCCTCCTCCTTTCCTCGGCTTTGAATGGAGCGGTGTATCCGGAGCGAACATCTGTCAAACACACATCTGCAGCTGTGTGTGTTGACTGACTGACTGACTGACTGGCTGCTGTCGTCACGGACATGGACATATAAGGTCATGCTGACGTCATGGCGCAGGATCACGATACAAAACATCCGGTCCGGAGCCTACAAAATTAAAGTACCTTTGACATTTTTTTTTTTTTTTTGTAGTTTCAAATTAAAGGAACTGTTCTTTTTTTTTCTTTTATTCATTCATTTATTTTTTAAAGAAATAATAATTTGATCTATTTAAAAACACTTTTAACCCTTAGATGCACCACACTCTTCCATAAGTGGGTAAAAAATGACCCGTGTTAGAATAAATGTGTTTTTATGCCACTTTAGTCATTTGTATTATATTTTGGTCCACACAAAATGATTTCATGTTTGAAATGTTTTTATTTTTCACTTTTTTAACATGTATATATATAATCTGTGTGGTCCATAAAATACATATTTCTGACAGTCACAGCTGATAAGAACCAAAGCTTGGGGTAGTAATTCAAAAACTAGAGTTTAGTAAAATGTATAAAAGGTTAGTTAAACATTTTTAATGGCATGATATCAATTACATGTTTTTTGAGGAATAGCTGAAAAGAAGAAATAAGTACATAAAACATTGAAGAAGAATAAAATGAATGTTATCAATACATAGAAATTAAAGGCAAACAAATTTAATAAAGTCTAAATAAATAAAACAAAAAGGTTCAGTAGTTCAGACATTTATCTTATAAAGTTTACATTCATTAATAATCTTTAAAGTTTTGTGTTGGTAGAGTGCTGAATGGTTTAAATCAACTGTTATATTTAATTTCTGGAAATGTTATAAAATGTATTGTTGCAAATGTGAAATATTAACATACCACTGTTTTTGTTCTTAGCTGCAGAACGAAAAGAACCAAACAGCAAATCTTTATATGTACGTATGATTGCTTCAATAAGCCTGCTATGCTAGGACCAAGATAGAAAATGTGGTTCACAGCATTTAAACTGTTCGCAGATGCAGAGCTGCCAGCACTCATGCTTTGCCCATGAGACTGAGGCAATTGATATTTTTCGCAGGCTCTCACACCACACATCCATTTTCTCATGCAGTGAAAAAACAAATTCATAATTGATAACATTGCAGTGTGATGGAGGATGAACCCTGTTGTAGTTGCCCCAAAAGCAGCAGAGGGTGACATCAGTATATGTCTCAATATTGTTGTTGATGTATTACTGCTCGCTGTAAATCAAATTGCCCCCCGGGGGATAATAAATATATCTTGAACCTTGAACACTGAACCTTGAGGAGAGCGAATGCAGCCGTCATGAAAGGGAGATATCCAATTCCCACAGTGGATGAGCTCTTACAAGAGATGAATGGATCAGACACAGCAGGAGTAGCACCAACCAACTAGAGCTCACACCAGAATCAAAAGTGGAACACATTGATATCTTCTGGTATAAGAGACTCATATATATGGAGTTTCATTGGCTAGTGAACAATATCAACATGAGACTATGACGGCATTGGCTGGCATCGAGGAGGTAAAGAATATTTCCAGTGACAAAATCGTTCATGCCTCCAACCATGAGCTCATACAACCAACAACTCCATGCACTTCTTAAAGAGATTGGGCTGACCCTAAATGCAGAGAAGTATCAATTCAATATGGATAAGCTTATACTCATAGGAAAGCTACTCTCACCACTGAAGGAGTGAGAGCTGTAGCTGAAGTGTGAGAGCCTGAGAATGCATCAAAGTTTAGCTGGCAGTGGCTACAGTAGCTGATTCATAGCCCAGTTTGCCAGTATAACAGAGCCTCTGCGGAGGCTGACTATGAAAGACACACCATTCGACTTCTGGCCAGAGCAGAAACAAGTGTTTCAAGTGCTTAAGGAAAAACTAGCTGAGGCTGGCGCTCAACCAAGGTCATGGCAGATGCAGGATCGGTTGGCATAGGAGCCATCCAAGTAGAAGAACAACAGTGAGAAATGGCACTAATATGCTATGTAAACAAAACCATAACAGACTGGGAATGCAGATATTCACAAACCGAACATGAGGCCCTTGAGATAGTTTGGGCCTACAAGAGGGCAGAACTCATACTTATATATTTAGACACAAGGCCCCGAAGGCCATTTTAAAAACCATGCACCCATGTTGAATGATGGGTGTAAAAGCTCTAACCATAACTTTAAGGTGGTTCATATCCTAAGAAGAGACAGTTTTGCAGATCATGAGTGCTGAGAAAGAGGACGATGGGAATGAACACGGAGCGGAGGAACACGTGAGGTTCGTTTCTACAAATGCAACTCCAAGAGCACAAGAGAAATGTGAGTAGTGAGGGCAAAGGTGTGGAGAGAGATGAGCATTCAATAAAGTTGGTCGTTGAAGTTTCCATTACAGACTGGAGGATTTAACTGATATCAAACAATTTATGCTAAGAGTAAATTCTTCATATTAAGATTAATGATGATTTTACTGCCATGAATAAATTTAATTAATTGTTGCAGTTCTTCAGTATGACCACCGGAGGGTAGCGAACACTCGATACTTTAAATCATAGACTGTATAGTCTGTTTGGTTTTGGTTTTGTTTCAGCTTTTTTTGTTAGCTTATTTTTTTCCTGAAGTTAAAGAGACATTTGTTGTATAAGTCTGTAGTTTCATGACATCTTTTTCAGTTTACTTCATATAAATTCAATAAACAGAAGAAGCCAAAATTAAATTAATATTTTTTGTAAGCAGCAGTTCTCCTCGGTACACTTGAACAGTTTTTCATGTGCTTGGCAAGGAAGTCATTAGTTCCTGCATCTTTAGAGAAGTCGCCACACTTCCTTTAATGTGGATTTCGAGGCTCAGCTGCTTCTGTCTCTTCATGTAATCCCAGACTTATTCCATGATGTTGAGGTCAGGGCTCAGCGTGGGGTCATATCATCTGTTGCAGGACTCCTTGTTCCTCTTGTTGCTGAATATAGTCCTTACTGACACTGGCTGGATATTTGGGGTCATCGTCATCGGCTGCAGGATAGATTTAGGTGCCATCAGACGCCCACGGCCCACCTGATAGGATTGCACTATTGAGAAGAATCTAAAGCGTCTAAATTGTTGGAACAGTGTTGAATATATAAAATATATGCAGCAGTATTTATTACAGGATTGTTTGTTGGAACACAGGAGTTCATATTGTTTTACTACAGATACTACTGATGTTACTATTACATTGACAGTTAAATATTATTAACAATAAATATCTGTATAATTAGATATGGAAGCGTACTGCATTCACTTGAATAAAAAAAAAATCCGGTTTTTCTGAGTAATTTCTTTCTTTTCTGTTCTTCGGCCTATTTTTTTTCTGAGTTTAGAGGGCATTCAAAACATTGGACACATTCACTCTTCATTGAGAGCTCGATGTAATGGAAGCAAACATGACCTGCTTGTTTAGTTTAATCTAGTTTTACTTTGGTCTGGGTTTAAGACACTGGGAGATTGTCCTGTTTTATATTACTATTATTATATATCTTTCTCCCTCTTTGCCTTTTCTCTCTCTAATTGCATAAATTGGTCAAAAGACAAAAGTCCCACCAAAAAGCTCAGAAACATACGGGCATATGTGCGGAGCAGGACTCACCATAGATGGGAGTCACATGCAGGTTGGCTGTTCTTGCGAGATTTTGAAGTATCTTGATAATTCAGAGAAAAAAAATTACTCAGAAAAACGGAAATATAATTACCCCCCAAAAAACAGGAAAAATTACTCCAAAAAAAAAAAACAGGAAAAAAGATTAGTCAGAAAAACAGAAATAATGACCTCGAAAAACAGACCAAAAAATAAATTACTATTAGAAAAGTGAATGCAACACGCTTCCGTCATTAGATATAAATGATGTAAGGTCTTTATTTAACACATAATGCAGAAATAAGGAATCTCACACACACACACAGACTGACTGACAGTGGATGAAAGCATTTATTCAAGGCGATGGCAGTGGCAGGGATTGTACAAACTAAAAATGTCCAAAATTTTTAGCAATCCAAAAAACAAAACAAAACAAAACAAAAAAGAAAAGTATAAAATACAGTAGATGTTAATTATCATTTGATATGTTCCATTTTCTTACTTTAAAATACAATTTGCTTACTGGTTTGTTCTATAAGCAAACTAGATCAAGTCCAAATGCTTTTGGATTTTCTTGCATCCTAATTTCTGACTGTGTTTCTGTTGGATACTGTATTTGTGCTGCGCTTCTCAAGCAGTTCAAACATATTACATAATAAATAAAATGCTTTAATTTAACATATATTCTTTAACAGATGCAAAACAGCACATTAAAGAATGAAACTTCAACTACAAAAACGTAAAAGGTGCTTTTTTTTTTCTTCTTAAAATGTGCATATCTGCTTTATCTTTTAAAAATCAGACCATGAAGACAGATTTGATTTTTATATTATTCTGATTTTTACAACAAAGTGCAGAATATTGTTGGTTAGACACAACTTCTAGTGTCAGATTAAAAGTTTTTCAACCAAGACAATAATTATTATTATATTATTTTTAAATGTAAATATCTTCAAGTGTGCATTTCTGTCTTTAGACATTATTATATTTTTAAATTTATTTACAAAATGACAGACGCCATGAAGGACCTTTGAGGCCGTTATAAGAAATGTTTGACTTTTTTTGACAAAACAAGTTGACTTGGTCGATGTAAGCAGTACAAGGTGATCTCATCGTATACGGTTTAAGGAACATTAATATGTGACGTATGGAGAGAGAAAAATATTACTTTGGAAAAATAAATAAATAAAAACTAATATTTCTTTCATCATAGCCACACGATAAACATCATGGCGTTTTTTCTCAAATCTAAATCTAAATGTTTTTGTGCTCAGGAGGGAAATCTAAACATTTGACTGTTGTAGTTTTTTTTTTTCTCATATAGTGCATACTCGATAGACAGCTACTCTGGCGTTGTCAGGCAGTATTAGTTTAGGTTTAGGTAAGGATACATGTCACATTCATTCTACGGCAAATGTAATGTATACTGTACTACAATATTCTTTTAACCCTCCTGTTGTCCTCAAGTCAAGGAAAGAAGGGAGGAAGAAGGAAGGAAGGAAGGAACGGAGGTAGAAGGAAGGGAAGAGGGAAGGATGAGAGGGAAGAAGAAAGGATGAGAGGGAAGAAGGAAGGGAAGAAGGAAGGATGGAATAGAGGTAGAAGGAAGGGAAGAAGGAAGGAAGGAACAGAGTTAGAAGGAAGAGAAGAAGGAAGGATGAGAGGGAATAAGAAAGGATGAGAGGGAAGAAGGAAGGGAGGAAGGAAGGATGAGAGGAAGGAAGAAAGGATGAGAGGGAAGAAGAAAGGAGGAGAGGGAAGAAGGAAGGGAGGAAGGAAGGATGAGAGGAAGGAAGAAAGAATGAGAGGGAAGAAGGAAGGGAAGAAGGAAGGAAGGAACAGAGGTAGAAGGAAGGGAAGAAGGAAGGATGAGAGGGAAGAAGGAAGGGAAGAAGGAAGGAAGGAACAGAGGTAGAAGGAAGGGAAGAAGGAAGGATGAGAAGGAAGGATGAGAGGGAAGGATGAGAGGGAAGAAGGAAGGAAAGAAAGAAGGATGGAACGGAGGTAGAAGGAAGGGAGGGAAGAAGGAAGGGAGGAACGAAGGATGGAACGGAGGTAGAAGGAAGGGAGGGAAGAATGAAGGGAGGAAGGAAGGATGGAATGGAGGAAGAAGGAAGGAAAGGAGGTAGAAGGAAGGGAGGGGAGAATGAAGGGAGGAAGGAAGGAAAGGAGGAAAGGAAGAAAGGACAGACGGAAGGAAGGAAGGAAGGAAGGAAGGAACAGTCAAAACAGACGGGGTCAATTTGACCCGGGAGGACGACAGGAAGGTTAAAGTCAGAATGAGGTCAGTTCACTGTGTGAGTAACAGGCTAAAGCTTGGAGTTAGATATTCAGAAATAGAAACACGTTGCAGTCCAGTTTGTTAAGTAGAAGAAGAAGTGGAGTGTGTAATAAAACAAAGTCTTTTTTTGTTCCTGGTCTAGTCTCTAAAGACACGTTCACAACATTCAGGAGGAAAAAATAAAAACCCAAGCTTACAAACAGAAAAGGAAGAAGGAAAACGTCCCGTCAGACTCGTCTTGTGCTTTCAAAACTCGTGTCTGTGATACATGTCGGGATCGTAGTATTTGGTGACGACCACTCTGTTGGCGAACTTGCGGCCGGTGAGGGCTTGCATGGCTTTCTGACAGTCTGCAGCAGAAACGTACTCCACAAAGATCTGCAGGGAGAAACAGGAAGTGAGTCCTCAAAGGTATAATTATCAGACTACAAATAAAAGCAGAGAGAACTTTAAAGCCTGTTTGGACTAGGGTTGCAAAATTCCGGGAATTTTCAAACTTGGAAACTTTCCATGGGAATTAACGGGAATTAATGGGAATTAACGGGAATCAACGGGAATAAACTGGGAATTTACTAAACTGAAGGTATGTTCTTATTAGGGAACTTAAATATAGTTGTGTAAAATAATATTTTAGCATAATCCTGACTAAAACAACCAGATATCATGCAGTACAGTTGAATATCTTTGCTATCACATGCTCACATAGCACACTGTTTACTGCAGGGCTACTGAGACCACGCCCCCTACATGCACTGTGCATTCCTCCATCACATGCACAGATGATTTCTACAATCCTAGACCACACTTTTGAGCCCAGAGCACACAACTTGAAGCCAGACTTTTGAGCCTGTGGTTTTGATGACATTATATGGGAATATATATTTAGGGATATTTTTATGTGTAAGTGCTATATTTAGCCTTATGGTGGAAAAAATAAAACTGGTCAAAACCAAATAAACCACAATTTATACAGTAAATATCACTTTAACAGACAGGAGTGGAACTTTGATGTTACTGGTTATATCATTTGCACCTAAGTAAATAACAATAACTAATAGTTTTACAAACATCTTGTATATTTTGGATTTTATGAGTTGTATCTCCACCACGATACATTGGACACATCCCCCTCAGGGATGTGTAGCTTCACAGACACATTGTTGTATTTTTTCAGAGTTGTGTGTGAAACCATTAAGAATAATAACATTTAGTTGCTTTTTTAATATTAAATTATAAATGATTGTATAATTTAATATAACTTCAACAGCTCAGGGACATCAAGCGACATTGTGCACCTTTTTTCATCGTCAACTTAAAATAATGTTTTTTAATGAAGGGGTGGACTTTTTTTATCCAATTAATCAATCAAATGATGATACCTTTCCACTAAATTACCCTCAGTTGCCATAAATTCCCATTTAATTCCCATAAATTCCCATTTAATTCCCATAAATTCCCATAATTCCCATGGAAAGTTTCCAATTTGGAATATTTCCAAAATTCCCCAGCTTAACTTCCCATGGAAATTTACCGGAAACTTTCCGGAAATTTACCGGAAACTTTCCACCCCTTTGCAACCCTAGTTTGGACTGGTTTTATTTCTCTAGAGGAGATGATCTGAATATAACCCTCTTATTGTCCTTGAGTTAAGGAAGGAAGGGAGGAAGAAGGAAGGAAAGGAGGAAGGATGAAGGACAGGAAGGAGAGAGGAAGGAAGGAAGGAAGGGAGGAAGGACGGAAGAAGAAGGGAAGGATGAAAGACAGGAAGGAGAGAAAAGGAAAGAAGGAAGGGAGGCAGGAAAGGAGGAAGAAGGAAGAAAAGGAGGGAGGGAGGATGGAAGGGAGAAAGGAAGGAAGACGGACAGGAAAGAGGGAAGGGAGGGAGGAAAGGAAAGGAAGGGAGGAAGGAAGGACAGAGGAAATAAGGAAGGGAGGTATAGGAGGTAGGGAGGAAAGAAGGAAGGAAGGAAGAAGGAAAGGAAGGAGGGAAGGGAGGGAGGTAAGGAATGGAAGAAGGAAGGAAGAAGGAAAGGAAGGAAGGACGGAGGAAATAAGGAAGGAAGGTAGGAGGGAGGGAGGAAAGAAGGAAGGGAGGAAGGAAAGGAGGGAGAAAGGAAAAAAGGAAGTAATGAAGGAAGGAAAGAGGAAAGGAAAGCAGGAGGGAGGGAGTAAGGATAGACGGAAGGAAGCCCAAATATACAATGAAACCTGTTTTTCTTGCTGTAATGATTCCTCCTGTTCATACCGACCATTAGAAGATCTCTTAGTAAAGCTTAAAATGTAAAACCCACATTCCTCCTTCAAAGTCTATGTGAAGCTAATACGAAGCTTCAGCCGTCCAAAAGAATCAAATCAAGTAGAAATCCTTCATCATTGTAATCTTTTTACAGATATCTTCTTGATTTGACAAATGTGGACAGCTGAAGCTTCATATTAGCTTCACATAGACTTTCCACAGAAGGAGGACGGTGGATACTTATATCATAAGAGCATTATGAAAGGATCGTCTGATGGTCGGTATGAGCAGGAGGAATCATTACAGGGGAAAGGAAAACGTGCCAATATTCATTTGGGTATTTCACTGTTGATTAAAGGGAGGCTTGGAAGGAAGGAAGGAGGAAGAAAGGGAGGGAGGGAGGAAGAAGGAAGAAAGGGAGGGAGGGAGGAAGGAAAGAAAGGAGGAAGAAGTGAAGGAAGAAAGGAGGAAGAAGGAAGAAAAGGAGGTAGGGAGGAAGGAAGCGAGGAAAGGAGGAAGAAGGAAGGAAGAAGGAAAGGAAGGAGGAAGAAGGAAGAAAAGGAGGTAGGGAGGAAGGAAGGAAGAAGGAAGGAAGAAGGAAAGGAAGGAGGGAAGGGTGGGAGGAAAGGAAAGAGGAAGGGAGGAAGGAAGGAAAGAAGGACAGAGGAAAGAAGGAAGTAATGAAGGGAGGAAAGGAAAGAAGGAAGAAGGAAAGAAAGGAGGAAGAAGGAAGAAATGGAGGAAGAAAGGAGAAGGATGGAGGAAATAAGGAAGGAAGGTAGGAGGCAGGGATGAAAGAAGGAGGGAGGGAGGGAGGGAGGAAGGAAGGGAGGAAGGACGGATGAAAGAAGGAAGGAGGGAGGGAGGGAGGAAGGAAGGGAGGAAGGAAAGGAGGAAGAGGAAGAAAAGGAGGGAGGGAGGAAGGAAGGGAGGAAGAAAGGAAGAAGGAAGGAAGAAGGAAAGAAGGAAGGAGGGAGGGAGGGAGAAAGGAAAAGAGGAAGGGAGGAAGGGAGGAAGGAAAGAAGGACAGAGGAAAAAAGGAAGTAATGAAGAGAAGGAAGGAGGGAGGGAAGGGAGGAAAGGAAAGAAGGAAGAAGGAAGGAAAGGAGGAAGAAGGGAAGGAAGAAAGGAGGGAAGGGGTGAACTCGTCCTTTAAGCCTTATTTGGACTGGATTTGAACATAACCTGCATTCATCAGGAGTTTGTATGTTGGGGTCAAAAGTTGCCTACTTGGTTTTTTTTACTTTTTGTTTTTATCAGCTCGGTGTTAAAATTAGAGTTTCATGTTAAAAAATGAAGTCAGAACAGCTTTTTCTAATCTAACCTTAACAAAAAGAAACCACCACCACCATCAGGAGAGCAAGACCCCTTAAAAAGCTCATTAAATGGTCTCTTGTGATGTCAGCTGAGGGGTAAGTGGTGGTATTTCCTTTTTGAGCCCATGTTTGTTTACACTATACATTAAAAGTATGTTGATTTAGCGATTAGTACTTCCTGTTTGGATGTAAAGACACTTCACTGGGTTACTTTGACCACGAAGAAAACTTTAAAATGTGATGATTCTCAGGCTTTTAAATGTCTTGTTTCTCTGATGTCTAAGTGGATTTATGGAGGTTTATTACTGAGGAACATTAAACATAATTATAATTGTAATTCCAGTAAACAATTGTCTGCTGGAATTACACACAACAACGGCTCCATAGCTCAGTGGTTAGAGCACTGGTCTTGTAAACCAGGGGTCGCGAGTTCAATTCTCGCTGGGGCCTAGCTATTGCTGTTTGATTGATCATAATTAGAGCTGTCAGCGTTAACGCGTTAATCGCGATTAGATTAATGCAATCCATAACGCATTTTTTAAATCGCATTTTAATTTTGCAAGCCTTTTTGTCCCTTCTACTCCCCCGTAGACGGCTCCTCTAGCTGTAGCGCTATGCTTTGAAGTGGCCTCCTGCAGTAAACCTACCGCGCTGATGGAAAGTAAGAGAGCTACTGGACTTTTGAACAGCTTGTTTAACTTTAAAACACTTCCAGACGCTTCAGTTGACAAGTCAAAAGTAAAATGCAACCTGTGTCAAACGGAGTTTAACTACCACCGGAGTACGTGGAGTTTGAGTTAGCACCTCCACGCTAAACACCCAGGTGCAGCCAAGCGAGCCTCAGCTCCACCAAAGGACCATTTTGGAGTGTGGGAGTCGCAGCAGAGCCGTGATTGATTCCCAGTTAAGACACTCTGGTAAGAAATGCTTTACATTATGGGCTTAAAACTGCCTTGAAATATAAAATAACAGGATTTTAAACATGCAATTCAAAACGCGATTAATCACGATTAACTATGGAAATTCTGCGATTAATTGCGATTTAAAAAATTAATCGTTTGACAGCCCTAATCTATATTTCACAAACAGTTCACGAGAACATTTAAAGAGTGTCTTAAGACAAACTGGTTATTGCTACATTACAAAGCTCAGGACACTCCTGAACAACTGATATAGTCAACACCCGTGATTGTCTAAGGTGTAGTCATTAAATAACTGTCTGCTGACATTAAACAACTGTCTGCTGAAATCACACACAACAAAGGCTCCATAGCTCAGTGGTTAGAGCACTGGTCTTGTAAACCAGGGGTCGCGAGTTCAATTCTCGCTGGGGCCTAGCTATTGCTGTTTTTTAATTCCAAAAGTTCACATTTTAGTTGTTTTTAAAAGGTATTTTAAAGGAACTACTTTTTACTGATTAAGACACTCAGAGTTATTTCACAAGAGGTAGTTAGTATGATTGATACCATTTTGTTTCAAGAGTTTAAACATGCAATTCAAAACGCGATTAATCGCGATTAACTATTGAAATTCTGCGATTAATCGCGATTTAAAAAATTAATCGTTTGACAGCCCTACTTAAAATCCATTCACAGTTTCCTCATGTTTATGTCACGTTCCTGTTAAACGTTCACCTTTCCGCAGCCGGGGACCTCCACTCCGTCGACGGGCCTGGGGATCTCGATGGAGCGGACGCTGCCGTACTTGCAGCACTCCTCTCGGATGTCCTCCAGGATCTCCTCGTAGTCCTCGTCATCCACCAGCTCCTCGGGCATCACCATGTTGAGAAGGCACAGCACCTCTGTGGGCATGCCCGAGTTCTGCAGCCTCTGGAGCCCCGGGACCTGCAGCATTACCGGGGTCTCTATGATGGAGGTCTGCAGGTAGAGGGGAAGGTATGCAGAGGTAATTACTGTGACTCATCTTCTACCTGAGCTGATGAGTAATGCCCCCGCCCCCTCCTCCCCCTTCCTCCTCCTTCCTTCTGCCCTGTACGGTATCTTTGGCATTACTGGACTGGATAAACGTGTTGGAAGTCATTTTTCCGTCTGACCTTTCACTCCCACCATCTGCTTTTGTCAGAAAACTGAGCTCCTTTTGTGCCGGAAGAACAGAGACGTCACATCGTAAGACACACAGTATTTTAGGAAGATATTTCAATATGTCACAGGAGGAAAAACACAAGATATAAAGCATAAAATGAATGCATGAGAGCTGTAATTCATTTATCTGCTTTAGTTTCAGGGTCATGCTGTTGTGAATTAACGTATTTGAGTATTTTTCCTCGATTTTACAATGATTGTTTCATCCTTTTTTATCAGGAAATGCATCATTTCTCAACATGAATGAAATCTAATTTGAACATATGGAGGAGTTTTTCCTTGCTGCTTATGGGCAAATGTTGGGTCTCAACTATGTGAAAAGTGCCTTTAGATTAGATAACTTTTGTTGTAATTTGGCGTTATACAGTATAAAAAAAACTGAATTGAATTGAATGATTGTGGACAAATGATGAGAGAAATTGTGTGTATACTTATTTTTTGTCTGTATTCTTTATTTTTGTGAGAATCTATGGTAATTATCACAATCAATAACGATTAAACTGCCAATCATTTTCTCAATTAATTCAGGCGGGGAGTTCTGGTCCTCTGAAATGAGGCCAACGAGGAAGTAACTTAGAACTGCATTCTATCAAAAGGCCACCAGGGGGCGACCGTCTCTATACAAGTCAATGGAGAATTCACCAACTTCTCACTTGATTTCTAACCTCAGTAAACGTTTTCAAAATGTGTTTATGGTCTCAATCGCTAGTTTAAAGCCTTCTTCAATGCAGTATGATGTTCATTTGTGAAATTTTGGCCTCCCTGATTTTATATGTGACGATAAAGCAGGGTATGCATTAGGGCGTGGATACATCATGATTGACAGGTTGATTGACCAATGTCCTCGAGATCCAGCCCTAGCAACCATAGCAACCTCCCCAATCCGCCCATGGCTCCGCCTCATGCCCATATAAGTAGAATCCGTGTTTTCATTTTTCCCAGCATGCACCTGAAATTTTCAAGATGCCGCTGCCCAGATCTGAAACTATTGTCTTCCGAGCAGCAGTCCACAAACCAATAGGTGACGTCACGGATGTTACATCCATTTCTTTTATACAGTCCATTAGGCCATTGCCTAATCTTTAAAGCATTTGAAAAAAGTGAAAAAGGAGCCTAAGATGATGTCTTAAAATGTCTATTTTGTCTGATTAACAGTCAAAACCTTGAGGAAGCTGAAATTTCTTTCTTAAATATTACTTAAAAAGCTTAATAAATTATCAAAAAAGTTGCTAATTAATTAATTGATCAGATTTAAGGCTGCTACAGGTTATAAGGCCTCGTACTCACAGGGTTGGTGTTTTTAGCTCCCACGCTGGCCCTCTGGACGATGAGCTTCTTGTCGCCCAGCTGCATGCCATTGAGCCCCGCTACCGCCTGATGAGGAACACACACAAAAAAAAAAACCTCATCAGAGAACCCAACTAATAATCTGATTACACTCAAAACTGTAAATCACTGTTACCTGATCGGTGGCGCTGATGTCTACGTATTCGCAAAAGGCGTAACCTTTAGACAGTGACGTGGCACTGTCCTTCACCAGATTGAAAGCTTTGAGCGGCCCGAATGAAGTCAAGAGCTCCTTAACCTGCAAAAAACAAGTCAGACAACCAGATATGAGACTGATCACTCACAGTCAACTTCAGTCATATCTACTAGTTTCATCCTAAATGTCCTAAATTTGATACTCAACATCAGATGACAAAAAAAAGTCTATTTAACAACAAAATATATGCAATTAAAAAGAGTTTGCATGTAGATTTGTTTCATTTTATTCATTTTACAATCTCATAATGAGTTTCTACAGTTTGCAGTTGCAATGCTGATAATTTAAAAAAAAGAAAAGAGGAGAGACAGCAGAGCGTGAAAACTGTTGAGTAGAGTCGTGAAGTGTTAAAGCTGATGGTGTGTGAACTGGAAGAATATGTCTGGGTAACAACATCAGAGAAAACCACAGAGATCATCTGAAGTGTTGAGACACAGAAGGGGTAATATAATGATAATAATAATAATAATAATAATAATAATAATAATAATAATAATAATAATAATCTTAAATTTAAACTTTTATTTTGACAAAAAAGTGGTAAAAATGGTGCAAGATAATAAAAAATAAAGACTTTTAAAAGATTAGTTTAAATTGAATATTGCCATCTACAGGCAAACTGCACCAGAATACTTAAACATATATTCTTACCTTTACTTTTACACCTGAACAACCCCCCCACCCACCCACCACCCACCCACCTCCAACAATAACCCCAAGTCCTACAAAACCCCCCCCCCTCCCCAAAATCCCCGGGTCCTAAACGCGCTCCAAAAGCATGATGGGAGAAAGAAAGCAGCCAGAAAGGGAGCCTGCTGGCTTAAGGAGTGTATCCGTGTGAGGACCAGAATGTCTTACTTGCCTTGTGTTACATGTTGGCATGGCAGCAGTAGATCAGTACTACTGAACAAATTATGAGCGCAGACTTAACGATCTTACAGGCCCCTAGCTGGGGACAAAGTGGGGGAACAAAAATGAAAGAGCTGTGAGTATCAACGCAGTGGCAAGTGACTGCAAGTATTAAAAGAAATAAGTCAGTGAATAATATACATCAGGCTACATGTGCTCTGTTAGTCGTAACGAGACAGAATGGACAGAATCTAATTCACTGTGGAGCAGGTGTCTGCCCGCCTCAGAGAAAAGATGGAGCTCTACAGCTGTTCACACAGGTATGAAGGACTATTTATCAGCAAATATTCACCCTGACTTTTCATATTGTCAAAGATAAAGTCCACCTTCAGATCTTCTCATTCTTTTAAGAGTGATTTATGCATTTTTTAAGATGTTAAGTGACTTTTTTTTTGCTTTACCTCAATCAGAATAACCCACATCCACAAATGAGGCCTGAACTTAAAGCTGTTAGTTATATATTAGTGCAAAAAATGGTTTAACCCTCCTATTGTCCTCGAGTCAAGGAAGGAAGGGAGGAAGAAGGAAGGGAGGGAGGAAGGAAGGATGGAAAGGAGGAAGAAGGAAGGAAGGAAAGGAGGGAGGGAGGAAGGAAACAAGGAAGGAAGGAGGGAGGGAGAAAGGAAAAGAGGAAGGGAGGAAGTAAGGAAAGAAGGACAAAGGAAATAAGGAAGGGAGGGAGGAAGGAAAGGAAGAAAGGAAGGAGGGAAGGAGAAGGAAGGAAAGGAGGTAGGAAGGGAGGAAGAAGGAAGGTAAGGAGGGAGGAAGGAAGGAAACAAGGAAGGAGGGAGGGAAGAAGAAAGGAAAAGAGGAAGGGAGGAAGTAAGGAGAAGAAAGAAATTATTGAATCAGCTGATCGTATCGCTGTCTAAAGAGATTCATCCATGCAAGATGTGGCAGAAATAGTCCAATTTCGGACACTGAAAAAGTGACAAATGCTGATCTATAGACAAAATATTCATTGATCAATACTATATAACACTAAAAAAAAGCAAGAAGTTTTCCACATTTGAGAAAATATTATACTTTTCTTGATAAATCACCTATACAGGATATTAACTGTATTGATTAATTTATCTATTTATCAACACATTATTGAATCAGCTGATCGTATCGCTGTCTAAAGAGATTCATCCATGCAAGATGTGGCTTTTTTTTTTTTAATATATTGTGATCATTTTTTTCTGCATCTCTGTTATTGCCTGTTCTTATTGTGAACTATATTGTGGCTAGTGTTTTATGTTTGTGGCTTAAGTTATAACCTTGTCCTCTGTTTACCATGTCGTCACATTGTACCTCCTTTGTATTCCTAGTGTGTCGCCACTTTTTGTTGCATGTGTCTGTACAGCTGTACTTGGGTACTGTTTGCCCCTCTAACCAACCCTTCCTTTCACAGCCCCCCCATCCCCCATCCCCCTCAAGAAGCTGGTGCTTCCTGTCAGGCCATCATTGAAAATAAGAACCTGTTCTTAATTGATTCGCCTGGTTAAATAAGGGTTTAAAAAATAGTCCAATTTCAGACACTGATATGATTAGTTTAAATATAAATTTGGGCAAATGCATTTAAAATACATTAATGTGACTCAGTGCACTTGCATGATTGTACAGCTGCTTAAATGTGAGCTGTGGAGTTTGTGATCGCTGGTATCTTCATGGAGAAAAGTTTCTAAAATTGAATCCTGGTTCTGTAAATATTCTCAAGCATGCAGGTGACACCTAGAGAAGTAGTCGGGTGCCAACAAAGGTGATAAAGAAGAAGGATTCAGGCTACGGTTGAGAATAAAAGTAGGACTTAAAATATTAAATGAAAGAATAAAAAAAACAATATTTACAAATGTTGTTTGGGGAAGAAAATGCATTATTCAAGCTGCACGGTTGTTCAGTGGTTAGCACGGCCATGTATGTTAGGGCGTGTGTGTGTGTGTGTGTGTGTATGTGTGTGTGTGTGTGTGTGTGTGTGTGTGTGTGTGTGTGTGTATGTGGAAAGATAAAGTTCTTCTTCTTCTTCTTCAATATTTTAATTAGAGTGTTTGTTTACTAGAAACCTCCACAGGGCATCTTTAATAAGTAAACAGCTGGTTACTAGTGTGTTTGGAAATGGGGTCATTGCAGCTGCACCATTATTATAACAAAAAAGCATTAGTGTCTATTTTTTTTTTTTTTTTTTTTTTTTACATTTTTTGGGGGAAAAACTGTGAGAAAAAGAAAATAATGAGAAATGCTTTTGCTCTGATATCCTGAGGCTCTGACAGCTGAATTATATCCTGCATAAGAAAAAGAAATAGAGAGAAGGTTTCTGAAGGCGGACTTTTCTCTTTGACAATACTGACTCAAATGAAAAAAGGGAGCAACATGTCAAGTTTAACGGGCCTCTTATGTAAATACTGGACTGTGCTTACCTTTCTTAAAATCAGTTTGCTTAACATGAGAAAGGTATAAGCAGTTTACTTAGAAAGCCGAGTCACAAAAAAGCCTTGCATCTTTTTCTTTTTTCTTCATATGATTAATAACAGAGACCATGCTGTATGTTTAATATAAAAATACTTTAAATTTCACCTAATTAAATATCAATATTACCTTTATATCTCTTATCTTTTTTTGCAGCTCTGTTCTCATATCTTTATCTCCTTATCTACCATCAGAAAATGTGTTGTTTCTTGTCTTCTTGGGGTCACGTTCTACTTCTGGCTAAGATAAACATTAGCTAACATTTTTTTAACAGGAAGATATTTTACTTACTGTTTTTTTTTTTTTTGGTTCAAACTGTAATCCTATTTAAAGCATGTTTAATTGTGCTAACAACGTCAGCAAAGTGAGTGCTGCTGTTCAGTCTGCTGTCAGTTAAATACCTGGTCATCGTTCAGGTAGTTAGGCAGGCCTCCTATGAACAGTTTATGAGGGGAATCGGGAACGACTGTGGAGACGACACCTGTGAAGAAAAAAAAAAAAAAAGTCAAATCCAAATCTTAGTTTCTGTATGGCATCGTTATTAATCTGCCAGTAAAACGAACCTGGGACGTGGAAAGCAGGCTGCTCTGAGATACCCGGTAACGGCCGATAGTCGTGAGGTCTTCTAATCTTCAAAGACTGACCCTGGAAAATGATTCCATCGAAGGCCATGGCCTGTGTCGTCTCATCGACGGACCGAAACTAGAAAAGGAGAATGGTGGTGAGGTGTCAAACTCATTTTCATTCAAGGGCCACATACAGACCAATTAGATCTCATGTGGGCCGGATTATTAAAAATAAGGAAGGAAGGAAGGAAGGAAGAAAAGAAGGAAGGAAGGAAATAAGAATGGAAGGAAGGAAAGACAGACAGAAGGAAGGAGGGAAGAAAGGTAGGAAGGACAGACAGAAGGAAGGAAAGAAGGAAGGACAGAAGGAGGAGAGGGAGGAAGGACAGGTGGAAGGAAAGAAGGAAGGAAGGAAGGAAAGAAGGATGGAGAGAAGGAAGGACAGAAGGAAGAAAGGGAGGAAGGACAAGTGGAAGGAAGAAAGGAAGGAAGGAAGGAAGGAAGGGAGGGAGGAAGGAACAAAGAAAGGAAAAAAGGAAGGTAGGAAGGACATATATGAAATTAGGCTTCAAAGTTGTGTAAAAATCAGCCTCTTTCTCTGCTCCCAAATGCTGTGGGTGTGGCCACCGAGTTAGCTGAAACCCCGCCCCCTAGCAAGTGTCACCTGTCAATCAAAGTCACCACCTCTACCAGAAACATGGACGCTACATCTGAGAGCTTTCTGCTGCTAACTCAGCGGCTAGCTCGGCAGCTAACTCGGTGGCTAACTTGGCGGCTAGCTCGGCGGCTAACTCGGCTAACTGTAGACTGTAGTAGTCGTCGTGTGTGCTGAATGTATTTATACCTCTACAGCAGCAGGGGCGGGTTTATGCTAATCACTAAATCCTGAACACAGAAATTTTGAAACACAGTGTGTGAAGCCTAGCTCCACAATTCAAATCTAAATGGTTGAAATGCTTTTTACACCTTTTTTAGAAATACATTTATGACCTATTTAATGTGTTTAGAAGAAAATGTCTGAATTCACTTTACAAGGTCTTTAAGTGCTTTTACACTACTGTACATGTCACATCCACTCACACATTCATACGCTGATGGCAGGCGCTACCACACAGGCTGCCAACCTGCTCATCAGGAGGAAGCTCACACTCACTCAGACATTCACACACCGTTGGCACAGCCATCAGGGGGCAATTTAGGGTTAAGTGTCTTGCCCAAGGACACATCCGACACGTGGACCGGAGAAGACGGACTGCCAATCTTCCGGTTAGTGGACGACCCGCTCCGCCTCCTGAGCCACAGCTGCACAAATGTGGAGTTAAATTCACAATTTCTCGCTTTTAGTGGTTATAAAATGGTAATAAATAATCTGAAGGAGTCATTTCAGAAGCCACAACTTAATCTGAGCAGTAGAGAGAAATGATGGTGAGAGTTTCTGCATCTTAGCTGTAGGACTGCAACTAATAATTATTTTCATCATTTGATTATTTGATTAGTCTATGTTAAAAATGTTTGTCTTGCTTTCCCTTGAATCCCTAACCCATCCTTAAATATCTCATTTTGTTCATCCAACAGTCCAAAACCTACAAATATTCAGTTTACAACAATATAAACCAAACTAGAAAAGCAGGAAGTTCTCACAGTGGACGAGCTGGAGCCATAAAAGGATCGGCATTTACTTGAAACATAATAGATTACTTACTCACTAATTAACTAAACAATTGCAACAACAACAACAACCAATAGCTGCAGCTCTACTAAGCAGAAATATGTCCAGCTTGTTACGGTTTCTAACAAGAATGCAAACATCTCTGCTCGTATAAACCATTAGAAAATGTGATGCTAGAAAAAAGAAAAAAATCCCAGAGTGTGATTAGGCTCTTATCCAGAGGTGTCAAACTCATTTTCATTCAAGGGCCACATACAGACCAATTAGATCTCATGTGGGCCGGATTATTAGAAAGAAGGAAGGAAGAGAAGGAAGGAAGAGAAGGAAGGAAGAGAAGGAAGGAAGGAAGGAAGGAAGGAAGGAAGGAAGGAAGGAAGGAAGGAAAGACAGACAAAAAGAAGGAGGGAAGAAAGGTAGGAAGGACAGAAGGAGGAAAGGGAGGAGGGACAAGTGGAAGGAAGGAAGGAAGTAAGGAAAAAAGAAAGGTAGGAAGGATAGAAGGAAGAAAGGGAGGAAGGACGGAAAGAAGGAAGGACAGAAGGAAGAAAGGGAGGAAGGACAGGTGGAAGGAAGGAAGGAAGGGAGGAAGGACGGAAAGAAGGAAGGACAGAAGGAAGGAAGGAAGGACAGAAGGCGGAAAGGGAGGAGGGACAAGTGGAAGGAAGGAACAAAGTAAGGAAAAAAGGAAGGTAGGAAGGATAGAAGGAAGAAAGGGAGGAATGACGGAAAGAAGGAAGGACAAAAGGAAGGACAGGTGGAAGGATAGAAGGAAGAAAGGAAGGAAGGAAGAACAGAAGGAAGAAAGGAAGGAAGGACAGACAGACAGACGGAAGGAAGGAAGAAAGGAAAAAAGGAAGGATAGAAGGAAGAAAGGGAGGAAGGACAGGTGGAAGGAAGGAAGGAAGGAAAGAAGGAAGGACAGAAGGAAGAAAGGGAGGAAGGACAGGTGGAAGGAAGGAAGGAAGGAAGGAAGGACAGAAGGAAGAAAGGGAGGAAGGACAGACAGCTAGACGGAAGGAAGGAAAAGCACACAGGAAGGAAACTGGGCCAGACTGCACCCCTCAGCAGGCCGGTTCTGGCCCACGGGCGGCATGTTTGCCACCCCTGCTCTAATCGTTAGTTATATCCAACATAAATTATAAATGTTGGACCTGGCAGAGCTCTGCTGCTTCCTTTAACACTCTCAAAAAAAAAAAAGTCAAAAACTCCGAGCCTGATTTATTGTGCTAATAAAAGTCTCAGCGTGTGCTTTAAGCTGCTGTCTTATAACCTCACAGCTCATAACAGCTCCAGGCAGACAGAGATCATCCTCATATCACTGCTCTTATAATTACAATCTTTTTTATTTATTTAACTAAACTTCATTTTAATTGGCTTTGCTGCCACCTGGGTCATCTGTGTGTGTGTGTGTGTGTGTGTGTGTGTGTGTGTGTGTGTGTGTGTGTGTGTGTGTGTGTTGATGGAGTATAAAGATGGCTTGACTTCAGGTATATTTCGGTTTATATTGTAGGAAGGAAGGAAGGAAAGGAGGGAGGAAGGAAGGAAGGGAGGAAGACGGAAGGAAAGGAGGGAGGGAGGGAGGGAGGAAAGAAAAGAAGGAAGGAAGGACAGAAGGAAGGAAGGAAGGAAGGAAGGAAGGAAGGAAGGAAGGAAGGAAGGAAGGAAGGGAAGGAGGGAGAAAGGAAGGAAGGGCGGAAGAAGGAAGGGAGGAAAGAAAAGAAGGAAGGGAGGAAGGAAAGGAAAGAAAGGAGGGAGGGAGGAAGGAAGGAAGGACAGAAGGAAGGAAGAAAGGGGGATGGAGGAAGGAAGGAAGGAAAGAGAGGAAGGAAAGAAAGAAAGAAAGAAAGAAAGAAGGAGGGAGGGAGGAAGGAAGAAAGGGGGATGGATGAAGGAAGGAAGGAAGGAACAGTCAAAACAGACAGGGTCAATTTGACCCTGGAGAACGACAGGAAGGTTAAAGACGGCCTGTAAAACACAGTGAAACAGTGAAGTGGATTTTTACACCCTGGTTTTGCACAAATTAAACAAATTAGATACAACAAGTTAATTAGTGAGCTTTACGTGATGGCAGCTGGATCTTTTTACCCAAGCTATCAGTTCCCCTTGTTTCCAGTCATTATGCTAAGCTACGCTAACAGGCTGCCCGCTAAAGCTTCAGATGTGAGCTTCAGATTGACGACTCAGATGTAAAGAAATCTAGACTGATGGAGGGTAAAGATGGCTTGACTTCAGGTATATTTGGGTTTATATTGTACATGTACTCCTTTATTTTTCTCTACATCTATTTTTATGTATTTCCATGTATAGTCCAGATGAGCAACTGTTATACAATGTTCAGATGTGATTGATTTTATGAGTCTTGGTTCTGCAGGAAGTTGTGTGAAAATTACAGCTCAGTTTCCAGCAGGACTATTGATTTTGCTCCCGTCTGTTTTGACTGTTGCTTTCTTCCTCCATCCCTCCTTCTTTCCTTCCTTCCTTCCCTCCCTCCTTCCTTCCCTCCTTCCTTCCTTCCCTCCTTCCTTCTCTCTTTCTTTCCTCCCCCCTACCTTCCTTCCTTCTTTCATCTGTCCTTCTTTCCTTCCTTCCTCCCTTCCTCTTTTCCTTTCTCCCTCCCTCCCTTCCTCCTATCTTCCTTCCTTATTTCCTCTGTCCTTCCTTTCCTTCCTCCCTTCCTTTCCTCCCTTCCTTCCTTCCTGTCTTCCGTCCCTCCTTTCTCCCTTCCATCTCAGTTTCTAGCAGGACTATTGATTTTGCTCCCGTCTGTTTTGACTGTTCCTTCCTGCCTCCCTCCCTCCCTCTTTCCTTCCTTCCTTCCTTCCTTCCCTCCTTCCTTCATTCCTCCCTCCTTCTCTCTTTCTTTCCTCCCCCCTACCTTCCTCCCTTCCTTCTTTCCTTTCCTCCCTTCCTTCCTTCCTGTCTTCCCTCCCTCCTTTCCTTCCTTCTTCCTCCCTCCTTTCCTTCCTTCTTCCTCCCTTCCATCTCAGTTTCTAGCAGGACTATTGATTTTGCTCCCGTCTGTTTTGACTGTTCCTCCCTCCCTCCCTCCCTCCCTCTCTCCGTCTTTCCTTCCTTCCTTCCCTCCTTCTTTCCTTCCTCCCTCCTTCTCTCTTTCTTTCCTCCCCCCTACCATCCTTCCTTCCTTCTTTCATCTGTCCTTCTTTCCTTCCTTCCTCCCTTCCTCTTTTCCTTTCTCCCTCCCTCCCTTCTTCCTTGTTTCCTCCCTCCCTACCTTCCTTCCTTATTTCCTCCGTCCTTCCTTTCCTTCCTCCCTTCCTTCTTTCCTTTCCTCCCTTCCTTCCTTCCTGTCTTCCCTCCCTCCTTTCCGTCCTTCTTCCTCCCTTCCTCCATCCTCCCTCCCTCCCTTCCTTCCTTGACTCGAGGACAACAGGAGGGTTAAAGACTTCAAAGCATAATACATAAAACCAACAAACACTTTTTTTTACAGCTCTTGGAAGGCGGGATGGCGGGAGCTGTGTTACCTCTCGTCGTGTGATTGCGAGGTAAACAGATAAATACAGTGTTCATGCTACAAAGGAATCTACCAGGAATGTGTGCTCGCATGTCTGTGATCGGCCAACGCAGAGCCCTCTGTGGTGGCGTCCCTGCTGAGTCAATGTTTTTTTTTTTCACACAGGGCCAATATCACTCTAATGAACAAGGTCTCCTTTGTTTAATTTATACAGAAACCAAAGTGTAAAAAGATAGTTTGCTGTTTTAAAGTAGGTTACAAGCTGAACTACTTCTTGACTTAACCCTCCTGCTGTCCTCGAGTCAAGGAAGGAAGGAAGGGAGGAAAGGAGGGAGCAATGAAGGAAGGAAGGGAGGAAGAAGGAAGGAAGGGAAGAAGAAGAAGGAAGGAAAGGAAGGAGGGAGGAAGGAAGGACAGAAGGAAGGAAGAAAGGGGGATGGAGGAAGGAAAGAAAGAAAGAAGGAGGGAGGAAGGGAGGACAAACGGAAGGAAAGAAGGACTTAACCCTCCTGTTGTCCTTGAGTCAAGGAAGGAAGGAAGGGAGGAAAGAAAAGAAGGAAGGGAGGGAGGGAAGAAAGGAAAGGAGGAAGGAAGGAAGGAAGGGAGGAAGGAAGGGAGGAAGAAGGAAGGAAAGGAGGGAGCAATGAAGGAAGGAAGGGAGGAAGAAAGAAGGAGGCAGCTGGATCTTTTTACCCAAGCTACCAATTCCTAGCTACCTAGCGTAGCTTAGCATAATGACTGGAAACAATCCAGTCATTACGCTAAGCTACGCTAACATGCTGCCTGCTAAAGCTTCAGATGTGAGCCTCAGATTGAAGACTCAGATGTGAGAGCGGTATCAGACCAACTAAACTAACTTTCATACCTCTAGGAAAGCAAAGTTTGTATCCTGATTGAGCGGGGAGGTTGCTATGGTTGTGAGGGCTGGATCTCGAGGACATTGGTCAATCAACCTGTCAATCAGAACGTAGCCACGCCCTAATGCATACCCTGCTTTATCGTCAAATATAAAATCAGGGAGGCCAAAATGTCCCAAATGAACATCATACTGCATTGAAGAAGGCTTTAAACTAGCGATTGAGACCATAAACACATTTTGAAAACGTTTACTGAGGTTAGAAATCAAGTGAGAAGTTGGTGAATTCTCCATTGACTTGTATAGAGACGGTCGCCCCCTGGTGGCCTTTTGATAGAATGCAGTTCTAAGTTACTTCCGCGTTGGCCTCATTTCAGAGGACCAGAACTCCCCGCCTGGTCATTATGCTAACCTACGCTAACAGGCTGCCTGCTAAAGCTTCAGATGTGAGCTTCAGATTAAAGACTCAGATGTGAGATCGGTATCAAACCAACCAAACTAACTTTCATACCTCTAGGAAAGCAAAGTTTTTATCCTGATTGATCTGCACGGCGAGTACAGGGTTGCTCGGGGCTTGTGAGAGGCCTGCGAGACGCATCTGGGCATTGAAGAACTCTGCCATTGACTCCTGAAGGGGGACAAAAACACTTCAACATATGAGTATTTAGTAATAATATCAGAGGGAATAACAATAAAGATGAAGAAAAGAACAACTTTACCTCAGTTACTCCAAAGGGAATATTTCCAACATAGAGGCGTCTGGCTTGTCTCGTCATCTGGCTGCCAACGACGGGCACTTGTGTCGGTGCAGCAGCCACTCCGGTTGTGGTGGACGTTGCCAGCAGAGCTATTGTTGGTATCTGGCCGGCCGCTGAAGGGGAATAACAGAAAGAGCATGCGAGGAACGTCACCTTCGGCTACAGAAGCAGCTACCATCTGAAACCTCTGCTGCTTTATCTGTAATTGCAAATGACTCATTCTTGCAGGGAGCATTAATGCGTCAGCTATTTAAATCTGTGTGTTTGTCCGCCTCGAGTCCATCTCCAAGAAATGTTTTAAGACTTTGTTGTGTGTCTTTATTTTTCTGCTTCTGTATAAAATGTAATAAATGTGTATTTTTACTCTTAGATGGATTATTGGTTCAAGTCAGATTCATTTTCATTCAAGGGCCACATACAGACCAATTAGATCTCATGTGGGCCGGATTATTAAAAAGAAGGAAGGGAGGAAGGAAGGAAGGAAGGAAAGAAAGACAGATGGAAGGAGTAAAGAAAGGTAGGAAGGACAGACAGAAGGAAGGAAAGAAGGAAGGACAAAAAGAGGAAAGGGAGGAGGGACAAGTGGAAGGAAGGAACGAAGTAAGGAAAAAAGGAAGGTAGGAAGGATAGAAGGAAGAAAGGGAGGAAGGACAAGTGGAAGGAAGGACAGAAGGAAGAAAGGGAGGAAGGACAGGTGGAAGGAAGGAAGGGAGGGAGGAAGAAGGAAGGAAAGGAGGGAGGAAGGAAGGGAGGAAAGAAAAGAAGGAAGGAATGGAGGGAGGAAGGGAGGAAGGAAGGAAGGAAGGAAGGAAGGAAGGAAAGAAGGAAGGACCGAAGGAAGAAAAGGAGGAAGGATGGAAAGAAGGAAGGCTCGAAGGAAGAAAGGGAGGAAGGACAGAAAGAAGGAAGGACAGAAGGAAGAAAAGGAGGAAGGACAGACAGACAGACAGAAGGAAGGAACAAAGAAATGAAAAAAGGGAGGTAGGAAGGACAGATGGAAGGAATAAAAGAAAAAAGAACACAGGAAGGAAACTGGGCCGGATTGCACCCCTCAGCGGTCCGATTCAGGCCCACGGGCCGCATGTTTGACACCTCCTGTTTTAAATAAACAAACTATTTAAAGGGACCAACAGAAACCTAATCATCCATAACTAATTAAATTAAGTGGAGAGCAGTATTAATTAAATCCTTTGGTATATTTATTATTATTTAAATTTTACTGTTAAATTAATCTAAATAAATAAATGCTCGAAGATAAAGCAAAAAAAAAAAAAAAGAGTCCAGCCGAGCGAACACCTGACAAATCACAGTCTTTTAAGGAATCATACGCTGCAGTATTACAGCAGACCCGAGATCAGTGATGTACAACGCTCTCCATTACCGCCTTGTCTCCGGTCTGCTGCAGAGCTTTCCAACCTGTGAGTCACACAGGAGAGCTGAAGGGCAGGCGTGAAGGAAGGAAGAGAAGAGACCAGAGCCAGAAAGATACTGACAGAGGTTGAAAGAGATGCAGAGAGGTGCATGCCCACTTTCTAAAAACAACATTACTGTATTGTAGTTTGGCTGCTTGTCAATAAGGAAGGGAGGAAGGAGGAAGGAAAGGAGGAAGGATGGAAGGAAGGAAGGGAGGAAGAAGGATGGAAAGAAGGAAGGAACCGTCTCACACAGCTCATGGAGGCAGTTTAAGGTACTTAGGGCCTGAATAGAGAAAGGAAGGGAGAAAGGAGGAAGGAAAGGAGGAAGGAAGGGAGAAAGGAGGAAAGGAAGGAAGGAAGGAAAGCAGGACATAAGGAAGGAAGGAAGGAGGGAAGAAAAGGAGGGAGAAAAGGAAGGAAAGAAGGACATAAGGAAGGAAGGAAGGAAGGAAGGAAGGAAGGAAGGAAGGAAGGAAGGAAGGGATTGAGGAAGAAAGGAAGGGATCGTGGGAGGAAGGAAGGAAGGAGGAAAGGAGGGAGGGAGGAAGGAAGGAAGGAAGGAAGGAGGGAAGGAGGAAGGAAGGAAGAGAAGAGACCAGAGCCAGAAAGATACTGACAGAAGTTGAAAGAGATGCAGAGAGGTGCATGCCCATTTTCTAAAAACAACATTACTTGTAGTTTGGCTGCTTGTCAATAACTGTCTCACACAGTTCATGGAGGCAGTTTAAGGTACTTTAAAACACTTAGTGCCTGCATAGAGAAAGGAAGGGAGGAAGAAGGAAGGAAAGGAGGAAGGAAGGGAGGAAGAAGGATGGAAAGGAGGAAGGAAGGGAGAAAGGAGGAAGGAAAGGAGGAAGGATGGAAGGAGGGAAGGGAGGAAAGAGGGAGGAAAGGAAGGAGGGAAGGAAAGCAGGACATAAGGAAGGAAGGAAGGAAGGGATTGAGGAAGAAAGGGAGGGATCGAGGAAGGAAGGAAGGAAGGAAGGAAGGAGGGAGGGAGGAAGGAAGGAAAGAAGGAAGGAAGGAGGAAGGGATTGAGGAAGGAAGGAAGGAAGGAAGGAAGGAAGGAAGGAAAGAAGGGATTGAGGAAGGAAGGAATGAAGGAAAGAAGGAAGGAAGGAAGGAAGGAAGGGATTGAGGAAGGAAGGAATGAAGGAAGGAAAGAAGGAAGAAGGGAGGAAGGAAGGAAGTAGGAAGAGTCAGACGGGTTCAGTATTTTTACTGTATTGTAGTTTGACTGCTTGTCAATAAGCGTCTCACACAGTTCATGGAGACAGTTTAAGGTACTTTAAAACACTTAGTGCCTGAATAGAGAAAGGAAGGGAGGAAGAAGGAAGGAAAGGAGGAAGGAAGGGAGGAAGAAGGATGGAAAGGAGGAAGGAAGGGAGAAAGGAGGAAGGAAGGGAGTGTAGTGTAAAATTTAGGGGATAATTACTAATAATGAACAATGTTGTATCTGTTAAAAGGGTACTTGATTGTTGAACATCGTATGCTAAAGGTGATCATATCTGAAGGCATTATGTTAAATGAAGAAGTATATGTGATTCTGCAATTACTAAGTGAATAAGTACTTTATGATTGAATAAGTATGAAAACTACAATATATGTGTTTAAATGAAATATGCATTACTTTCATTTTCTTTATTATAATCATTATAACCACTATTATTGAAAATGAATGCAGTTGAAATAAGGTAACGGGTCAGGGTGACCGTGACATGACTTGAGCCAAGATCTGCTGAGCAAAACAGCAGCTGTGTAGGGAAAAAAAAGAAAACTTAAGGCCTTATAAGGCCGATGCACCTGCAGTGAGGGCATCTCAAGATTCGGTGCCAAGGGGTAAGATCATGTTTTGGAAGAAAGCTGATTGGTTAAACGTACACCAAACATGGGCGGGGATACAACTTTTGACAGTATAAAAAAGACTCCCCAAGAGTCTTATCTTTGTGTCACTGGTGCATGGACATGGTCTGTGTATTGTGATTCCGGGTTTTGCTGTCGACAATAAAACTCTAACTGCATTCAGCTGGACGACTCCTGATGTTCTTTGATTTGATTTAATTTTGAACTTCAATATTTTGAACAACGAGAAACTTATCGAATATTTGAACCTACATAAATTGGCACCCTTCAGACGGGACACGTTGTGGCCGACGGATCGTTATCAACGGGAGGACAACTTTTCCATCTGCGCTCCAGCTATCGGGCCCTCAAAATTAAAAAGGTAAGCAGAGCCTATTTTTTTATATCTGCAAATTTGAGTCGCTGAGTGAGCAGATGTGAAGGGAGTCCACCCAAAAAGATAAGAACCTATAACGGCCCACGCACCGAACTAATTTGACACAAAAGTTAATGTTGAAAAAAGAAAAAGAACAACTGCTAAAACCATCAAAAGAAAAAAGGGAGTTACGGAAAGCTGAATGCACCCGTCTGTGTTGTATGTTCGTATGTCCTTGTGTCCATGATTATTAGCTGAATATATTACAAGCAGAACAGAGTGTGGATGGTTCTGAGTTTTGAGACAAAGTAAATTTTGCAAGTTGTATGTTGGCTTGTCGCCGACCTTGTGTTTGAGGGGGAGGTTTTGGCGGGCGATAAGAGCGAAAGAATTGAGAGCAGGGAGAAGTAGGGAGAAGTAGTAAAAGGAAGGAAAGAATGATAATAATAATGATAATAATGATAGGCGGGCGGTTACCAGTTCAGTAAAGCAGCTTATATGATAATAAGCGGGCGGTTACCAGTTCGGTAAAGCAGCTTATATCAGGTAATAATAATAAGCGGGCGGTTACTAGTTCAGTAAAGCAGCTTATATGATAATAAGCGGGCGGTTACTGGTTTAGTGAAGCAGCTTATATAATAATAAGCGGGCGGTTACCAGTTCGGTAAAGCAGCTTATGATAATAATAATAATAATAATAATAAGCGGGCGGTTACTAGTTTAGTAAAGCAACTTATATAATAATAAGCGGGCGGTTACTAGTTTAGTGAAGCAGCTTATATAATAATAAGCGGGCGGTTACTGGTTTAGTGAAGCAGCTTATATAATAATAAGCGGGCGGTTACTAGTTTAGTGAAGCAGCTTATATAATAATAGGCGGGCGGTTACTAGTTTAGTGAAGCAGCTTATATAATAATAAGCGGGCGGTTACTGGTTTGGTGAAGCAGCTTATCACCGCTGACGAGCGGGTATAACAATTAAGAAAAGGTAAAGCTTAAATCAGCACCAAATTAAAATCAGATTAAAGAATAAAAGTCCTAAATATTTCATGCTGGAAAATAATAAGTGTGTTAAAGTAATAACCATAGGAGTAGAAATGAGTAACAATAATAATTTTGTTATAACCGGTTTTGTATATAAAATTGTGTTTAATTAACAGCATTGATGTGTATAAAGCTTTGTTTGATTTGAGTATTTGCGCAGTGTATGCATGGTGGTTTATTTTGAAAGAATAGAGTGGAAGTGTGTGTGAATGAAGCCGTGAATTGACGGAGATTGATGGAGTGGTTCGAGCCGCCGAATCATAGTGTTTTTGTTTTTATTTTATAACCTGCGCCCTCGGGAGCAGCACAAAACACTTAGTAGGTCTGTACGTGTGAAGTAGGGCTGTCAACGGATTTGATCAGGACCGATGTCATGATTGTCACGGGTTGATTCACGAGCGTATATCACTTTGTGATTTGTTTGTTGAAAGTTTAAAACTCTTGGTATTCGTAGGAACGCTTTGTACATAAACTACGTGTAAATCTGTGTACTGAAACTGTCTTGACTAATCTGCGTGTTTAAGCGGTTGTGTGATGGTATATGGACATAGATAATATCTTTTACCTTTCTCATTTTCTCGACTGCAGTCAAATCTTCTGTACAGAAACTCTTTTTTCTCTCTCCTAAACACATACAGCAGAGGCTCTGTCTCCTCTGTGCTCACACACACACATACGCACACCCCCACACGTGCCTGGGTACAGCCCTGTGCTCATGCACACACACACACACACATACAGAGACGCTCACGGAAACCTTGAACGTGCACACACGTACACACATACAGGCCGAGATAGAACTAGTTGAGGTACACAAGTACATACACCAAGGCCCGAGATACGCACACACATTTTTACCCAGTGCAAGCCTTCGAAGTGCACATACACACACAGGCCTGAGAGACACACACACACACACATTTACTCACACACACACACAATCTTCAACTTTTGAATCTCACACACACACACGTGCCCTGCACCTGCAGCCGCACGTGACCACGCACACACACAAACTTCCACACTGACATACACGCACACACACACACAGATCACACACACACACACACACACTCATACACTCAAACTTGTTTGTGTCTTAATCGGACACCACAACAGCACACACACACCATACACTTAAACTTGTTTCGTACACACTCACACAAGCATACATACACACATACACTCACACACACACTCAGACGTGTTGAATAGTAAATACTCACACGTTCCCCTGAGACACACACACACGCACACACACACACATACACATACACTCACACTCATACATCATACACTCTTACTCATTTATGTGACTTGAAGGGACATCATTTGACACACATACACCAACCTTCAATCACATACACATTCACTTAAATGACTACATCATACTGACAAGAGCATAGTAACACTATTATGGAAGCAAGCGATAGTAGTGAAGATGAAGGTGTAATAAATGATAATTGTGTTACAGACGGAAGTAATGATACCATGGGAGTAAGAACACATTTTTGGCTTGAACGCACATACATTAACGAAGAAAGAGCAGAATAACGGCAAACTGAACAAGAAATCAGTCAAAAAACTGTGGGATCTAACTAAAGTTGTCAATTTATCACAAATTTAGAGACCCTATTCCCTGCAGTACTGCGGACCGAGGTATTGCGCAGGATTTGGATTCCTCGAGTATTGGCAACAATATTGGAACAACTCTATAACAATCCACTATCTAAAGCCACCATCCCATTGAGTCCTCTTCTGGGAATCCCGGAAGGTTTGACCCTAGCAGGAAGAAGAAGAATCAGAGGGGCAGTAGATCCTCGGTTGGACATCACTGTCATTCCAGGGAAAGTAAAATGGGAAACAGGTGAATTTAGTGGTGTTACCAAAACAATTGCAGAAGACGGCACTGAGGAGGTAAAGTATAACCCCACACAAGTAAAGAGACTTAAGACTGTCTCTCAGATAAAATAGTTCTGTGGATCAGAACAAAAGAAGAAGGAAAGCCAGAGGATTTTAAGAAGACAGAGCAGGACAAGGATACATGGGGGCTAAAATGATAAAAGGGGAGGGGGTGTTGACTCCATTGGCAGTGGTGGTGAGGACGCAGCCGGATCATGAAAAACAGATTAGATTCTGTATGAAAAAATGGCATAAACGCACATCAGGAACACTTCAGTGGCCTATGGAAGGAACATTTGAAGCAGCCCGATGTAACGAAATAGAAACCAACATCAAACATTATAAAGCTAAAAACACAAGTAGCTCAAGAGAGGGTAAAAGAGCCAGAGAGATGGAGGTGCTGAGGTGGTTCAGACAAGCTGCACAAAGACATGTGTCGGACATCAAGCAAATGCCAACATTACAATGCAAAGAGGATAAAGTGAAAAAGCAACGCCAACAAGAAGTGCTTAGTGCCCCACAGTCGCCGTCTCTGCCCCTATGTGCTCCAAACACTGTTGAAGCCCCAACAAGGCAGTTTCCAGTCCTACCAACACGAAGCAAAATGGAGTCAGATGATGGCAGAGAGGAAGAAGATGTGGCACAAAGGTTGAATCATATTCAAAACACCCTAACAGCATTGGTAGAATACCAAACAAGTTGGCTGAGATCCAATCATGAACAACGCAATACAGGGGCTACACTCCGAAGTGGAAAACAGCTAAGGCTAGAACCAAATCATGAAGAAAATGAAGAGGAACTGAAGTTCATATGTCCATTACTAACAAAACCTGGACAGAACCTACCCCACTATGTACCATGGTCATTCTGTGACATGATTGGACTAGCGGGAAGACTTCCTGACCTCTCCGGAGGAGCAAATAAATGGATTACAGCGCTGGAGGAAAGTACAGCAGGGGTGACACTGGCATTGGGAGACATCAAGGCACTACTAATGCATATGGCAGGTAAACATGCCACAGAAGAAATTTTCCTGAACGCAAACCTAGCCATGGTGTTGACAGATAATCAAGCTGACCACATAGGGTTCAATGGCTTCCGTGGCAACATCTGGGCCCAAATAAGAAAACAATATCCGGAAAAGATGGATCCATCAAAACTGGAAGGAGAAATGCTAAAAGATGCAGAGTGTCCAGCCAAGTTTCTACACGCCTTCCAAACAAAATGGAGAGAGGAGACTGGCAACGTCTGGAACATTAACGACACAACAAAAAGTCTGTTCAAAGTCATGGTAAAGAAGGCTATGCCACAGGAAGTGCAGAAACGCCTGGACAACGTCGTGGGCCTCATGAAAATGGAATGGCCAATGTTCTCTGAGCATCTAATTCATCAAGTGGAAACCACCAGGAAAGAAAAGTTAAGAAAAGATGAAGCAAACAAACACATGGTTAACAAGCTAACACAACTACAATTACAAGAACTAAGCAACAGCGCAAAGCAGAAGAAAAATAAAATACAGGCTCCAGTGATAACAGCTGAACAGACCATTGCAACTATGGCACCACAAGGGCCAACAGGGTCCCCACCACAGCCTCAGATGCAAACCTCACAAACACTCAAGCAAACCGCGCCACCTGATATGTGGCCACCAGTCTATATACAAGTGAACCAGCCTGGACACAGTGTGAAAGCTCACTATAAAGGACAACCATGGCAAAGAGAAGGTCTAGTTCAAAAAAGGAGCTCATATCGTGGAGGGAGAGAATACACCCCGAATCAAAATGTACGCACTAAGCTCCAACGCAGACAAAAACAAAACCCGTATGAGAATATGATTTGTTGGGGGTGTAACGAAAAGGGACACTGTCGAAGAAATTGCCCCACCAATCCAGGTATAGGCCCAGCCCAGGAGTGGAACTAGGGGTGCCCTAAGAAGCCTGACATGGAGTCCATGACACCAGTGGTTTCAATGCAACCACAAGAAGAGCCAACAATATCAGTAATGATACAAAATCAAGAACATTCATTTATGGCAGATACAGGGGCAACCTGTTCCTGCATCGGAAATGCTGGCTCAAGACTCCCCCTGTCAGGATCATCTGTCAAGACCGTAGGCTTCTCTGGGAAAACACAAATTATACCCCTAACTCAACCTGTACCGATGTTCATCACAGGAAACTCAATAACAGCGTCCCTGTTATATAAATATATAAATACCCCCATCAACCTGTTGGGACAAGACATCTTATGCCCATTAAAAGCCAACATCATATGCATGCAAGAAGAATTGAAGGTGGACTTTCCACGTGATCATACGTATCGGCTAGTGCCAGTACAAGTAATGGGAAAAAAATCGACACCTTAACACAACCAGCTGTATACTGGATCCAATGGCCTCCAGAATCAGAACTGAACCAAAAATGGGAGACCTGGAGAAACTGGACATTGAAACAGATGGGAGCAGTGCATAAACCTCTATCACTGTTACACTGCACCCTGATGTATGATGAAACACAAGAACACGCGACCTATGAGAAATGTTGGGAAGAAATGATCAACAAAAAACCTGTTTATATGTTCAGTTTGAACATATATGTGGAACCACAAGGAGCAGCAGCAGCAGTGTACCTTCTGCCCAAATTACAACAGTGGTTCCAGGTCCCAGACTCTGCAGCACACGTCACGCTTATCTTAAATATGGAACAGAGTTCCGCATCAAAGACAATATCCACTGAAACAACATGCTATAGATGGCATCAGACCAACCATTGAAGGTCTGCTAAAAGCAGGAGTGCTCATGAAGACCCAGAGCCCTTGCAATACACCCATCTTTCCACTAAAAAGCCACATTCAAATGATTATCGTTTGATACATGATCTGCGTGCTATCAACACCATTGTGGATGGTGACACTCCCATCATCCCAGACCCCCACACATTACTTTCAAACATTCCCCCAACAGCTCAATGGTACACAGTAATAGAACTATGCTCTGCATTTTTTAGTGTACCACTGCATCTAGACTCACAATATCTGTTTGCATTTACTTATCAAAATCAACAGTATACGTACATTCGGTTAACACAAGGCTATGTCGATAGCCCCTCTATTTTAAACAAAGTGTTAGCCAATGACTTGCAGCTCCTAAATATGGCGAGCACAATAATTTAGTACTTAGATGATCTGCTAATATGTAGCCCCACCACGGAGCAATGCAAAAAGACTCAATTGTATTATTAACTGCATTAGCAAAGGGGGGACACAAAGTAGAGGCAAATTGCAGTTATGCCAGACAAATCAAATATCACAGATTGAAAACTATAACCAAAGCTCCCAAGCCGCAAACGATTGGACAAATGTTGTTTTTCCTGGGATGGCAGGGTATGGTCACCCGTGGATTTGCGTCTATGTAATCAAAGCAGCCCCACATAGAAGAATAATTAGAGCTGCAGGTCCAACAAAATTCTTTGCTGACTCATTTTGGACAGCAGAGGCAGAAGGTGCTTTTCAAGCCCTGAACAGATATGCAGACCGCTCCAGTACTCTGTGATTCTGACTATGCTTAACCATTTCACTTGTATATTGCAGAAAGAACTGGCTATGTATGCATGGGTCTAATGCAGGAAACTACAACGGGTAAGCAACCATTAGCTTATTACAACACTATATTGGACAACATTAAAACAGGTCTGACACCCTGTTATCAGGGGCAGGCAGTGGCAGTTTATGTTAACCATTCTGTATACATCTCATCAATTACATGCTCTCCTCGCCAGCTCCAGATTTGTACTTATGCAGGAATACTATCTGCACCAGTATTAAGAATTCAGCGCTGCAACACTATCAACCCAGCAACGCAGGTGACACCTATAGAAGGCTCACCACATGATTGTCTTCAAGCCACTGATGTGTTTCTGAACCCACGAAAAGATATGCATAATCGACCAATAAACAGCAGACCTTACTTTGTTGGTTGATGGTTCCTGTTTTAGAGACGCCACAGGTACCCATGCAGGTTATTCAATTGTACAGCTGCTGCCAGATGACACCTTCACAGAAATCCAAGCGATTAAATTATCTCAACCATTCTCAGCTCAGTTAGCAGACATCAAAGCTTTGACTGCAGCATGTAAACTGGCAGCAGGTAAGCGTCTCAACGTATATACAGATTCATAGTATGCCTACACAATCTGTCATATACACAGTAACATCTGGAAACAAAGAGGCTATTTAAGAGCTAATGGCGCACCAGTAATACATGGGGAGCCATTCAAGTACTATTAAGAAGATATTCATTAGTCATTATTAAATGTGCAGCCCATCAAAAAGCCAAAGCCAAAGGCAACAATTTGGCAGATGAAGCCACCAAAACAAGCTGCACCTAGTACCTGTATAGGTCCATTATTAAGTTGCTAAAAGACTGTGAGCCTCTCACTACTTAAGCATATTTAAAAACAGCCCAAGACAAAGCAGAAGTATATGAAGAATTAATGTAGTTTGAAAGAAGTGCTATCAAAATTACTCAGGATGGACCTCAGAAATGCTTTTGGCATAATGCTCACACATACTGTGTTTTACCTATTTTGTTAATGAAGTGTGTTATTTGTAATGCGCATGGCTTCAGCCATTGCGCAAGGGGGGAGGTGATAACATGACTCCAAAGTGTCTGATAAAAAAACATTTTTGGCACAAACAGTAGATAAAACATTGGCAGAATGTGATGTTTGTACATACCATAACATAAAAGTATTCTCACTCACACACATCCCACCACCTACTGGAGCATCTCACCATCTGATTATGGAATACGTAGATGTGACAGAGTGTGCTAAAAGGTAAGGGAACATCTTGGTAATGATTGATAGATTCGGTAGCTAAATTTTTTGTGAAAAAGTTTTAAAAGGTTTGGTTTCCCAGATACCATCAGTTCATACAATGGAAAAAAGTATTTGTTGCTGCTTGCGCTTGTGTTCATGCGAACATAAACTAACAGACTAACACGCTTAACAATGCATAACGCTTAAAAATGACAGGGAGACCAATGCTGGTTCCCTATTTAAAGGGTCCCCATAATGGACCTCTGCTTGAGTAATAAACCAATGAAATTTTCTGCAAACATCTAAACGCATATATACAAAAGTTACATTTCAACAGGTGAAAGATGCAACCAAGGACAGAGACACAGACATCCCAAGTACACAGTAGAAGATCAAACCAGGGAACTGGGTCCACGTTAAGGTGTTCAAATGAAAGTGGGACGCACCTCCGACAACAAGGTCTTTAGAGTCTTTTAAGCAACTCCAACTGCTCACAAAATCAAAAGGTAAGAAAGTTTGGTTCCATTTAAGTCACTGCTGCAGGATCAGAGACCCAAGTGAGACAACAGAAGTACAGCATGAACCTGAAAAGGCCAATGCCACCCAACTGGAAAATAAAATTACTTGGTAACCAATTTGGTACTAGAACCTAAAGTTAAGACAAGAAAATGGACAGAATGTGCATTAGCAATTGGAGTGTCAGCCGTAGAACAAAGAATAATACCAATTGACAGAGTGATGAAATTCACATACGTAAAATCAGCTTCACATAACCAAGCGATAATTGATCGATCTGAACAACACCAAAATAATAGGTGACCCAATTCACAAACAATGCAATACAGAAGGAGTAGTGAAAGTGGTGATGATGTGCTCAACCCAGCAGTATGCTAACCTCAAGTACAACAAAATTATGATAAAAGCTAAAACTAGAGAACTAATGAAAATCGCCCATTGCATTAATCCAAACAAACAGAAGTAATCAGATGGAATAATAATATTTTGTACCAATGGTTTAAGTTTTCAGCTAGACAAATAAGTAATCAAACCAGCATCGCATGCTACAATGCAAAAACACTGCCCATAGTTCTGCCAATCTCAATGGAAAAAGATGCCTGTAGAAACAAAACTTCTTGTTTTGCCTACTGTGTAATGATAATGGCCAGCTGGAATGACGAATCAGCAAAGCAGAAATTAACAGTTTGTACCAGACGATTGGATAACCAATTTGAACCATGGGTACCACCACTGACTGTAAAAGCAGACGGACTGGTACATCCTCTCTGTTTAATGAGAGGAAAAAGAATAATAATGCCTATAAGAAACTCACACCCAATTCCTTAAACTCAGTTACTGGATTTTCAACACCAAATGGAACCCACTATAAGTGGAGCTCCCGAGTTTTCATCCAGACCAATCAGACACCTCTTGTCAGGTCAAGGAACCGGCTGGATACTATTAGTAGGACCAACAATTAATGCACAATATATTGCGCGTAACCGCAGATGGAAAAATTACTTACGGTATAATCAAGAGCGATTTATGAATTGGACAATCAAAGTAATTCACAGAATTAACGAACAATTGTATGCCACCTCCCAAATGACACTGCAAAATAGGTTTGTGATAGACAGATTAATGGCTAAAGAACAGGGGGTTTGCAACTATTTCAGAGACAAGTGTTGCACAGAAATACCACAATTTGCAGGAGAAAAAGGCAACCTCTCAATATTATTGAAGCAAATGGAAGCGATGAGGGATGAACATGTGAAGAATTCCAATTGGAACACCAAACCAGAAGCATTGGATAAAATTTGGGAATGGCTAAGCAAATTATCATGGCCATGCATTTTTCAAATCATAGGAATGATATTAGGTGGCCTCTTTCTGACAGCAGCAGTAATTATATGCTGTGTGCTTCCAATAATAAAATGAATGATAAACAACACAACCAAAGTAATAATGGTACAGTTTCCTGTCCTGGTGAGGGACCTAGAAGAGTTAAATGTACACAAGTACGAAGAATATTCCAATCAGGACACCGAGACTCCGATATATGAAGACTACTAAAAACCAAAATGACGGACGCTTCAACCAATAAGAGACCAAAACACAAAAGTAAAAGACCCCAACATAAAAAGGCAAAGACGTTCTAGCACGAAAAATGATAAATTACAAGACATAGTAGACAGACTTCCATATGGACCAATTAATTTAGAAAAATCCAAAATGCACGTACAACACTTTAAATATTTAGTACATTCAGAAGGATATCCCATGACAACTAAAAATGCGAACATGCGTATACAGAATATACGATACTTGCAATGAAACATCCAAATTTATGAATTGGACAACGGATTGAGCTTGAAACACCACAACTTACTCCTCTGATATAAATAGGATTTGAAAGAAAAATAGTATGTACACCATTACTCTGTATGTCTGGGAGTAGAAATACTTGACAGCACACAAAGCTTTGGATAGTCAGAAATAAAAAGATTGTCAGATCACTATAATGAAAAGTATAGGGAATATACAGATGAGCCATACATTGTGATTGGAAACAAACATCGTTGGGGAAGAAAGAAATAATCTGGTGATCCAGACCAGTGGAAAATTACAAGAAGAGATAGAGACTTGTTTTTAGGGTTTTGATGGTTGAAAGAGAGGAATGACACCAGTGATCCCATTGGTTGGCATAAATAAATGAACTCATCCTTGCTTTAATATCATCCTGATAGATAAGCATGTGGCAGAACAATCCATATCCAACAGCAGGGCCAAGCCAGGACTTCCAGGCCCAGCAACTACTACCAATGCTTGGGCCACAGGGGGAACCTCGTGAACTGGTCCAGGGGAGCCACTACTTGCCATGTCCACAGGGACCAGACACCATGACAATCATAGGAGGCAACCCATCACGAGTCATCGTAGGACCATGGCTACCCGATCCTCCGGTACCAGGAATCGAGGGACCAGGACCATCTGGAAGGGCAAACTATCATCAAGCACCACCTGTGCCTTTACCAGCATGACGTCAGGAACAGATAAATACAGGAGTGAATAATGGTGAAAGGCCCAGATGCTTCAAAATACACTGACATGCCAGCAGAAACGGCAGCTCATTGTCCTCAAAAAAGAGAAGAGAACAAATAAGACAGAACTGGCAACAGAAGATGCCAGTTTCCTTCTTCTTTCTGGAAGTTGTCTTGCCATGTAATGGCAGGGAGGGATCTACCTGCACTGTCAGTACAGCGCCACCAACTGACAGTGACATGCTAATCAAAAGAGGGACCGAATTGTATGCCTGAAAAAGACCAACATTGAAACATTTGTGTGAACTGCATCGAAACTTACTGAAATGATTAACTGCATTAAATTCACTAAATTGATCGATTACATAGAGAAGTACAGCTATACCATGTATTTCTGTTTTAAGTTTTACACACGTCAAGTACGGAAAGCACTTAGTTAGAGGCATCACATGCTACTAATTCTTTTAAGTTATGTACTGGAAATATTAAACTACTGAAGATATTAAACTACAATCAATGAAAAATTAAGTAGATATAAAAGCCAAAGATTATTGAAAATATTTGAAGTAAAAGTAAAACCTATCGTGTACTCTCTAAGACTTTCTGGAAGCATTAAAGGGGTTGTAACCAATTGCTGATGTGATGTGTACTATTGCAAAATAAGTGCATAGTTGAACCCTTACTAGGGGAACCCATTGGTGTGACTATGAAGTCACAAAGGGGGGATATGTAGTGTAAAATTTAGGGGATAATTACTAATAATGAACAATGTTGTATCTGTTAAAAGGGTACTTGATTGTTGAACATCGTATGCTAAAGGTGATCATATCTGAAGGCATTATGTTAAATGAAGAAGTATATGTGATTCTGCAATTACTAAGTGAATAAGTACTTTATGATTGAATAAGTATGAAAACTACAATATATGTGTTTAAATGAAATATGCATTACTTTCATTTTCTTTATTATAATCATTATAACCACTATTATTGAAAATGAATGCAGTTGAAATAAGGTAACGGGTCAGGGTGACCGTGACATGACTTGAGCCAAGATCTGCTGAGCAAAACAGCAGCTGTGTAGGGAAAAAAAAGAAAACTTAAGGCCTTATAAGGCCGATGCACCTGCAGTGAGGGCATCTCAAGATTCGGTGCCAAGGGGTAAGATCATGTTTTGGAAGAAAGCTGATTGGTTAAACGTACACCAAACATGGGGAGGGGATACAACTTTTGACAGTATAAAAAAGACTCCCCAAGAGTCTTATCTTTGTGTCACTGGTGCATGGACATGGTCTGTGTATTGTGATTCCGGGTTTTGCTGTCGACAATAAAACTCTAACTGCATTCAGCTGGACGACTCCTGATGTTCTTTGATTTGATTTAATTTTGAACTTCAATATTTTGAACAACGAGAAACTTATCGAATATTTGAACCTACAGGAGAAAGGAGGAAGGAAAGGAGGAAGGAGGGAAGGAGGGAAGGGAGGAAAGAGGGAGGGAAGGAAAGAAGGACAGAAGGAAGGAAGGAAGGAGGGAGGGAGGAAGGAAGGAAGGAAAGGAGGGAAGGATGGAAGGAAGAAGGGAGGGAGGAAGGAAGGAAGGAAGGAAGGAAGGAAGGAAGGAAGGAAGGAAGGAAGGAAGGAAGGAAGGAAAGAAAGAAAGAAAGAAAGAAAGAAAGAAGGAAGGAGGGAGGAAGGAAGGAAGGGATTGAGGAAGGAAGAGTCAGACGGGTTCAATGTTTTTACTTATTGTAGTTTGGCTGCTTGTCAATAACCGTGTCAGTTGGAAGCTGCAGCGGTGAATGTGACACACAGTTCATGGAGGCAGTTTAAGGTACTTTAAAACACTTAGTGCATGAATAGCTGCAATTTGCATAAAGATTCATACTTCTTTTTTTTTTTTTAGGTTCATAACTTCATCAAATCTGAACACACAGACATGATGCACATATTTTTAGATACACAGTGACTTACACTCTGCTTTGTGTCGTTTTGACTGTTCCTTCTTTCCTCCCTTCCTTCCTTCCTTTCCTTCCTCCCTTCCTTCTTTCCTTCCTCCCTCCTTCTTTCTTTCGTTCATTCCTCTCTCTTTCCTCCATCCTTCCTTCCTTCCTTCTCCCTTTCCTTTCTCCCTCTCGCCTTCCTTGTTTCCTTTCTTCCTTCTTTCCTCCGTCCTTTCTTCCATCCCTCCCTCCCTCCCTTCCTTCCTTCCTCCTTTCCTCCCTTCCTCCCTCCCTCATTACTCCTTTCCTTCCTCTTCCTTCCTTCTCTCCTTACTTCCTTCCTCTTTTCCTCCTTACTCCTTTCTTTCCTTCATTTCTCCCTCTCGCCTTCCTTGTTTCCTCCCTCCTTCCTACCTTCCTTTCTTTCCCTCCCTCCCTCCCTCCCTCTCTCCTTCCTTCCTTCTTCCTCCCTCCCTTCGTTCCTTCCTCCTTCCCTTCCTTCTTCCTCCCTTCCCTCCTTCATTCGAGGACACCAGGAGGGTTAAAGGTGCCATTGTAAACAAATAAAAAAGAGACATTAAAAGTATAGATATAATTTACAGTACTGCAATACAAAAACTCCACAATTGTTATCTTTGTATCTGGTTTTAATTTTATTGTTGTATATATATATATATATATATATATATATATATATATATATGTTATAATTGCATTTCAGGGTTTAGTTTTTTAATTTTATTGTTGTATACACTTGGTTTTTTTTCTATATCATTATTTTTTGAGCTGCTGTAGCAATTGAATTTTCCCCCACTGTGGGATCAATGAATGTATCTTTATCTTTAGTTAATTGTAATTATTTCCTTTACAGTGGGAATAAAGCTTGACCTGGTCTTAGTCTCAACCTGGTTTGAACCCTTCTCTGCTACATCGGGCTTGGCTGCAGCTTCGCTCAGGTCTGGATATCAGCTCCAAGGAATTAATGCATGCAGACTTCTCCAAGAACTCGTAGGTGTAGTCTGACTCAGACACTGAAGACATACCTTGCATAGCTTTATATTGCATTGGTGTGATGTGTTCAAAGCCAGGAGGAGGCACATCCCAGTACTTGCAGGTCCTTTTCTTCCTCGTTCGCCTCGGAGAATGGCTGCCAACGGAAAATAAGAGAAGAGGAAGAAAATATCAAGCTCAAGTAGAGGAGAAAAACCTGTGCTCACAAACAGTCTACATCAGGGGTGTCAAACATGAGGCCCGTGGGCCAGAACCGGTCCGTTGAGGGGTGCAATCTGGCCCAGTTTCCTTCCTGTGTTCTTTTCCTTCCTTCCATCTGTCTGTCCTTCCTCCCTTTCTTCCTTCTGTCCTTCCTTCCTTCCTTCCACCTGTCCTTCCTCCCTTCTATCCTACCTTCTTTCCATCCTTCCTCCCTTTCTTCCTTCTGTCCTTCCTTCTTTCTTTCTTTCTTTCCTTCTTTCCTTCCTTCTCTCCTTCCTTCTTTCCTCTTTTCCTATTTTCCTCCCTCCTCATTCCTTTCCTTCCTTCCTCATTCCGTCCTTCCTCCCTTTCTTCCTTCTATCCTTCCTACCTTTCTTTTTTCCTTACTTCATTCCTTCCTTCCAATGTCCTTCCTCCCTTTCTTCCTTCTTTCCGTCCTTCCTCCCTTCTATCCTTCCTACCTTTCTTTTTTCCTTACTTCGTTCCTTCCTTCCACTTGTCCTTCCTTCCTTCCTTCTGTCCTTCCTTCTCTCCTTACTTCTGTCCTCTTTTCCTCCTTCCTTCCTCCTTCCTTCCTTCCACCTGTCCTTCCTCCCTTCTATCCTACCTTCTTTCCATCCTTCCTCCCTTTCTTCCTTCTGTCCTTCCTTCTTTCTTTCTTTCTTTCCTTCTTTCCTTCCTTCTCTCCTTACTTCTTTCCTCTTTTCCTCTTTTCCTCCCTCCTCATTCCTTTCCTTCCTTCCTCATTCCGTCCTTCCTCCCTTTCTTCCTTCTATCCTTCCTACCTTTCTTTTTTCCTTACTTCATTCCTTCCTTCCACTTGTCCTTCCTCCCTTTCTTCCTTCTTTCCGTCCTTCCTCCCTTTCTTCCTTCTGTCCTTCCTTCTTTCCGTCCTTCCTCCATTCTATCCTTCCAACCTTTCTTTTTTCCTTACTTCGTTCCTTCCTTCCACTTGTCCTTCCTTCTTTCCTTCCTTCCTTCTCTCCTTACTTCTGTCCTCTTTTCCTCCTTCCTTCCTCCTTCCTTCCTTCCTTTCCTTCCTTCCTTACTCCTTTCCTTCCTTCCTTCCTTCCTTGACCTGAGGACAACAGGAGGGTTAATGTTGCTACATGTCTCATCTCCTCACAAACAGTCTACATGATCATATAAACTCATTACATTATTTAAATTGGACCGGTTTCCATTGAATATACGACATTAAAAACAGCTAATCTGCACAGGAATTAAGTTACAGTTGTTAACAATGACTGTAAGATGTTGGCGTTGGAAACAAAACCTGAACACTGGCATTGAAACACTTCGCCCAAATTAATGCCCTCCCTTTTTGTAAATCTGTAATCTCACAGCAGCAGCAGCTTGAGTCCTGCGTCGAGCAGAACATGATCCGATAAACCGATCCATGCAGATCTTCACTGCTGGCTCTTACGTCCCTGCAGCATTTTGATATGTGATATAATTCCCTTTTGGAAGATATCACATATTGGCTCTCACAGATGAAATCAAACAATTGTTGCTGCCACGTTTGTTTGTCTGCATGTAAATGAAAATATGTGAAATTAAACTTTTTTAGAGGGGCTTCATATATACAGATGTTTTAAAGATTAAAATACATATGAATGCATAAAATGAACAGATAAGTCTATAAATCATTTCACAACTTATATATGATGTGATTGGTGTGCTGTGAGGCTTCAGTGCAAGGCTTATATGAATCAAAGAAAAAAGAGAAAAGTAAGATTAAGAAGAGGGAAAAGGAAGATCAAAAGAAAGATTAAGATTTCACAAGATAACACGAGATATTCTGTGACCCTTTATTTGTCTTAACCCTCCTGTTGTCCTCGAGTCAAGGAAGGAAGTTAGGAAGGGAGAAAGAAGGAAGGAAAGGAGGAAGGAGGGGAGAAAGAAGGAAGGAAAGGAGAAAGGAAGGGAGGAAGAAGGAAGGAAGGAAGGAGGAAGGGAGGGAGGAAGAAGGAAGGAAAGGAGGAAAGAAGGGAGAAAGGAGGAAGAAAGGGAGAAAGGAAGGAAGGAGGGAGGACAGAAAGGCGGGAAGGAAAGCAGGATATAAGGAAGGAAGGAAGGAAGGAAGGAAGGAGGGAAGGAAAGAATGACATAAGGAATGAAGGAAGGAAAGAAGGACAGAAGGAAGGAAGGAAGGGATTGAGGAAGGAAGGAAGGAAGGAAGGAAGGAGAGAAGGAAAGAAGGACATAAGGAAGGAAGGAAGGAAGGAAGGAAGGAAGGAGATAAGGAAAGGACATAAAGAAGGAAGGAAGGAAGGAAGGAAAGAAGGAAGGAAGGAAGGAGGGAGGAAAGGAAGGAGGGAAGGAAAGAATGACATAAGGAAGGAAGGAAGGGGGAAGGAAAGAAGGACAGAAGGACAGAAGGAAGGAAGGAAGGAAGGTGCGAGGAAAGGAAGGAGGGAAGGAAGGACGGAAGGGATTGAGGAAGGAAGGAAGGAAGGAAGGAAGGAAGGAAAGAAGGAAGGTGTGTGCAGTAACTCCATGAATCCACTGTCACTCATGCTCAGTCGGATGGATTCTCACATTAAAGCTGTGATCTCAGCCTCGTCAGACCGGGTCCTCTCTCTCTCAGACTGACCTGTGCTTCTTATGATCCCGAGAGGAACTCCTACGATCCCGGCTCTTCCTGTCTCTGCTGCGGCTTCTCTTCTCGCGGCTGCGGCTCCCTCGGTCTTTGCTCCAGCTGCGGTGCTTGTCGCCTCGGCCTCCGCCCCCCGCTGAGCCGCTGCGACTCCTCTTTTTGTGCCTTTCTCTTTCTCTCTCTGTGTGGAAATAATTAACATCGTCATACACATAATACACACGAGTGAGTCACCTGGTTTTTAATCTTTCTCCTCAAGTCAAGGAAGGAAGTTAGGAAGGGAGGAAGAAGGAAGGAAAGGAGAAAGGAAGGGAGGAAAGAAGGAAGGAAGGAAAGAGGGAGGAGAGGAAGGAGGGAGGGAGGAAGAAAGGAAGGAAGGAGGGAGGAAAGGAAGGAGGGAAGGAAAGAAGGACGGAAGGAAGGACGGAAGGAAGGAAGGAAGGAAGGAAGGAAGGAAGGAAAGGAGGAAGGATGCAAGGAAGGAAGAAAGGGAGGAAGGAAGGAAGGAAATAAGGAAGGAAGGAAGGAAGGACGGAGGAAGGAAGGAAGGAAGGAAAGGAGGGAGGGAGGAAGGAAGGAAGGAAGGATGGAGGGAAGGAAAAAGAAGGACAGAAGGAAGGAAAGAAGGAATTGATTCATCTCTTCACTGTGTTCTTTCTAATGTAACGTGCCTCCTTCTATAATTACTGTACCTGACATATTAACTGATATTAACTGGTCCTAACTGATATTAACTGATACTGACATTAACTGCTATTAACTGATATTAACTGCTGGTAATTACACAGACTGGACGAGCTAATAGCTAATAGTGGTGAATCACTGCATGCTAACGGCTCCTCTCTGTATTAATTACCCCCAGCCTGCTCTGATACCCTCCTGTCTCCTCGGTGATGTTGTCATGACACCACGTCATACTTCCTGGAGGAGTCTGACAGGTTCTTAGTGAAGGAGGAATGTCTGGAGTCACATGACTGACGAGCTCTTAGCTAATCAATAAGAGCTGATCTTCATTTCATCTGATCCAATGGAGGCTTCACCTTCATTACATGTCAGCTGTTAGACGTGGTGCTTTAACCCTCCTGTCGTCCTCCCGGGTCAAATTGACCCCATCCGTTTTGACTGTTCCTTCTTTCCTCCGTTCGTTCGTTCCTTCCTTCCTTCTTTCCTTACCTCCTTCTCTCTTTCCTTCCGCCCTCCTTTCCTTCCTCCCTTCCTCCTTTCCTTCCTTACCTCCTTCCTCCCTCCTTTCCTTCTTCCTTTCCCTCCTTACCTCCTTCCTTCTTTCCTTCCTCCCTCCTTTCCTTCCTTCCTTCTTCCTTTCCTTCCTTACCTCCTTCCTTCTTTCCTCACTCCTTTCCTTCCTCCCTCCCTCCCTCCTTTCCTTCCTTTTTCCTTCCTCCCTCCTTTCCTTCCTTCCTTCCTTCTTTCCTCCCTCCCTCCCTCCTTTCCTTACCTCCTTCCTTCTTTCCTCCCTCCTTTCCTTCCTTCTTTCCTCCCTCCTTTCCTTCCTTCCTTCTTCCTTTCCTTCCTTACCTCCTTCTCTCTTTTTTTCCTCCATCCTTTCCTTCCTTATCTCCTTCCTTCTTTCCTCCCTCATATCCTTCCTTCTCTCCTTCCTCCCTCCTTTCCTTCCTTCTTTCCTCCCTCCTTTCCTTCCTTCCTTCTTCCTTTCCTTCCTTACCTCCTTCCTTCTTTCTTTCCTCCTCTCATCTGAGGCGTTCATGTGCTGTAGGTTACTCCAGTGCACTACCTCACTATGCTATGATTTATTGTTGTGTTTATGTTTAAATTACCTTTAAAATTAGGGAAACAAATTATATAAAAGCATCTTTAAATTAGGGCTGGGACAAAAAATCTATTTTTTTTTATAAATTGCGATTTTTATTTATATATTTTCTTATTTATTCAGTTTATTATCACATGAGACGAGCAGCAAATTCTTCTATTACAAAGGGAGAGTCTGATTAAAAAGTTATATTTTGTTAAAGTTTGTTTAATTCTAATTTTTTTTTAGGTGTTTTTCACAAATCAGAAAGTTATGATGGGATGAGTTTTTCTTTATTGCTATCATTATTATTGATATAAGGTGAATAACTCAAACTACTGGTGATTTTTATTTTATTTTATCTTATTTTTATTAATGATCAAACTGTATTTATTCAGTACCTTTCAAACAGGTTAGTGTCACTGACAAGCCAATAAAAAGAGAGAATAAATGTAGACAGTTAGCAGTAAAACTATTTGAGACTAAAGCAAACAAGAAATAATATGAAAATGGAATAAAATATGATTTTAAAGCTATAATAATAATAATAACAATAACAATAATGGTTATAAAATAAAGTTACATATTAAAAAGATTAGAGTACAATACAATAATAAAATACAACCGATAAGGGGTTGGTATACAAATATGTAATAATAATAATGGAAAAAAAATTTACGACATGAATTGAATAAAATAAATGGATATAATAAAGTAAAGTAATGTCTATAGATTATTCTGAATGTCGTTAAAAGTTAAAATCCTGCATTTAAAGTTAAAGTATATAAGTGCTAGCAGCTTTACTTACAGTAGAAGTCTATTTATAGCCTCGAGTGTTTTCAGAAACATATTATAGTGTATAACTGTATAACTGTAATATGAGTAACTTTGTGACCCAGCCGCCATGTTGAAGACGAGCATGGGAAGGACAGGGAGGGAATCACATGCACGCTCGCTCACATGCACGCTCACATGCACACTCACGTGCACGCTCAGTCACCAAAGAACAGAGAAGCTCATATAACAGGTAAAACACAGAGAGGACGTGTGACTTCATTCTCTGTTCAGGACGTCATCACTTCACTACATGTTCGCATTTAAAGGCTAAATGTCAAATACTGCACCTTTAAAGTTAAAGTATCAATACTACAAGTTAGCCTAAAAGTATTAAATTATAAGTAATCTGTAATGAATTAAAATCCAAATTAAAGTTACAGTATTTTCACTTTGTGTTGATTTCCCAGGATGAAGACTACATTTCCCATGAGCACCGTCACCTCCTCGTCATGTTGTAAAACTCTTGGGTAGAAAGGTAACTTATTTTTAATAATGTTTTTCTTTCTTTTTTAAACACAGCCCTTTGCAGGATGCATAGTGATGAGGTGATGTATCTATAGTATTATTTTACAAGCCATCCTATATTTTATTTTATTTCCCAGTGAAACTTTCAGAAAATGACTAGTTACCCTATTTAAAATGTAATAACTACTTCAATGACTTCATCAAAGTAATATAACTTATTACATTTGATAACTTTATTCTGTAACTAATGTTATCAGCTGTTAGGATAAATGTTCCTATTAAGCACCAAAATCTAAGTCCAGGTGTTTTTCATGGATACTAACATGATTTATAAAGGAGATCATTTCTTATAAAGCAACATTAATCTGTCATATTAAATGTATTCATTAGTTCATGTAGAGTTTGGAATATAAAATAAAGATACTTGATGAAAAAAAGTCAAAAGTATGACATGGGCTTAATTGGTACTGTGACTCTATTTAAACCCACATCATGATTTATATATAAAATAAGTAAAAATATGTATTTAAAATAATTAAAAACAGCAATATATGTATCCAGTAACATGTTAAATATTAAAAAATGAGGTAAAAATCCTCCTGAGCAAAAATCTTAAAGGTCTGACTTCAGATGTAACCTCCTTTCCATTCTCATAAATGTAATTTAATGACACCTTTTCCCCCAATAACACATAACACATTAGTTACATTTATGTTGTAATTAAACTAGATAACATCATTACATGTATCCTAACTAGTTCCTCCCCAACAATGCTCATAACCAGTAAAAAAAAAAGTTCCTTGCAGTAACTTTAAGTAAAAAGCATCTGAGCACTTCTTCCAACACTGCGGGTCTCACAATCTGATGGGTCACCAAATACTGTGTAACACCGGTGCACAGACAGGCTGCCTTCAGTGCGGTGCAGCAGTGTGTGTGTGTGTGTGTGTGTGTGTGTGTGTGTGTGTAGTGGCTGTAAGAGAGGTGAGGAAGAGGTGACTGCCTGCATGATGCATCACAAAGCTACACATTGACACGAACAAACAGCAGCCCGCGTGAGTCACAGCAGCGTTAACCGCGCGCTAAAGTTGCTGTCAGGTCAGGTTAATAACTCATTCATAAAATAAACAGGGGGGGGGGGGGGGGGGGGGGGGTGACGTTACGCACTGTGTGGAGAGAGGTGCATTGCTAGCTTGCAGACTGAATTGGGGGCACAGACACAGACCGTCAAACACTTACCTTGTCGATTTTCGCTCAGCTGTTTCTCAAATTCCTCGAAATCCGACATAATGCTTTGTTATGTCTCTGCGTAAAGATGAGCAGGTCTGGCTCGTCTGTCTGAGGGGGGGAAAGACGGCAGCCTGTCCGCTGTATCAGTGCAGCAATAAAAACCACAGAAATCTCCCTCTGGTGTCAAGACAGACACTGTAAACACACAACTTCCGGTTATACTTTCAAAATGCAACCACACAAGCGACACTGAAGGGTGATGGGGATTTTTTAAAAAACCCTTCTGCTCAAAAATAAAGGTTTCTTCTTGTTCCTGTCTTGTGCATAATGATGTATGTGCAGAGTTTGACACTAGAAGGCAGTTTTCACATGCATCAGGTGAAAGTGGAAGGTTTCTCTGTGCTTGTTAAAGTTGACATGAAATGAATAACGGGCACAGTTGGTGCAGCGCTGTCACCTCACAACAGGAAGGTTCAACTGGAGTCCAATTATATGTGAGGTTTGCATGTTCTCCTTGTGCCTGCATGGCTTCTCTTCAGGTGCTCTAACTTCCTCCCACAGATGGAAAACATGCAGGTTAGATTAATTGGTGACTGCAAATTGGATGTAAGTGTGAATGTGGAGGAGAGGATAAGAAAAAAAAAGCATTTTACACCCTTTTAGATTGTATATATATTGTGCACCTGTTTAACAATATGCCAAAAAATCAATTTCTTTTTATTATATATTATATATTTCTTATATTATAATAAATCAAAATATGACAGGTTTACATAAGTTTGAACCCTCCTGTTGTCCTCTAGTCAAGGAAGGAAGGGAGGAAGAAGGAAGGAAAGGAGGGGGGAAGGAGGGATGAAGGAAGGAAGGGAGGAATAAGGAAAGAAGGAAGGAAAGGGGTGGTGAGGAAGGAAGAAGGAAGGAAGGAAAGGAGGGATGAAGGAATGAAAGGAGGGGGGGAAGGAGGGATGAAGGAAGGAAGGAAAGGAGGGAGGAAGAAAGGGAGGAAAGGTAAGAAGGAAAGGAGGGAGGAAGAAAGGGAGGAAAGGAAAGAAGGAAGGAGGGAGACAGGAAAAGAGGGAGGGGGCAAGGAAGGAAAGGACAGAGGAAAGAGGGAAGGGAGGAAGGGAAGAAGGAAAGGAAGGAAGGAAGGGAGGAAAGAGGGAACAGTCAAAACAGACGGGGTCAATTTGACCCGGGAGGACGACACAAAGGTTAACAAGCCGATTCAAACCAATAATCTCATGACATTCACCCATCAATTAATCTTCAGTTCTTAGTGGCACAGAGCTAAGATTCATTATGATATGCCCATTTTTCAACATTTAAATCAGAATCTTACTAACGTTATGTCCCACCTGCGTGTCCTGTTTCACTTAAAAATATGTCAAAATGTCAAATAGGAATATATGGATTGACTTTACACAGTCGGAGCGAAATTCTCAAATTGGATCATATAAATGTATAAATCAAGTCAGTAAAGACATCTGGATCCCAACTGAAATGAAATGAAATTAAATAATTGACACCTAGAAAGACACATGTTAAAAAGTTTGTGACAAAGTATAAATAAAAAGTAATTACATACTTAATTAAGGTTATATAATGCTTTTAAGAAGAATTGGTAAATTAATAATGTAATGTAAGTTTATATTAAGATATTCAGATTTAAAACTTGTGGCTCTGTTAAAGACACCAAATGTGCAAGGCATCAAAATAAAGACATAAATTAAATGTTTTCACAATTTTTTCATCACGATTGTTGCAAAAAACAATATAGAAATAGTAGAAATCTTCATATTCTTACACTAATCACTCATTCATTCAGTAATTCATGCATGTTTTAAACGCACAAGAACGTACTCATGCTTTTATTGTGGTGGTGTCAACATCCGGCCAGTGTGTGTAACTTTTATAACTTGATTGACAAAATTTTCCAGCTTTAATTTCTTCACACACACACACACACACACACACACACACACACACACACACACACACACACACACACACACACACACACACACACACACAGAGGGCTGTTTACACTGACTCACATTAATTTCTTCGAAACCTAATTGTAATTTAGTCTTAAACCAAGTCATCACCTGAATATTTAATGATATGAGTATGAGGACTTTTTATCATTTGTCTCCAAGAGGACAGTCCCCACAATGTGACTAAATCAAGTAATACCTGGTACACTACTACAGAGTTTAATCAGCTGTATGATACTTTTACCTAGTTGGGTTAAGAAAAAAGGACAATTACTGATGTTAGGATTAACCAAGAAAAGGTAAAATATACCATTTATTTATAATAGGCAATTACAAAACACTGAAAACAGTAGTGGAGCTGTAATAAAATATTCATTGTAATTAAAATGTGCCAGCGGTGTGCATAGATTCTGTGAATGGTCGAGGGGCAAAGAAGAAAAATGGAGCATAAATAAAGTGTTAGCATATAAAGTAGATACAAAGATGTGTTTTTAATTATTTCTCATTTTTAACGGCACTTAAGACACCTCACCATTAAGACCAAGCATTACTCTTATAAGCTTGCTTCTATTCTGAAACCTGCTCTATTCCCTATATGTGTACGACTGTGTGTGTGTGTGTGCGTGTGTGTGTGTGTGTGTGTGTGTGTGTGTGTGTGTTATTATTGTCTATGAGGTAAGGCACATTAGACATTACGCCTATAGGAAGCTAATGATAACACCTCTTTCCCAGCGGACCCTCTCCTCTCCTCTCCTCTCCTCTCCCCCCGCCTGTCATTCTAAACATAACATGTTGACAACATACATGGAAAATAACTGACTCAGCTGTGCTGCTATTAAAAGAGCTCAAATCCCAAAGTATTGCTGTAGCGGGCTGGCCGGCTGTCATGTCGTAGGAGCTCTCTGAATGAGCTGAGGCGTGCAGCTACAGCTCCTCAGGAGAGGAATTAATCAGGAGTCCAGAATACCTGCGGAGGCCTGACTGAGAAGCCCAAGCAGTAAGTGCTGCCTGTTCATTCACGTCTTACAATATATTGAGGTCAGTCAGTTAGAAGTGAACTGCTGTCTTTAGTGGTCAGTCACTTGTGGAAAAAGGTCCAGTTCAGTGTGCAACCAGGATTTTTGAGTGACAACTTGTTTTTAATATTTCATTTCATGCAGGACAGCTGCAGCATAAAATGACACATGCTCCACTTCTTTGTTCCACTTCAGTTTTTGGTTATGTTAATGAATCTCTTGACGTTGTTGTGGAATAATGTGTGTGAGTAGTCTGTGACATTCAGCCTTTGTGAGAGATACAGTATCTATTTCTAGGGCAGTTTATTTTTAGAAACCCCCTTCTTGGACAAACACCCAGTGCTTGGCATCGTAATCCTAAACCAAAAGGTTATCTTCAAATGCCTAGTTGGACAAAACTACGACATTAGAGTGCCAGTATTTGCAATCTAATTATAATAATACAAAAACCCTGGCATTGTAAAGTGGTTTCAAACAGAGAATTTATAGGAAACATAGTTTATTCCAAGCTGGTTATGAAAAACAATCTGTCAATATAATCACATTCACAGTCCATAAAACAAAATCTAAGATCTGTTAAGTTGGAAAATATGTTTAGAAAGCTTAAAATATGGTTTGAAGTTAAAAACTTGGATTTTAGAGCCTATAATAATTGCTTCATACCCATAATGTTTGCAAAAGCAGTTTCTTGAACATGACTTCATTGCATGTTTGGATTTATGAAGCTTTAATATGGAAATAAACTGAAACTATAAAGAAAATTAGGAGCTCAAAACAACAAAAAACAGCAGCACTAGTACAAAGTGATAAACAAATCATGCTTGCTCTGACCTTACACATTCAATCAGCTGCCAGACTTCCAAATAAAAGTTCAGATTCATGAATGGGGAATGTGATTTTGCCTCATAAGACTGTTTGTATATCATATATGTATATAAAAGTTGTAATCTCATAGGCAGAAAACCCATATAGAGACTTGAATGATGTTGTATTTATCATTTACTTTTTTAATTGCTTATGAAAGAACATGGTTAAAAAATCCTTTCCTCTGTTTTTGTTTCAGAAATTGTATTGAATATATTTACTGTATATTTAAAAAATGGTTGTAGAGGGTGAGATGGATGCCAATGTAACGGAGCCGGAGAGCTTGTGGGTATGAAACGCTCCCTTTTTCACTAGATCTTAAACAGTCTTTTTGACATCCCATCCCATCTCATACTGTATGCATCATCAGAAAGAAAAAAAATCATTGTCCATGTGAAAAGTATGTTTACATCTTTTAAACATATTTTCACAACAAAAACCTGTCAGTAGTTAACCAGCCTTCATGATGACATCAACATCGGTTTGTAAGGGATCCTTTTTTTGAAAGGAATAGTTTGATATTTTGGGAAATTGTTCTTTTTGTAAAGACTTTGATGAGAAGAATGATGCCACTCTCATGTCTGAACTTTAAATATCAAGCTACCATCAGCAGTCCTTTAGCTTAGCACAACTGCTAGCTTGGCTCTGTCTGAAGGCAGCTAAATCTGCCTTTGAGTGACTTGATTAACATGTTTCCTTTGTTTAATCTGCACAAAAGTCAAAGTGTAATGAAGTGTAATGAATAGCCCTCCTGTAAAATAGCACATTGCTGCTTTACAGACCGTTTTGTACAGATAAAACAGCTTTAAAGTTGTTCTTAGATGGATTTACTACTGTCAGCGGATGGTTAGCTTAGCTTAGCACAAAAACCGGAAATAGAGCAACTGCTAGCTTGGCTCGGTCCGAAGGCAGCTAAATCTGCCTGTAATCTGCAAAAAATTCAAAGTGTAATGAACAACCCCCCTGTAAAATAGCACATTGTTGCTTTACAGACAGTTTTGTACAGATAAAACAGTAATATAGTGAGCTTTAAAGTTGTTGATAGATGGACTTACTTTCCTAACTTTGGACAGAACCAGGCTAGCTATTTCCCCCTGTTACCAGCCTGTATGCTAAGCTAACGGTAACTGGCTGCTGGCTGTTTAGTAGACAAATATGAGTGGTTTCAACTTTTACATCTAACTCTTGCTTAGAAAGTCAATACCATACCGTAGTTCCTCAAATAAAAGATAGTAGTCAGTCAAAAGCCGGCTCTCTGATAATGGTCAATGGCCCCAAAAATAGTCCAGGGGACATACCACTGGTGGATAAACTCCTGGTGCCTGTTATATAATGTGCATGCCAGTTAGGTGTAAATAGTAGTTACCTGGATGTAACTCCACTTCTATGATACATATGTTGAGTGTAGCCGATCATCACAGAAATAACAATGATGGCCATGACACTATATGAATATATGGGTAACCAGAATAATTGAGATAAGCCAGCAAGAATACATCCATAGCATACTACCCATATGCCAAAATGTTCTGGAGTAGGTGGATGACCAATAATGTAGTAAATTTAACAGCGCAAATGGAAGCAAATCAGAAAACAAGGAGGCTTTGTACTAAAATATAATATACTTATCAAACAGAGGGAACTAGAAATAAAGGCCTCTCTCTAATATTAGCCTGTTCTTAATAAAAGCCTTGGCCACTATTTGAGGAAATACCTTAAGAACATTTCCCAAATGTCAAACAGTATTTTGTGAGAGCTTTACAGAGATATACCCTACATTTTGCATATTTAATATTAAATTAAAACCCATTTTCAGGACATCCTCCATGAGATGGACCCACTATGGACCACCACCATTCTCCTGGTGCCCTGCGTAGTCGTACTGACAGCTGGATTTTTCTACCTCTATGGCTTCATTGTCGGTCTGTTGTCCAAAACATCAGTACGCAATAAGGTGGTGGTTTTAACTGATGCTTTATCCGGGCTTGGAAGAGGTAATGTACTTTGTAGTTAAAGACATAAAAACAAAACAAAACTCAAAAGGCATCTTCCGATTGGATTTTACATCTGTCTGTTATCTGTCTTGTTTTTCTAATTTGCTTTGGATTCATCACTGAAGAATGTGCGAGTGTGTTTCACAAAGGAGGAGCGAGGCTGATCCTCTGTGGGAAAAGCTGGGAGAAACTTGAAGAACTTGCCGATCATTTGGCCAATGCTTCAGACCCCACTGTAGTGAGTACACCAGCACTAAAACACAATAAAAGAGAATGATGACCAATGACTATACCTCTATAATCACTGTTTCTCCTCCTCAGACTTTTCCTCCTAAGCTGGTGCTGCTGGATTTTGGAGATATGGAGAGCATGCCTGAGGCAATCGATGAGATCCTGGAGTGTTACGGCTGCCTGGATATTCTCATCTTTAACAGCAGTATGAAGGTTAAAGCACCTGCACAGAGTATTTCTTTGGAGATGGACAAGCTACTAATGGACAACAACTACTTCGGACCAGCCACGTTGGCTAAAGGTAGAGTATTCAATTACATTTCAGTCTGTAATGATGGAAATAATTCATCATAATAGCTTTGAGGTTTTGTAATTTTTGTTTTGTTGCCTGCTTGTTCTGGCTCTGCAGAGTAGTGTACATTTCTGTTTCAGGTGTGCTGCCCTCCATGATCTCTAGGAGGACTGGTCACCTGCTTCTGGTCAACAGCATTCAAGGAAAACTTGCTGTGCCCTTCCGCGCTACATGTGAGTTAAAGTTTTCAAATTGTCATTCAAAATGCTACTGTATGTAAAGTACGTAATTAATGTTAGTGTCGTTGTGTGGCTCTGTGGAAATTCACCTCTTTGGTCCAGATTGAATTGATTTAACATGATAAGCTAACATTTGTGAACATGATCAATATAAAGTCCAACTTGAGTTAAATGTTTGTCTACTACAAGATCTCCTTTGTATATGTATATGTATATATATGATATGATGTCACGTTAATGTCCCCTAATTTTACATTTTTTCAATTAATTACTGTTCAATCATCTACTTATGTAGCTGAAGTCACATGTTGAATAAAGCGATAACATGTGATTCAACAAGTACTAGAACTAGCCAATTAAAATATTAAACAATTATCCTTAAGTCCATGCTAACTAACAAAAGACCTCACAAAACCAATCTGTTAGGATATGCAAAGTCCAGTAGAGGCTAATAATGTTCCAAGTTATGATCTTGTGTATTTACTGTAATTATTCTGGTGCTTCAAAATGAGTTAAAGGTAATGATCAGGTGTAGATAGCTGTAATATCTAGAAGTGATGACATTTAGGTGTTACTTTGTGTTTTTTCAGATGCAGCCTCTAAACATGCAGTTCAGGCTTTCTTTGACAGTCTGAGGGCTGAAGTGGAAGAGTACGGCATCTCCGTCAGCACCATAAACCACACCTTCATCAGCAAAAGTGCGGCAGGGGCAGCTCCATCCAAATCCATCTGGTCATGTGAGTGAAATTTAAAGAAAGCAGGCAGAAGGATACCAAACTCTATTCTAACTTTATACACATACTCTTCACTGTTTGTTCTCTTAAATTATGTCACAGAACATTTTTTTGTTTATGGCCCTCAAGTGACTTATTCCTTGGCTCTCTCTTTGCAGTGTTGTACATTAAGAAGCCGCTTGGCATTTCTCCTGATGAGGCAGCCACTGAGATTGTGAAGACTTTAAACAACAAGAGGAAAGAGGTGGTAATTGCTCCCTCGCTCCCTAAGGTGGCCATCTATGCCAGGTCCTTCTTCCCTAATGTGTTCTTCGCTGTGATGGCTGCGGGAGTGAACAACGCTGCTGTCGCTGACAAGATGTAGCACTGTTGCTGCTGCCGCTGCCATACGCTGCCTCTCACTGTAATGACTGTGGATATTTATGACACAATATTTTCTGGTGAAGGTGAAACAAAAGTGTGAAAGATGTGAAAGATGAAAAATTAAGAATAAAGGATGGGTGGAAATGACAGCAAGGTCTGTGAAGAACATTTTATTCACAATCCTCCATCTGTCCATGCTGACAATCTAGAAATAATATTAATAATATACTGCCCTATTTTTAATTAAATCTTTCAAAATAGATTTAAGATTTAAGCCCCCAGATTCTCTTTTAAAGCATTTAAGTGTAGGTCCTGCATGTATTAACAATAATATGGTCTTAAATTTAGATTTATGAGTAAAATTAACATTTTTGGCTTGTACTGAACACATAAAAGCATACAGGTTTGTGTTAATTGCAAAAGAATGGGCCATAATGAGTTGTAATGACAACCAAAGGACACCTCATTAGAGCTGTAATGAGCGGTCTATTAATCATTTGATTGACAGGAAATTATGCAGCAACTATTTTGAAAATAGATTTATGGTTTTGACTAAGAAAGAAATGCTTTCAAGTTTCCCCAATGTGAGAATTTGCTGTTTTTCTCTGTTTTATGTCTTTGTAATTTGAATATATTTGGGATTTGGACTGACAGTCAGACATAATAAAGACATTTAAATAAGTTACCTTGAACTGGGATGGATATTTTTCATTAATTTCTGGTGTTTTAATTGAGAAAACTATGAAAATAAACCACTAGTTGAAGCTCTACTACACCTCATGTGAGTATCTTGTTAGAAGATGAACAGGTATGCATAGTTTCTCCATCAGAAAGTCTTGTTTTCTGCATATTATACAGTCCGACAAACCAAATGGACCTGCCATAAGACTGCAGAGAAACAGTCAATAATGAAGAAAATGTCATATATCTTCATGTGTTTGTGCACTTGAATACATTTAAAATATTAATAAAGTATTTATGTGTCAGCCTCAGTTATATAAATGTTCTTTTCTTCTTTTTTTTTTTTTTTTTTTTTAAATGTACTTTTTATTTGGATTTCTCTAAGGAAGTGTGTAAGAGTACACATCCTGTACTGGAAGAAAAAAAGATCAGACATACTGCAGTGCAGCCATATATCAAAAAAACCTATAAAAGAAATGAAAAATACTTTTTTTCATCATTAAATCATGGCTGTGGTTGTGCTGTGGCTTGTGGTTGAGCAGTAAAAGCCACATTTTTCAAGTGTAGAAGTCAAGGAAAGGTCATGAAAAGTATAGTGACTGTGTTGTGAACAGCTGGCGCCCTCCAGTGGCCATTCTGCATAATCACTACTACACGCTGTTTAGTATTACGTGTCTTTTCATGTGTAAATGGCGTTTAACATATTTTCCAGACTCACTGCGTTGACTTGGAGAGTGAAATCCTATCCGACCGCTTTTACTGCTCTGAGCTCCAGCTGCAGGTTGACGGTGGATCATGACCGACACAACCAGCGGTTCAGTGTCTCTCCGGACAGCGGGGCTGGTAAGCACAGAGGCCGGGTTTCAATCTCCGGCGCCGGGTTAAATCCTGTGAGGGAGCCCGGTGCATACTCGGGGCCTGCTGCAGCACATTTCAGCTCAGTGGATTAATTTCCAGTGAGAGTCACACAACAGCTGCTCCATTGTAGATATGTATTTGGATTTTACGCACATATTGACAGCTTGGCTCTTTCTTAGTAAGGAGAAAAGGATCAGTGAAACTCCATTTAAAAATATGAGAGTTTAAGGTAGCTCCGCTCAAGAGCAAGTTTGCCCAAGTTATGTGAATGACTCGTAGATTGCACGATTTGTTTATTATTATCTAACAGTTCGGCGTACATATTATTCGCCAATGCAGCAGATTATTATTAAATTATTTGGATAATTGGCCACATAGCACAGACGTCGCAGGCAAGGGAGAGCCACCTAAAAACCTATATTTCCGGAAGGAGGTTTGGTATTTGTTGATCTTGACAGTTTTCTCTCAGTACATTGTTAATCCAATCATATACTCTACTTTGTGGGCCCTAAACGGAAGTTAATTTCTACCCTGTGTGCCCCACTGCATTAAATTTAAAGCTATGATGACTATTCTGTATTAAAATGTTTAAACACGACTAGACCTATCTTATTATGTTGAGTTGTGTGCATACATTAGGCTATCCCAAATGTGTTAAACCATTTTCAAGCCCGGAGAAATTTAATTTGATTTAAATCAGGTTGGTCACCTATCAATGGCATCATCACCCCCCCCTGTCAAAGAGCAGAGGCATACAAGGCATTGGTGTAGTGATCCTCCACTCCATTAAACCTAAATAAAACCGGGTGTAAATTAGAGATAATACAAATAAGAGCTAAGGTGTTAATTTACCCCAAAAGTTAAAATATTCACAGTGAATAATTTGTTGATTATGGGGCCCCCTGTTAGCTATAGAGCCCTATAAGCAGCTGCTTCATGCCTCCAGCTCAGTTTGCACATCTGTAAACCTATAATGTTCCATGTCCTCTGTGCTCAGGTGCCGATGAATGTGCGGTGCTGCGGTACAAATTCACAGGGGAGAAGGAAGTGGACTTAATGTCAACATATGTGCCAGAGTCATTCAGGGGCCAGGGTATTGCGGCACTGCTGTCACAGGTGAGATTTAAACTTTGCTTTGGAAAATGTGAGTGTCGAGCATACTGTATACTGGCCCAAACAAATCCACATTTTGTGTATTTTTCTTTTCCTGTTACAGGCCGCTCTGAACTTCCTAGTTGAAGAAAACCTCAAGGCTCATGTCTCTTGTTGGTACATCAAGAAATACATTGATGAAAATCCACATAAAGGTTTTAAAGATCTCGTCATACCTTGACTGTAGCCTGTTTGTCCAGCATGCTACCTCAAGTCACTGTACATTTCTACAGAGGTTAAATGGATGATTAAAAGCACAATGCACTTGATTTGCAGAATGTGCACCATCCAAAAAGTTATGAATGATGATTGTTGAATGGATTTGTTTGTAATTCATAGACTGAAGTGCCAAATCACAACAATTGAGAATAAGTGCAGTAAAATGAGTATTATTTTTCAAGATTCACTATTGAAAGCTGAGTAAATGTGAGTAAAGATACTCATTATCTCTCCAGGGTTTGAAGATGAAGTGGCTGATGATTTTTATTCAGATTTCTTTTATCAACCTGAACCTGAAGTAAATTGCTGCTTATTTTTATACCAGATTGCACTTTTTAATCCTGATCTGTCTGGTATCAGTTCTGTTGTAATTTGTATTATTGTATGTTTGGACATTGAAATATTTATGATGCCATAATGTTTGGAAATTGATATTGTAATATTTTGCCAGTATAATCTGTATATTTTTCTTGCTAAAAATGTATTTTTTGATAATTAAAACAATCTTTTCTTCTCTGTGTATATTGGTGTCAAGTGAGAATATTACTCATTATAGCATTAAGCAAAGTTATTTATACTGCACATGCAGATATAACAAATAGGTCTATATATATATATGGGGGACATTAAAGGATATGTCCACAATATTTCAAGTTTATCCTATTGTTATAAATTCCCTTAGTGATTAGGCAAATATACAATATTAATATGTTAGTTTGTTGAATATAATGTTGAGTTAAACAGGTGAATAATTTTAATCAGGCACCTTTCAGGTGAGTCTGATTTGAGCCAGGCAGTCTACAGGGCAGCTATGTTTACATTTCTGGGGTCCTTAAAAAAAGAATCACTGTGTTGAACAATGTGTGTACTGACTGGATGCTGAAAAGTTTATATAAAGAAGTTGAAAACGTAAAAACGGTGTCCTTATTCCCTAACCGGAGTACGTTCACGGGTGAAGTATTCCCAGTACAACAGTTTCCCCCCATAGTTCTTTAATACCTATATCAACACTCACGAGCCCAAATTAACAGTGAAACATGTTTTTCTGTCTGCAATCATTCCTCCTATTCATACTGACAATTAGAAGATCTCTTCATAAAGTGTATTTGAAGCTAATGTGAAGCTTCAGCCGTCCAAATTAGTAAAACATCAAGTCGATGTCTTTCAATGTTACTGTCTCTGTTTTTGTTGCTCTACTTGCACTGCAGCTGAACAGGAAAACACTGTCCACTGAGACACAAAAAAGACCTTTGGGAGATATTAACTTCATCTGACTGACTAATGAGGACTGTGGATTTTGTCCCCCATCACTTACATTGGAAGGGATCCTCTAAGTATGAACTGGAGGAATCATTACAGTGAACAAAACCAGTTTCAATGATCACTGTTGTTTTAAGATCAGAAATATTGTGAACCTTACCTTTACCACACCTTTTTTGGGATTCTTTGAAGCCCTGAGCCGTCTCGCAAGTATTCGGCTCTTCTACAGCCTTACTAGGTCATTGCACCAGGCCCCGTTGCCTCCTTTAATGTATACCTTAAAAGACAAATCCTCTGGGATTCTCTGGATGAGACTGAGTTGGATCTGAAGAACTGGGAAAAAAAGAAGATTACAACTGTCTAACATACTGTTCTAGCAAGTGAACAAACTGTCACTTTGTAATTACCGATGCTGTTGGATGTCGTCCACCTGCAAGCTCGTCTCTCAGCAGGAGCTTCTCATTAGTGCTGAAAGGTATGACAACTTCAAAGAGTGTGACTCTCTCCATGTTTCCTGGCCTTCGCAGCACCTTGTGGCTCAGGTGAATGATGGCTGCGTCCATGTCTGTGTGAGCCTGGGTATTGAAAACTGGAGATGTGAGCTGACTCCTTTGCTGAGGGTCTGATGTTCTGCCTTTACTGACAAGCAGCCTCTCAAAGGGTTTCATTATATAGTAGAAGTAGACACCTGTAGTCACACCTGTAGTGTTTCAGGGCAGTGGGTTGTTGCAGGATGTTTCTCAGATTTTAAGGTTAAGTTGGAAATCTGACCTTTTTTGGAGAACATCTGCTAACTGGCAGATACATGAGCCCAAAGGTGCTGACATCAAGACAAACTGTTGCTATTTATAAAGCATGGCATCCTATCTTGAATATTGTAGGGTACACTGTGTTGGATAATGATTGTACAACTTTCAAAAAAGTGTTTTTTAAATGTGAAAGTGGAAGAGGCTCCTTTTTAGTAATAGCTCTGTTGGAAGTAACGCCTCATCTAAACCCTCAACCTTCATTTAACTGATCATTTCAATGTGTTTAGAGTATAATATCTTTTTAATACTATTCATCTTTTTATAGTGGATACTGTTGTTATGATAATTTTGACTGTTAATGCATTACCTTTGGCTAACTATTTCAACAGCTTATTCATTACTTTTACAGCGTGCAGGGTTTAAATTCCCTTTAGCTACGACTTAACCATGAGCCTAGAAGATAAGAAGAAATGAGCATGTAAGGCGAGCACTGTATATCTTGGATTCTTGCCACCTAATGAGATTATTTCTGCCACCACGGCAGCTTCGCCGGTGGCTCTACTGAGACACAGTGTCAGATTGTCACGCTCAAAAGTCACTGGGTTGCCACAGCTGTGTAGTAAGGAACAAGTGGAACAATAATCACAGTGTTAGCCTCTTGGATGAGGATATACTGTACTATGTCATGAGAGGTGTGAACCACATTCTATTTTTGCATTTTGATTACATATTCGGTGATAAAGTGGTAAACTGCATGATCAGTTGCTGCAGAACATATATTTTTCTATGTTGTGTTTGAAATAAAAAAGGCAAATCAGTCACCATCAGTGGATCATATACTTTCGTTCCAATAGATGTCAGTCTCACTTCATTGAAGATTTCCCTTCACACCCAGTTTGGTCTGTCAATGTTTGATTTATATCTCTCAGATTGGAAAATGTTCAACATCCATCACACTGATAAGATCCCATTAGAAAAACATTTATAAATCATACAGTAAGAGATGTGACCATCACAGATGACAGGTTCAAGGGAAGCGAGCTGACACATAAAGCAACATTTCTGATTTAAAATTGGATACAAAGTTAATGTTTTTAAAACAATCTGACAGAATTAAACCATGGAGAAAAAAAAGATTAAATGAATCCAAAATGCTGCATGAGAGAAACAGTCACAGAGACAATACTGCTGGTGGATTTAAAATAGGATGCAATATATGCAACCATCTTGTTAACATCTATCATCTATGTATCATCATTTCATAAGCATATTTGCAGACGTGCTTACATATGCATGAATTGTATATATGCCTGCCAAGTAGTGATCATCAATATACCAACAAGCGCTGGCTGATCTTTTCAGGGCTGAAAAGATCAGTATGATGAACCGAGCACAGACACAGCTTGGGGAAGAAAGCTCAACCCATCTGCTCCTGAATAACAGCCGTGATTAGAATATTCAGCGTTGCCTCGAGACACATAAAAGATGTTTTTGTTGACAAGCACAATCCCTCTTCTCTTGTGTTAAGGTATAGCACAGTAATGTTTTCAGTGAGATCATTTTCTGGTCCAATCTCAAACATTGTCTCTCTTATTAAGCAGGTCACCAAGCCTCGTCCCCGATATGATGAGTAAAACTTTGATACAACTTGACTTTAAAAGGCTAATTCAACAAAATATCTTCTACACTGAAACAGATATTAAAGTGTCTGTGCTGCAGCTGCAGTCTGCACATCCTGCAGCTCGCCACAGCTTAGTTTGAAGACGTTGAAATTGCAGCCCTCGTCCCATCCTCCCACAAATAATATCCGATGGAAAGATTTGATGAAATGCATGTTGTGTCAAAGCCGACCATGCTACATTATTTCCGGAGGAAGATTGTAGGCTCCGGCTTTGCAGACACACATTTGATATGGGGCAAGGAACAAAACAAACAAATATTCTCCTGTATTAGAATTTTATATCCAGGAACAAGGGCCAATCTAGGTCAAAGAAATCAGCCCGAAATATGTTCCAGTGGGGCACAGGGACAGGGATGGTGACTCCATTTTTAGCAATATGCCTCTCCTTGTTGTTCTGGTGCATTGTCCGTTTCGACCTCATATGTAGTTGTGCCTGTGGATGGTTTATTGCCATTAACAGGCAGTTCTGGCGGAGCTTCAGTGTAAGCAGGCGCAGCAGTTAGGTACATGTCCCACATCTGCTCGGGGATATTCAGCTCTATCATCTTCTGCTTGACCAACAGGTTCTTCTCGATGTTCCGCCGTTTGTATTTAAACTCTATGATGGTCTTTGTGTACCTGTTCAACGCTGTCACTGCAGAGCCCATGCAGGTACCGAAGGAGCCCCAAGCTAAGCTGAGAAGAGGTTTGAAAACAGTATCAGGCTCAGACCAAGCATGTGCCTCTCAAGTCTCATGTGGAAAGCCAAACCAACAATGAATGAACTACTTAGAAGCATTTAAAGTAGTTAAATGGATTGTTGAGTGTATCCAAAGCCTGATACAGTATATCTTATTCTTCTGTGCCAGAATTACATTGTTGTTGAAAATGAATGAAAAACATGTCTGTGTGCCACAACAATGCAGAGGGCAGCATGTTCTATGGCTTGGAGAAGTTTGGACATGTTAGTTTATAATGGCTCCAAAGACTAATAACAGCAATCATGTTCTCACCCTCCCTGTTGTGTAAGCCAGGCACTTAACTAGCTTGTTGTGCTACATATCACAATCTCTTGACAGTTATTTACAATGTTCAATGTAGGATAAGGTCAAGAAGTTGTGATATGTAGCACAATAAGCTAATGAAGTACTGTAAATATGCTCAGTGGTGTCAGACTTACAAAGAACTACACAGAACTACTTTCCAGACAATGAAAATGCAATCGCTGTTATTAGTCCTTTCGGAGCAAACTAACATGACCAAATTCTACATAATGAAGGAGAAGAGGTCTACGGCAGACTTTGGATACATTAATCAGCAGACAGAATAACAAACTGGGATTATAAGAAGATTAAACTTCGTAAGAACTCTTGCAAAATAGGCCCAATTAATAGAGATTGGTATTTTCTGCACCATTTGTTGTTTGTGTTAAACTAATGAGATGGAATAACACATTTTTACAATGGATGTAAGAATCTCTTACGCATAAGACCAGCTGTAGTCCCAGGTCTTAGGCCTCCAGTCTTCTGGCCCCATAGCTACAGCCAGCTGGAATATGGTGGTGAACATCATGTGGGCCACCATCCCACAAAGGCCTGAAAACAAGAGAATATCAGTCTATGTGCAGTCATATACACTCCTCTAATACTCCAGTCACTTTTTTCTATTAACAAGGGGTAATATGGTAATTGGGGATTGATGGGTCTACGAGGTTCTCAAATGTAAGAATTTGCTCCTTGTATTGTCTTACATTATAGCAAATAGAATATTTTGGGGTTTGGTAGTGTTGGTCAGAAAAAAATAAGACTTTTAGGATACTGTGATGGGCATTGTTCTGTGTTCTTATATTTTACAGATCAAACAATTAATCAGTTAATTAAAAAGATAATCTGCAGATTAATTGAAAATGAGAATAATCGTTTAGCAAACACTCAATAAGCCATTCATTGAGCTCCTACTTGATTTATGCATCCAAACCCAGGCTAATTTCTGCCTAACATTTTGAAATGCTGAGGTAGCTGTGTGCTCTGTCACTACCTGTTGTAGTACAGTACATATGTACAATTCTGCAATGCTATGTCACTGGTGAGAGTGACCACAACTGTCCACATCCATCTGTAATGATGCATATTAAGAAAAGTATAACAGTCTTGAACCCTTAAACCCACAGAGGACAGCAGTGAAGTTTCTCTTAATTTAAAACTGACACTATTTACATTTTGTTTAAATATTCTAACTGTGCAGAACTCATAAATACTATGTATGTGGTAATAAATAGTAAATGACATTCACTGTTTGTAGTTTTGTTCCACATAAGCAGATTTGTAAGGAACAAATATTTACAGAGAGAAAACTGAGCTTCAATTTGAAAACAGGACACAATGTTGGAGTCAGATGAAACATGGTCTGACTGGGATAAACTGGGATGTGTGTGACATTCAGACAGATTGTGGGACTGGCCAGTGCCTCTGCCCCCTCGCCCCCTCTCTCCGCCCCCCCAATCGGATGCTGGCCTTCTCTCATCCAGCAGTCTGTCTCGCCACAGCTGCTTTTCTCGGGATTAACTCGTCACAACAGGGGGAGATGAGGGTCAGGGGATGGGGGAGTAGAGTGGGTGGGAGGGAGCTCCTCTGGGCAGGTCTTGGCACGGCCCAAAACCACTGCCCCGGCTCCAATCCGATTAGTACACAAACCAGCAAATCCTCCGAGGCAGCGAGTGGACACAGTACAGTTCGCTGCTCGGGATGCTCGCTGGTCCTGCTGACTGTCGACTGCATGAGCCAGTCTGACCCGCTGCCCTGATCCTTTTCTTTACTGCAAAGTTGCCTTTCACAAAGATGCATCCCCATGTTTACTATAGAGGGATTTTAAAGGGATTTTTGTATGAAATCAAAGCATACATCTGCTTGGCATTAAATTAATCAGCAACCATTCTGAAATTATCCAACCAAGAGGATTTGATGCTTTTCCCTGCTGTATATATAATAGTAAACTCTCTGTATGGTCTGTTGTTTGAATAGAAGAAATGTATTTTGAATTTACCCCCTTTAGCTTGTGGACTTTATAAATTGCCCTTTTCACTATTTTCTGACATAATTAAGAGAATAATTACCAAATGATTCAATCTGAAGCTAATGATACAGCCCCATTACTCTTTCTCAACTCGGCTGTGATGAGAGCTATTTAGAAATGGCAGCGACTCGCATGAATGTACTGAATTCATTACCCACAAAGCACGGATGAATAGAAGCTTTTAGAATTCATTATTCCAAAAACATGGAAGCTCATTAAGTAATCCAGATTTAAGGGCAGAAACATATGAAATGGTGCTTTTACATGTACTATTTTGTGCATGTGCCATTTGGTACAGTATTATCTCAGCATCATTCAGTGTAAAACTCTCAGGCTTTTTTTTGAGTTGTAGCTAAAAAAAAGTAATGTCTTCAAATTATGACCAAACTAATGATTAATCAAACAATCTTTCACTATTCTTTTACATGTTACATTTGCACTCATACCATAGTGTTGCACAAATACTTTACATGGATGGAAATGCACCTAGTTAACAACTAGCTGGTAGCTGGTTAATATATCAAAATTATATCGATATCATGATGAGACTAGATATTGTCTTAGATTTTGGATATCAAAATGTTGTGATATGACATTTGTGTTGTCTTTTCCTACTTTTAAAGGCTGCATTACAGTAAAATGATGTAATTTTTTTAACTTACTGTTCTTGATTATTTATGAAAAATCTCATTCTGTAAATATTACTATGATATTTGATTTTGCCAATATTGTACAGCTCTACTAGCTGGTGAACATAGAGGAGAATTTAGCAGCTAGAGAGTCAGATATTTCCCCCAGGAGTTGGTAGAGAGCAGAAACAAAGCTAGAAGAGAGTGCATATTGGACCTATATTCACCAGATGGACAGAAACATGACTCCAAATTAATGATAATGTTGCTCTGTAACCGCTGGATGTGGAAATAAGTTCAATAAATCAATTTAAAGGTTGTATCAATGTTAATATTGTGTTCAAGTCTTGTTTCAGCTATCCCCAAGTGGACAACAAATGTTTTCTTAATGTATCAATTAAGTAAACTAAATTAATATCATAAAGGAAATGATTTTTAAACAAGTATCATCAGCAGAATATTTTACTTTATTCACATACTGTACTGTACCTACTGTAAAGATCAGTCTGCAGTCTTTTGCACTGTGATTCACTCCAACTTAGCCAGAGAACCTCCAGGTCTCTGAGCCCGCCCACTGAGATTTACCTCCACCAATGAGAACATTTCTTCCTCCAGAACAGCTCTGCCTCCAAGCAATGTTTGTATAACTGTAACTCCAATCAGACTCACCACGGGATTTCTATGTGTACCAGCTTTATCACAGCAGTGGGAGGTCCGCATGAGCCGCTGTCATTCAAAACCCACGCAAACACCACACACCACATATGCCTGCTGTAGACTCGTTTCAATAATGATGGATAAAAAAAAAAAACAAGAAAGAAGAAAAACACCTGAGCTTCTTTTGCAGTATTACCTGACAGGGCTGTGCACATGGCAGCGAAGGCACTGAGCTTCAGTTTGTTCATGACACTAAAGCAGGGACATTGCTCAAGGGTCATCAGAATCCCGCCTGCGAAGAGCAAGGTGAGGTACAAACTCTCCGCCACTATACACAACCACAGGACTCCTGGGGGAAAAAATAGAAGAGAGACGGAGAGAGAGAGGAAGGACAGGAAGGAGAGACAGAATTGAGTTGTGTTGTCTTAATAATACCGTGTCCCTGCTGAATAATCCCACTTGTCTGAAGGCAGGCATGAATCTGACTGCATGGTCGAAGATCTAGATGTTCAGAACATGCAAGGCTTGCAAAAATACAATTTCACTGTATTGGTATGAGGACTCGCTCCTGGTAGACTGAAGATACATTAAACAAGGAACTGTGGGTCATTGGCTGTGTTGGAGTATTTTGTCCTATATCACTTTTAGTACATATTTCACAAATTGTGCAAAACATCACTTTAATTTGGGGTCCTTATAAATATGTGATTGATCATTTAAAGGCTCAAAGTGAAAATGTATTTTTAAAATGATAACAGGCATCAAAGTATTGTTGAAATGACTGATTCTGTCAGCTGTGTCACCTCTTTATTATACTATCTGTATTCAGGATTGCGTAACTAAATTAAACTCTGATATCCATACATTTTACTCATGATTTAACATTTTATATTTCCATAAATTTACCAACCTCTTTCATGTTCAGGTGCAATCTCTGAGAAGTCTCGACAGTCAAACCCTGTGATCAGACAAAAGAAACAATCAACAGTGAAACCAGTTCTCCTTTTGGAATGAATGGCATTTTCTTTCTTATTTTTTTGCTGCACAATTATAGGAATAATAAAAGTTATTACACTTGTTTAATAAGAAATGTCAGATATGATTGATTTGGTTATTATAACACAAAAGAATGCAAATAAATGATAACAATCAGCAGCGACAACAATCTAGTGAACAGGATTGGAATAAAACAGCAGGTATAATTCAACATAATGCAACATCAAGACAGTGAAGAGAAAAAGAGATTTACAGCATGTACAGGATGTACAGTATACTGTACAGATGAGCAGTTAAGATTTACCCAAAATCCTCTCAGCACATCACGTATATTTAATCTGCAGGAAATAAAATAAGCAGAATGTGCAGAATATGTAAAGTTAAATGATCATATCACCAGTTCTGCTGTTATATAGATTAGCACAGATAAAGTCTTGTGCAGAAATGTACTATGTAAGGTTTAATTAACCTTATAAACATTAAATACTCAATCATACACCTGCACTTAAATAGATAAATCCAGTCTAGAAAGGAAATTACATTACATTATTAGAGTCATTTCAGACAGTGGAATTAATTAGTACAAACACAGACAGCTTTGGATATGAATTGATTATCATCAGGTGATAATCTCTGAATTGACTCTGAGCCCAAATCCCAGTAAAAAGCCCCAGCAGTTATTCAATTATTCACTGGAGATTATCCAGGGTTTGTCTGTAGATGTGGAGAGACTTAATATGAGCTGTATAATGTTACATTTAAAAAGTTAGGGGCTGATCTTGCCTTTGAGAAATATTTTTTTATAGCTTGGTGTTTTCTTTTTCTAAGAAAGCAGCTTGCATATACGGCTCATATTGGTCAGCACTGTATGTTAAAGAGTTTGTCTTAAGGTTGCATGCAAATCCTTATATTATATCCTTTTATTTTACTCTCATTTCCTCTATTTTAGTCTTATTACCCGAGATTATGAAACCGAATGGGATGGCTTGCATGCAACGCTAAGAGATATTATTTTTAATCCAGTTCTGACTGAGAGTAGCTTCGCAAGCAACGTTAATAAATGAATCTTACAAATGATTCATGCATTTGCTTATTCTGCATTTTGACCCATATAACAGATACATTATGGACTTCTTGTACTTTCCTGTGGCATTAATTAATTTCATCAGTCTGTGTGCAAATTGCCAATTAAATCATCACTTTAAACCCCAAAAGGTCCTTGTCCTGATGGGAAAGTTATTAAAAAGACTTTCTGATCACATATATTTCAAACTATATAAACAGAGCATCACCATGTGCTAGAAGACTTCTACTGTGTTTTATTTCACTGCAGTTTTCTTTGCAGGATAGTCTACTATTGTCTTCTGAAGCCGAGTTAAGTGTCTAATACTTCAGTACTGTGGGACAATCACTGGACCCGTCCCACCTTGTGACAATTTTATTAGCGGGAGTTATTGACTCAAACTGCAGGTAAACTTGCTCTAGTGCATCCTCACCTGCTGTTGTTATTTGCTGGTGAAATGCAGTGAAAATAGAAATATGTGAATTTGCTTTTTAAATATTTCTGTTTAGCTTTATCCTTTAAACTATAGCTGCTGCAACATGTCACAAGAAGCATTTATATGTTGATGGGGTGAATATTTCCAAACGGTGCTTTTCAAAAAGTGTTTCCTCCATCATCACTTCCTGTCTTTGAACACCTAGCTGAAGCTGTTGTCTTACCGTTCATGTCAGCGGCCTGCTCACAGGAGAAAAATATACCCGTGTGGAACTTCTTCAGTAGAAACTTCTCCTCGCCAGTCTCAAAGATGTACTGCACCAATCGGCTGTCATTGATGTTTGAGCTGTTGAAGCGGATGCAGAAGAACTGCTTCGCCTTCAGCGGCGGTCCTGTGCAGAAGGGCTTGACCACCTTCCTGGTCCCCTCGCACCAGTAGCTGGTGGTGACCGCTGACAAGGCAAAAGCGAATGCCACAAAGTTAAGGGTGATTGCCAGAGAAGCCCGCCGTCCGCGCTCTAGCCTCATGGTCGAGGCCAGGCCAGATGAGATGAAATGAAAAGGCAACTAATCCTGGCTTTCAATATGTAGCCACCGTGTTTCGCCTCCCAGCAGATATATCAAATCTTCATAATCTCGGTGCATTTGGGTCTCCTTGGGTGAGAAGGAGAATTCTGTGCATCCTTCTGCCGACTTTGATGATACGCTACCACCTTGATTAAAGGATTCATTCTCTTGACTTCCAGGGAAACAATAGAAACCCATTGCACTGCAACAACTCTTTGTTTCTCTCCGCTTCATTTGAACTATTTCACTCTTCACTCTCTGCAGCTCATCTATCCCCATCGCTCCTCCCCTTCTACAAATCTTTGCCAGCAATATGATCCATTACAAATGGCAAATTATAGTCCAGACTTCCTCTGAGCATATTAATAAGAAAAGATTACTAAAATATTAGATTATTTTCCAGTGCAAGGCTCTTCCTGTTTACAATTCCCTGAGTTTTCTGCATTTCATGTCAAGCAAATCTCAGAGTAATTTCAGCCACAGACATAAGATCAAATGTTTTACAGTCAGTGAACCATGACATAATATGCACAGTCTTATATGAAAATCCATCCATAATGTGTGTGCATGCGGGGAAAATCTCTTCATGTCTAATAGTCCGCTGAAGTGGGATGCACCGGCCAAATGAAGACAAATTACTTACAGGAGCGTGTGAAGTAGATGACAGATGTTAAGAGGAAACATCTGCTGCCTTTGCTTTGGTTTGAGCTGTAATTTACTGCAGGTAAATTGTTGTCATTGAGAAATGCAGTTTCCTCAAGTCTTGCCAATGTCAGATCAATGTTGTCTGAGATTTTATGTAGGACAAATGAATAAACAAATATTTTAAAATGATCTAAATGATTTCCTTCCTGGGGACAACAAAAGGACATCAACATAAATCTCACTGGTTATGATAACAAGATGGGAAATAAGGAAAAAACATAAACTGCTACATACATTTTCCAACTTCTGTCAAAGTTTAGTCATTTTCTTGTTAAATATTGGATGAATTGGAGTTCTATTAATGTGAAAATATGACTAATACTTTAATTTATGATCAAATACCTGCTAAACTTCTGCCTCAACTGTACTTTGTGTTGGAAGCTAATTAGCAAATGTTCAACACACATACTAAAATGGTGAACATTGTTAATATTATACCTGCTACAGTAATGTGTGTATTTTCACTGTGAGCATGTTATCACGCTTATTATGAACATTAGAGACTATAGTGTGGCTGTAGACTCGTATGGTGCGTTCGAATTGGAGCTCTGACCGGTAAACTTGGGCCAATTTCATCCACCCCAACTTCACTGTGAATTGACGCTCTGACGTCTCTCAAGAAGTGAACATGGAGCTCAACACCGTGAGTGTTAAGTAATCAACTTAAAGCTGGAGCGTGGGACTTTTGTCTCCCCCTTCTGGCAGTGAGAGTAACTACAAAACATTGTAGACATGCTTACGCCATAGGCTCTGAAGTGGCCTATTCTGATGCGACTGTAAAGTGGTGGATAAATTGTTTTAACCATCACACAACCCTCAAGGAAGGGAGGAAGGAAGGAAGGAAGGAAGAAGGGAAGGAAGGGAGGAAGGAAAGGAGGAAGAAGGAAGAAAAGAAGGAAGGAGGAAGGGAAGGAGGAAGGAAGGGAGGGAAGAAGAAGGAAGGAAAGGAGGGAGGAAAGAAGGAAGGGAGGAAGAAGGAAGGAAGGGAGGAGTGAAGAAGGAAGGAAAGGAGGAAGGAAGGGAGGAAGAAGGAAGGAAAAAGGAAGGAAGAAGGAAGGAAAGGAGGGAGGAAGGAAAGGAGGAAGGAAGGGAGGGAGGAAAGAAGGAACAGTCAAAACAGACGAGATCAACTTGACCCGGGAGGACAACACAAAGGTTAGCCTTTAGTTTAACTTTCTTTGCAAAGTAAGTATTTGTATCCCAAATTTCGCTGCCTGGTAAATTTGTGACAGCAGTGCATTGAGTAACCAAGTCATATCGAAGTAATTCCCCCTGAATACAAAGAGATTATTCTGAATATTAGCCTCCATGTAATAAAAATGTAAACACAGGGTGAATAAGTCCAGGGTTACACTTGATGAAACATTAAGCTTGTTGTACCTTGAATATTTGGTAGACTCATCCTGTTTACATAATGAATACCTGCCGAAGGGGGCGGAGAGTAAAACCCTGTAATATCAGAATATATGATGGCCAGATGTGAGGTTTGAATGCCTGCCTATGCCCCTGTCCCATGGGATGCCTAACATACATTAAATGATAAAAAAGAAACCTAAATGTTATGTGATTATGGTAAAGTACAATAATTTGGGGTTTTCTAATGTGATTGTGCAAACGTAGATATGCAGATTACCACGTCAATACTCCTGGATCCAGTTGTTGCAGAGGTCAGAAACAATGGGAAAAGCCACACACTGATGCCTTTGTTTCGACAAATGAAGATCAACATTTCTGGAAACTACCTCTCTCAGGATGAAACACAGCAGTCACCTAACTGGATTTTATACAAACTGGAACAGGTGAAACAAATCAAGACAATCAACCTGAGAGGCCAAACTGGGAAAAGCCACAATATACAAATATATGTGTTTGTTGAAGTGTTTGAAGTTATTGAAGTGTAAATGTACTGAAACCCAATAAAGACCATTACCTTTAAAATGTGCAGTGTGTTGAATTTAGTGGCATCTAGCAGAAAGGACTTGGCAGGAATGTAATATGATATCCACTAGACCAGAAAAGAAAAAACAATCACTGGCTCTGGAGGGAGCATGTCTATGTTCCCTCAGCTATATGTTCCCTCAGTCCTATGTTCCTTCAGTCCTATGTTCCCTCAGTCCTATGTTCCTTCAGTCCTATGTTCCCTCAGTCTCATGTTCCCTCAGCACTATGTTCCCTCAGCCCTATGTTCCTTCAGCCCTATATTCCCTCAGCGCTATGCTCTCACATTCCTATGTTCCCTCAGCCCTATGTTCCTTCAGTCCTATGTTCCCACAGCCCTATGTTCCCTCAGCCCTATATTCCCTCAGCGCTATGCTCTCACAGCACTATGTTCCCTCAGTCCTATGTTCCCACTGCCCTATGTTCCCTCAGTCCTATGTTCCCACATCCCCATGTTCCCTCAGCCCTATGTTCCCACTGCCCTATGTTCCCTCAGCCCTATGTTCCCTCAGCACTATGTTCCCCCAGCCCTATGTTCCTTCAGCCCTATGTTCCCACAGCCCTATGTTCCCTCAGTCCTATGTTCCTTCAGTCCTATGTTCCCTCAGCCCTATGTTCCTTCAGTCCTATGTTCCCACTGCCCTATGTTCCCTCAGTCCTATGTTCCCACATCCCCATGTTCCCTCAGCCCTATGTTCCCACTGCCCTATGTTCCCTCAGCCCTATGTTCCCTCAGCCCTATGTTCCCTCAGCACTATGTTCCCTCAGCCCTATGTTCCTTCAGCCCGATGTTCCCACAGCACCATGTTCCCTCAGCACTATGTTCCCTCAGCCCTATGTTCCCACAGCACTATGTTCCCTCAGCCCTATGTTCCCTCAGTCCTATGTTCCCACAGCCCTATGTTCCCTCAGCCCTCCCTCAGCCCTATGTTCCTTCAGTCCTATGTTCCCTCAGTCCTATGCTCCCAAAGCCCTATGTTCCTTCAGTCCCATGTTCCCTCAGTCCTATGTTCCCACTGCCCTATGTTCCCTCAGCTCTATGTTCCTTCAGCCCTATGTTCCTACAGCCCTATATTTCCTCAGCGCTATGCTCCCACAGCACTATGTTCCCACAGCCCCATGTTCCCACAGCCCTATGTTCCTTCAGTCCTATATTCCCTCAGCCCTATGTTCCTTCAGTCCTATGTTCCCTCAGTCCTATGTTCCTTCAGCCCTATGTTCCCTCAGCCCTATGTTCCCTCAGCCATATGTTCCCTCAGTCTTATGTTCCTTCAGCCCTATGTTCCCACAGCATTATGTTCCTTCAGCCCTATGTTCCCTCAGCCCTATGTTCCCTCAGTCCTATGTTCCCACATCCCTATGTTCCCTCAGTCTTATGTTCCCTCAGCCCTATGTTCCCACAGCCATATGTTCCTTCAGTCCTATATTCCCACAGCCCTATGTTCCCTCAGTCTTATGTTCCTTCAGTCTTATGTTCCCTCAGCCCTCCCTCAGCCCTATGTTCCCTCAGCCCTCCCTCAGCCCTATGTTCCTTCAGTCCTATGTTCCCTCAGCCCTATGTTCCCTCAGTCCTATGTTCCCTCAGTCCTATGTTCCCTCAGTCCTATGTTCCCACATCCCCATGTTCCCTCAGTCCTATGTTCCCTCAGTCCTATGTTCCTTCAGCCCTATGTTCCCTCAGTCCCATGTTCCCTCAGTCTTATGTTCCCTCAGTCTTATGTTCCCTCAGTCTTATGTTCCCTCAGCCCTATGTTCCTTCAGCCCTATGTTCCTTCAGTCTTATGTTCCCTCAGCCCTATGTTCCCTCAGCCCTATGATCCCTCAGTCCTATGCTCCCAAAGCACTATGTTCCCACAGCCCTATGTTCCCTCAGCCCTATGTTCCCACAGCCCTATGTTCCCTCAGCCCTATGTTCCTTCAGTCCTATATTCCCTCAGCCCTATGTTCCCTCAGCCCTATGTTCCTTCAGCCCTATGTTCCTTCAGCCCTATGTTTCCACAGCACTATGTTCCCTCAGTCCCATGTTCCCACAGCTATATGTTCCCTCAGTCCTATGTTTCCACATCCCCATGTTCCCTCAGTCCTATGTTCCCTCAGCCCTATGTTCCCAAAGCACTATGTTCCCTCAGCCCTATGTTCCCTCAGCCCTATGTTCCCACAGCACTATGTTCCCACAGCACTATGTTCCCTCAGCCCTATGTTCCCTCAGTACCATGTTCCCTCAGCCCTATGTTCCCTTAGCCCTATGTTCCCTCAGTTTAATAATAGAATAAAGCATTTTCAAGCATTTTCATAGATGAAAAAACGGGTTAAGGGGGGGGCAACAAAACGTTATGTGCATTAGGGAATGACCATACCTGTCCTGTGGGAATGTAGGCCTGAGGAAACATAAAAATCCTTTAGGGAACATAAGGCTGTGGGAACATATGGATGGCCTTTTCGTGTTTTTCAAGAGTTTCGTGGCCACCGTAAGCTCTCTTTCACACTTGGAAGGGGAAGTTCAGGGGTGGAGGGGTATTCAGTTGGTTGCAATTCACATCCTCACCACTAGATGCTATTAAACCCTACACACTGGTCCTTTAACTCTGCTAGCATCCAGGACCAGCTTTCATACAGTGAGGAAATACTACACATTGGACGTACATTAAACCAAGACTTTTTTTATCACATAAGCCATTATTAGAGCAGATCAACAGACTGTTTCTTCCTTATACTTTTTGCCCTATTTTTGATTTTGCAGAAGGTAAATAAAGAACCCATCATGCACACACTTTATATTATTAAGTATTACTCTTAGCGTTATAATTTTACTTGTTGCCACAGTACAATCATAATCCACATATCTTTTGTTTTTAATGTTTCCATTTTACACTCAGCATGTCTTCAGGAGTCATTTTTATATTATTCCAATGTCATTTTCCATTTTCCAGATTTTTATTCTAAAAAAAATGTCAAGAAAAGGAAAATCTTGGACAAATATCAATGCCAGGTTAACTCTATATTTTAGTTTGCAGGAACAAAATACACTGTGATGAATGATTGACCAAGATAGAAAATACAAGAACATGAATTCATTGGGATGAAAGCAGCTTTGGTTAAATCAGAAAATCTGTCCCAGTTAAGAAAAAAACAACTGGCTTCAATTGATCCTTTGCAAGCTCGTCACAATGTCTGATCCCAAATACATTAATATATTTAATATTGATAAGACTAGGCAGGATTTTGGGACTCTTAAACACAGGTAACACCTCCATCGTGTAGTTTTAATCTCAGTGTTTAGACACAAATCCAACACTCTTCCACTACACAGCACATAAACCCATCGTGGTGCTTTAATTGCCTTCACTTGCTGTGGTTTTGGCACCACTGCAGCAGATGGTCTTGTAATCTGGCCTGAGACTATTACACTAGAGACACAGATAATCTCATCCCATTGTGGTGGAACAACCCACACCACGCATGGCTTCACAGTGACTCCCAGCTGGATCTAGATCAAGACTCATGTTAAGGTAAAAATGGTTTAAAAAAAAAAAAAAAAAAAGGTAAACTGTGAACAATTGATCTTTCACCTCATCCAATCTCTTACAAAAGCTAATTTTATGTAACTCAATTTTTTCTCACTATTTATTACTTTGAAAGATTGAAGTTGAGTCAAAGCACCTAAAATGAGGGAAAACTCTTTTATCAGATAGACCAGACTTTTAACTGATGACGCATATTTGATCTATGTATCTAGAGATTACCAGCCTTTTTTGACAGCTTAAAAACATTTTATATCAGCTTGATTCAAACTTGTATGAGATTTGCTTATCAAGATGATTTTGAACTGATGACATCTTTTAGAAGTCGCTACAGAAAATTACTTTTTACTTCTGTTTGAGGTCCCTAGCGATGAAACGTAGTTCAAAAACAATGTACTTTCATTGTAATCCATAATGTGGTTGACTTTGTGACATGGTTTTTAAATCCTTACATGAACTCATAGTATACAACGATGAATCCGCAGAATGATAAACAAGGCAAAGGGCTTCTACCACTGATTATTTTCATTATTAAATACTCAGACCTTTATTTTATTGATTATCCTGCAGAAAAAACTAAAGTAAGTAGATCAAACAAACAAAAGGATTAAGACATAAATTAATGTCACAAAAAATATCATGGGAAAATGACACAATGATGGATAAAAGGTAGGGAAAAAAAGAGAAGAGAGAGGGAAGCAGGATAGTGGCCAAAGTAAAGGCAAATAAAACTAAAATACAAAGCCTTGATAACATGCTTCTTCTATTACCAATAATGTTATATGTGTGACTTTACCCTTAATCTTAAACCTGCAGACCCCAGAGGTATACTTTTTGCCATATATTTTACAAGTGTTCACATCTACACACCTTCTCGAACTCTCCGATCCTCCTCTGCCAACCAGCTCTTCGCCCCATCTGCCAACTTAACCACCATGGGGTCAAGAGCTTTTAGCCGATCTGCCCCCCGCCTTTGGAACTCTCTCCCACCAGACATTCTATGGAACTCTCTCCTACCAGACATTCTATGGAACTCTCTACCACCAGACATTCTATGGAACTCTCTCCTACCAGACATTCTATGGAACCCTCTCCCACCAGACATTCTATGGAACCCTCTCCCACCAGACATTCTATGGAACTCCACCAGACATTCTATGAAACTCTCTACCACCAGACATTCTATGGAACTCTCTCCTACCATACATTCTATGGAACTCTCTCCCACCAGACATTCTATGGAACCCTCTCCCACCAGACATTCTATGGAACTCTCTCCTACCAGACATTCTATGGAACTCTCTCCTACCAGACATTCTATGGAACTCTCTCCTACCAGACATTCTATGGAACTCTCTCCTACCAGACATTCTATGGGACTCTCTCCCACCAGACATTCGCACTTCAGACTCTGTCTCCACCTTTAAATCCCGCCTGAAAACACACCTATTCAGAGTGGCCTACTCTGTCTCACACTAACTATGCAATCTTCACTCTTGTTTATTTATTGTACTAATGCACTTTGTAGTCACATTCATATTTATTTTTTATCTTTGCACTAAATGTCACCTGATTTATAGTGTTTGATGTACTGTTGTTGTGTTATATGCACTTTGTAAGGTGACCATGAGTGCTTTGAAAGGCATCTTTAAATAAAATGCATTATTATTCATTATTATTATTATTATTATTATTAAGTGTCTCATTGTATCGTTCATGAGCTTGTCAATCAGTTTCTTCCTAATGTCATGTTATTAAAAATGTATCAATCAATGTATCCTTTCCTGGGGAACCTCAGTCAAAAGCAAGTTTAAGCCTTCATTTGAAGTATTGGGGCGGGAGGGCACGCTATCAGTAATTTTAAAGGCTTTGTGGAAAGATCATACTTGAAAAGCTGCAATTTGTATTCAAGAAAAGTATATATTTTTTAAAATATGCAAATTAGCTGCAACTTTCCAAAAATAATAATGATCAATTTTGACATGATGATGACATTAATTACATATTTAACCCTGGTAGGATGAGGGTTATATAACTAAATATTACAGCGAGTTGTCGCCTAGAGATAGCAGACGGTAATGCTGTGTCAGCAATAAAATTGCTGAAAAAGGCATAAAAAGTCTCCCAGATGTTGCCCATTAAAGTGTTAGCCAACTGCTCTGTTTAATCATCTGCTACAGTATTTGTCTTTAAAGAGGTGTCATAGTGGTGTGACGTGGTTATCCCCTTAATCTTCAAGACAGCTGTCTGGATTTAGGCAGTGATGACCATAATCCCATTTGGCACCTTGAGGGGCTGCCAGAGTGCACATGAGTCAGAAACCCGAGCGAGTGCCGCAGAGGTTTTACTGCCAAACCGGAGGAGCGCAGAGGACAAAAAGACAAGGAGAAGAAGAGGAAGAACAAAGGAGAGATTTCGTCAGTTTGCAGCATGGGGAATACAAAGAGCAGTGCTTTGTCGAAGGAGATTCTGGAAGACTTGAAGTCCAACACCAAATACTCCGAGGCTGAACTCTGCACCTGGTACCAGTCTTTCCTGAAGGAGTGTCCCAACGGGAAGATCAGCAAAGAGCAGTTTGAAGGCATCTATGCCAGCTTCTTCCCGAACGCAGACCCCACAGCCTACGCTCGGCATGTATTCAGGAGTTTTGACACCAATGCAGATGGCACTTTGGACTTTAAGGAGTACATTGTCGCTTTGCACCTAACGTCCGGTGGAAAGACTCGGCAGAAGTTGGAGTGGGCCTTTGCCTTGTATGATGTGGATGGGAATGGAACCATCAACAAACATGAAATCCTAGAGATTGTTAGGGTACTTACACCTTCTTCTTTCATCATGGTGGAACAGAAACCATATCTATTTACTGCTCACAACCTTAAGTATAGTTGATATTGTATATATATATATATATATGCATTTGATAGAAATGTCCTATTCCTTTGCAGTAATTACTCAAGAGACTTTTATTCAGTCTCTGTCCAAAAACCTTTCACATCTTTTACATGGATTGGAAACAAAATGGTCCATTGTTCCAATATTTGGTTTAATTAAGATACTTGATCACCTCTTGTATTGATATTTCAATCCGTTATCTCTCATAACTACATTTCTATAATGAATGCATTGCCTTTAATCAGTAGCCTTTCTGCTTTGTGACGAATAAGATTTTAATTAATCTATTATATTGTTGGTTTTATATACACACACAGTTTATAGTAATTAATCAACATGATAGTATTCAGGCTAAATATCAAGACAAGAGCTGCTACCACTAATTTTATTTGAATCATTAAATAATCAAAAATTAAATAATCTACTTGTTATTTGTTTGATTAATGTAGTAGTCTTTAAAAACTGTGTGAAGACTCTTTAAACTGCTCATTTGGTCAGTCAAACAGTATAAATCCAGAGGTATTCAACTTACAATCATACAAAGCAGAGAAAAGCAGCAAATGTAACAATCTAACAGCTGATTATCAACATGTATTAATTTTCTTAACAGCTAATTGAGGTCATTGTAAAGTTCATGGATACTTTATACATTTCAGGGGTGTTATTTTGTGTCATTGTTTTGTATTGCATGATGACTTTCCACATACACTGTTGAGTACATCTTGTAAAATTACTTGCAGTCAATATTCTTTATGATTCCTGATGACGACCAGACGAACCTCCCCGAGGACGAAAACACACCAGAGAAGAGGGCTGAAAAGATCTGGGCATTCTTTGGGAAGAAGGAAGATGGTAATACAGATTTTTTTTTAACTTTTTTACCAGCTGCTTTAAACCTTATCTGTACTGCACCTTCACATGCAGCCAGATGTGTTGATGCTGCTCTACTTTACTTCCTGTTTTTTTGTCTTTTCACAGATAAAATCTCAGAGGGCGAATTCATTCAGGGTGTGATGGACAACAAGGACATCCTGCGGTTGATACAGTATGATGAGCCTCAGAGAATTAAAGACAAGCTAAAAGAGAAAAAGCAGTAGTACACAGGCAGGAAAAAAAGGCCCTTCTTGTGGTTTTAAGACTGTCTTATTCTTAATGTCTACACTCACTAACTTGACCTGGCTGCTTGTCCGCTTGGCCCATGCTGCTCTCTTCTTCATTTTTGGTCTTAGCAACCAGCCAAACAGTTTTGCAGTTTTGCAGTTCTTGTCCAGCAATCAATGAAATCTTTACATTGGATACTAGAAAACAGCAACTGAGGAACTCTGATTATGGCAATTTAAGCCACGAGTTTTGTGCGGTTACACTGTGAATCTGAATTAAACACTTAATGCAACAACATCTTTATAAGCCTCTATATCCTGACTTAACGTCCACTCCTATTTAACAGTGTTTGAATGGGAATCCCTCCCCTACTGTGCTAGCTAATTTACTCTCATGTCTGGCAGCCTAACAGCATGTTTTTCACACCTGGATTCATTCATTAGGTTGATAGCAAGAAAGTCGGGAGGGGAGCTCCTTATGAAAGGAATTAGGCTCTTGTTAACAATCTGCCTGTATCAGCCAATCCTATTAGGAGCTGAAGGTCAGTTGAGACAAACAACCTTACACCAGTGTCTAGTTAGGATAATATGGGTTTGGCACAGTGAAGAACACACACAGCTTGAATGTACTCCTCTGAATGGCTTGTATACCTCACATAGTCCAATTTTAACTTCAATTCCAATTTCACTGCCACTTTTTCTTTGTTTTGTTATTTTGTTCTAATTTAGCATCCTATTCAAATTTAGAGTCCTGTTATAAAATATTTTAGCATGCTAAGCGATGAATGACTTAATTCGTATTTTTGTGTTATACCATTAAAGGATAAGGCTGGCGATTTTCTATATTTTTCTTATTGTTGACTAATTGCATGTGCATGTATCGTGTGTATAAAAGTCTGCTATATCTTATTCCTCTGTGCTGTAGACCTCAGTTTATGTCCTAAAACTATTAAAAACTAATCATTGAGCCACATCGCTGCACTGGGTGACATGCTCCTTCATTATCAAGAGTTTGGACTGATATGGTCGTGTTATTAGTCTTTGGAGACTATTTATGTGTAAGGCAGATGCCACTTAGCATGTGCAGGCACACTCTTCTGTTTACAGCTAGCTAGTTTGTTGTGTATGTAGCTAGCTTATGAAATGCAGCTAGCTACATATCATCAGCTCTTTGACTTTGTACTACATTGTACATTAGAAATACCTTTAATATTCATCATGATACGTAGCACAACAAGCTAGCAAAGCTCTGTAAATGGTTCTGCATTTCCACATATGCTTAGTGACCAAGCTCTTTGTGATATGAGGAACATGTCACTCAGTGCAATGCTGTGGCTCTTTGACTCAAATTTGAACATTTAATTTTTCTGTATTTATTTCTTCATATGTTCTGGTTTCTTTAATCTTCTATTATAGTAAACTGTTTGTGTTGTTTCTGATATTTTATAGAACGATGACTTACTGATTTATTGGGAAAATCATGAGCAGGTTAACACATTATGATTTCATTGTAAGGTGCAGGCAGACCTAATACTCAATATACAGTATATAGACTCTGAGCACATTCAATCGAATTATAGTTGCTCATATTCTGCTTTACTTAATGGATCGTCAGCGTTGCATCATCTTGTCCTAAAGCCAGTTCTGGCTCGGGTTAATACTTACTCAGATTGTTGTATGAGTGTCCGTCCACCTGCATTATTCAACTCCATCCAATCTGTGCTGGACTGGATCCAGCGGTGTTTGTTTTCCCCTGTAAGCCGACCAAAAGGTCAGAAGTTTCAGCTGATCAAACAGAAGGGTCAGATGCTGTGTGTGCCTTCCTCTGCATGAAACAATAGTTGAAATACCACGAAAACTTTACTTGGCATATCTGAAATCCTAACTTCCGAATACAGTTACATAATGACTCACCGTGATATTTAATTTTCAAAGAAGAGCTTTATTTTGGACACTGCATTCCACAGTACACTTTCTGGACAGAGGTCACCTATGATTAAACATTCTTAAAACATTGGGAACATCGGATTTAATTCACGTCATGAAAATGTTCATCACAGAAGGGCAGTTAACTCAACCGTTACTTCATCATGAAACTGTTGATTCTTGTCAAGAACATTTAGTTGGAACATAATAACTTCTCACATTTAGTGCACAACATTGACACACACTGATAAAACTCTACAACAGATATGCTATTTAAACCTGCGCGTGGAGCAGTTTGAGATTAGCGTCAAAGCAAAGTCTGGTGTGATCATACTGAATCCAGTTTACCTGATTCAAATAAAAATGACTTTGTTTTATTTAACCCTAAAAAAAATAAGGTCACACAAAGTGAATGTAATGCACATTAACGCATTCTCAATGTGTTGGTGATAAGGCAGGTAAGCATTCATTTTTTTCATAGCAATTATTTTCTTGTGCCTGGAAACTAGATTGGATTAAGATTTGTGATTTGATTGGTCGGGTCCTTTTAAAGAACGACCACAGAAAGGTAATCCAAATAAATCCAGAACAGATAGACCACAACAAAATGTAAAGACAAAGACAGACACACACACACATACACACACATACACACACATACACACACACACATACAGACACATACTGTAGATACATGCAATCTCTGATAAAATGTGTTGTATCTGTGGGATGAGTCAGCTGGCTTTTGCTCTGCTGGATTGATCGATCAATCCATAAGACTGATGAAATTTAAAAATTCACTATCTTTCATTATCTTCTCTTTTGTGTGATGTGTAATTTGGTGAATTTTGCTTTTCTGCTGCATGTCGCCCCCCCCCCCCCCCCCTCCCCTTTGACCAAACACCATCGTGAAGATATTCTCTGTACATTTACCAAAAATAAAACAAACAACATTGTACAGTACAAACACCTCAACGGCCCAAAGAACTGCGGCCTGTTAAACGTTTGACAGCAAAATACATCTAGCCTGTATGTACAAATGTACACTGATGCAGAATAGAATATATCAAGGACATTCCAGGTATATAACCGTTAGGCACTAAAAGGTGTTTCAGTGTAACTTGGACCACCTTTTTCCTCCAGACTGATCCATAATAGACCCTGGCCTAAATCCGATTGACCACATGTTGGGACTTGTGGCGAGCAAACTCTAATTCACATTCCTTAACACTGTGTGTGTGTGTGTGTTATTTTCCTAAACAACTGAGGTTACTGGATATCAACGCTGTACATGCGAAATCTCATTTTTTGTGTGAGAAAAGCTTGTAAATTGGTTCTTAGTCACTTACAAGATAGAGAACACCTTGTTTAAATTCAGCTAATTAAACTCTTGCACTATACCAAAAACAACCATCATGGTTCCACAAATTGTGCAGCTTTCCATATAGATTAAAAGCAAGATATTCAAAACATGCATTTCCACCAAAATGAACCAGCAAAATATGAAAATATATCATATTCATTCTAAGATGTCAATATGCTTCAATATTTGTATCTAAAATAAAGGTTATATCAATATTCAGACTTATTTTTTTTGAGTGTGTTTGGTTTACTCAAACTGGAAAAGTGTTGATTGAAGCTAAACTAAACAATTCAAAATACATATAATTTTTTTTTTTTTATATTCTCAACTTTACAACAAGTAAACAGCAGAATATGTTAAATGGCATTCAATAAGCTAATGTTGATTATGACAGGGTTACAATTTAGAAGGAACATGCTGGTACTTTTACGGTTGATCCATTACTGTTTTTCTGGACTAAGACTGCGTTAAGTGTGAACCTTTGCTCCTGTTATTCCAGACAGGATGAGCAGACCTCTGTAGTCTGAACATGCACTGTCCCTGGATCAGTGTTATTAGAAGTAGTTCTGGGACTCTGTGGACTCTGTGTGTTATAATACTGAGGACACAATGGCTGATGCCAGGATGTCAGGATGGTCTATATGTCCATATCCACAGGCCGAACTTCACCGGTGTTATTCTCCTTCACCCACAGCTCTCTGTCTTTGGCTGGATCCACGGTCTGCAGCAGCTGGTCCACTGGCTCCACCGTCTGGAAATGCATAAATATTTGTAAATTTGGTACATTTAGCACATCAGAGCAGAGTCTTAAAGCTCCATAGTTACTCACAATTACTGCAAAATTAACCCAGACCCACCTTGTTAATGTAAGGCTTGACCCAAACACATAGACTTCTCAACAGGCTAAAAGATGTCTGATCATATTAAGTAAAGACACAACAGCCAATTTCCCCGTTAACTGGGTTATGGCTTTGTTTTCCACCGTTTTGATGGCTTTCTTGGAAAAGTATCTGCTAATTGACAAAGCATCTGTTCTCCTGCAGAGGTCAATGTTAGCAATCAGCAATGACAGTTTGCGGCTATCAAAAGCTAATCGTTTTTACAATCAGCAAAACCACTGACAAATTATTCTAACAGTCTCACTGAATTTCTCCCACATGTCCGACTTGTCAAAACAGTAAGTTTTGAGTCATTGCTATATATATATATATATATATTTTTTTTAAATCTCTAATTCTGGTAGCAAGTGTGTAGTATAGCGCAGCCAATTTGCCTTAGAGAGTGGAAAAGTTAGGAACACATTTTAATCTTTATAAAGATGGTTGAAAGAAATGCAAAATGCTAGTGGAGCAAAGGCTAGCCCGGACATGACATTGGGACTTTGAGCTCTCTTATTACTCCACATTAAAGTGTTGTGCATGGAGTTTTAGTAAGAGCGATACGTGACATTTAAAGACTTTTGAGGATTCAAGGGTTAATTTTTAACCTTTCTCAAATCAAAAACACGAGAGCAAACGCGTTAGCTAACACAAGCTAACAACTCTGGCTAACTAGCTTAGTGACTACAGTAGTAATGCTAACAGTACAACTACCATTATTATTTTGCTGGGTTACTCTGTTAGTTTTTTTTGGCATCAAAAAGCCAGTTAATATGACAAAATAGCATTCATCTTAAAATGCACTGTAGTATATCATCATATAAGCTTTCTGGTGTGTTTCCCTGGATTTCGTCTAGTCATCGAGCACAAGCAGGAGCACACTTGTTATGGTGGATTCGCACAGCGCTGACAGAATATGTCCCGTTAGATTTACAGGGTTTACTCTACACAGCTCCTGAATAAGCAGAGCGTCTGGGTGGGCTTCTCTGAGGCACCGAGCGATGACAGCCAGTGTGCTAGATGAAAGGCTGACAGACGAGCACTGAGGGCTCGTTCTGTCACAACATCTCCTCTCAGCTGAAGTGGCACGCAAATCATGTCAGAGCCAGTCGCAGTCACTGGTAGATCTAATAATGGTGTGCTCTGTTGTTCTGATCAATTCATTAGCTGTGAATAGAAGGTGCAAAATGCCTGTTTTTGGTAACATACTCAATACTCACAATGCTAGTACCACTGTTACTACTTACTAGTGTTGAATGTATCTTAATAATATCTTGGTTTTGAGACTATGGATGAATGTTTTCTCTCTCTAAACAAGGCATATAATCTCTTATAACCTACATCAGTTTGACTTTCCTTTCTGTGACATAAAGGCCATTATGAATTTAAGTTGTATTGATTTTATGCATTAGGAGCAAAGGAAGATAAATTGATATTTATAGGGTTTACTTTCCACTGCATTCCTGCTTTTATCAAAATGACCTAATTTTGGGACAGTACATAGATGTGCAAATGCAAAACATGAAAGGAAAAGAGACTCACACTCTGATTGAACATGTCCGTTTCATGCCGCAGAGTGGTGTACTGGCGTAAATGTTGCTGAATCCACTCGATCCGTTCCACCTCCAGTTTTTCAAGCTCCTGAAGTGGTAAGAAGACAAAAATTTAGAAACAGAATCAAACAGCTGCAAATTTTTGACTTTGCACTCGACAGAGAGGGTTTTTTACCATGCTGGTGGTGACCATTTCTTCAAACCACTTGCACTGGGTTTGGTTGTAGAGGTCCACGCAGCGCATCAGGTCATCTCCTGGAAAATAGAGACAGGAAGTGAAGAAGAAGTCAGAGTCAATAAAGGTCTGTAGTCATGTGTGTTGATGTTGGTAGGAATGCTTAATCTGTGGTACACATGAAGCAAAACCCTTCCTGATCAGCAGAGGGTGCTGAGAAATCACTTAATCTCAGAGGAGTCATGGTTTTATGTGGACATGGTCCTGTTACTACTATGCATTGTATTAAAATGAAGTATGAAATTCATCAAAATGAAGAAACTAACTCACATTGAGCTATATACAGTTTTTATTGTGTTGTACAGTATTTCCTATTTTTGAGATAACTCTTTGGATTTGATTAAGAAAACATTATTAAAACACCCACTACACTAAATAGTCACCTTTTTATAGATTATAATATTTAATGACTTTTCATAAATCTACAGTAGTTAACAAAGTAAACCCGACTCACCTAAATCCCAATAAATGTAACATCTTATACATTTATGAGACACATAATGCACATAATGTATATAAGGCAATTTGGCCCATCAGACCAGATTTCAGATCAACCGTAAATGAAGCCAGTTTATTGAGTACTGGATAATATATCAATTTCATTTCTAGTCTCGTAGTGTAATGCAGAAGAAATGTTGATGTTTATGATGAATGTTAACATAAACTGCTGTAACTCTGTTAGCCATTACTTGAATTATGACGTCTGCCCTCAGATACAGTAGAGCCCTAAGACCTAAGTTTTATTTATAAGTCCATTTTAAACTTGAATGAATTTAAAGACATAAACAAGGAATATTAAAACCATACTGGGTTGTGTTTTCACTTTGTCTTTATAATGTCCTCCATTAAACACTGCTGAAGAAAAAACTGGCCCATTGTTAAAATAGCTGACTACACTGACTGTCCGGCAGTATTAGTGACCCCAAACTTCACATGCCAAGCTGAAGAGACCACATGTAGCAGTGCAGAACCTGATTCATACCTGACTAAGTAAGTTTAGATCTTAATTATGTATGCCAGTACAACATCACACTGAACAGCAGCTCAGAATGGAAACCTTATTTAATGGCGCTTTTCCACTATACAGTTCTAGCACTACTCGACTTGACTCGGCCCGACTCGATTCGGTTTTTTTCAATCAATCAATCAATTAATCTTTATTTGTATAGCGCCAAATCACAACAGAGTTATCTCAAGGCACTTTACACATAGAGCAGGTCTAAACCGAACTCTTCAGGTTTTAACTTTAAAGAGACCCAACATTCCCATATGAGCAACAGTGGCAAGAAAAAACTCCCTTTTAACAGGAAGTAACCTCAGGCACTTTTTTGCGTTTCCACTAGGGATAGTACCTGGTACCTGCTACTTTTTTAGTACCTGCTCTGCTGAGGTTGCAAGCGAGCCGAGCCAATACTAAAATGTGACGTCAACAGACTGCCGGCCGCTGATTGGTCAGAAGAGTCGTTGCTGGAAGAGTCATGAGCCGTCCCACACAAGAATCAAACCCGCCATTTTTAAATACCGGCAACAGCGTAACAACGATTCGGTTTCTCTTCTCTTGCTTTGTGTGAGACAGAAAGCCACATACAGCAGCAAGTACACCATCGCCTCCATGTCCTCCATTGTGTGTGTGTGTGTTTGTGTCGCGTATAAAACAAAGTCACGGCAGTTTCACGCAGCCGTTGCTATGACGACCCCCCCACGTTGAGTAGGTACTATAGTAATGGAAAAGGTCATTCCTAGTACTGTACCGAGTCTAGTCGAGCCGAGTAGTGCTAGAACTGTATTGTGGAAACGCGCCATAAATTTCTAGAGAGTACATTATTTAAATCACAACTACCAAATATACCCGGGTACTGTATATATTAGTTTTTCTAGTTATAAATGTATCTTTTCCAAAATCCAATTTTGATATTCAAACACTGCAGGATACTCCAGTTCCTTGCAGGAGATCTGTTTGATAGTAAAACAAAAAAAACATCTGAGGCTTATTAAAATTCATTCAGTGAAGTAGAAAACACATCCCTGGCTTTGGCAACGAGTGCAGTGAGCCATAATGACATTTGGCCCAACCTTGAGGTAGCAGCGGTGATCACCGACACAAGGCTGACATCACTTAACTGTGCCTTATGGGTGCTATTGATTAGTGCTGTGGACTGTGACTAATCTACTGAGTGGAAGAGAGAAAGAAGCAGATTAAGTTCCTGCAGTGCTTTTCCTGTACTGAAGCAGGACTGTATGAGAGAACAGTTACAACTCATCCCATTTATTATTAAAATGTCAAAACACAAAGTATTTATTTCTTTTGCTGTGCTTGTCTTTTTACTTTCTTCAATTTAAAGCTCAATGAAAGTCACATCCCCCTTTTTTTGCTGTCAAATATAATGTCTTGTTAATAGTTTTGTATTATTATGGAGAAATATTACAAGTGCTTTTCCTTTTTTCTCTCAGTTCACTGGAAGGATGTGTTTGATTGACGTTAGCTAGCAGGCTGCATGAGTGCTGATGTTACACTTTATGGCCTAAGAGGAAAGGTAAATTAACTTGTACTGTAGCTGGGTAAGTGTAGTCATGGGTAGACAGTGTATTATTAGCAGTAATGAAGACTCAGCAACCACATCAGCATCTTAACAGACCGAAGTGACATTTGCAGATATCTTTGTATGCTTTTTAATGAGCTGCAGCTGAGCAGATAATCAGCGATCTAGCCTTCTAACTGACTTTAGTCGTGTATTTTTCCCTCTGTGAATGTTTGTTTAGTGGCTCATTCAACAAGATGAGGTGAATGACAAGACGTGTGTTCATGTTTATAGGTTAGATGAGAAGATTTTAACTGGAAAGCTAATGTGGGTTATTGTTCAGAGTCTGTTGCTCTAGTGTTGTGTATCAGGATGCAATCAGGCTCAGTGTGACCGCCTGCTCTGCCCAACCTGTTTCTGATTTTTATCCAAATGGATTATTGGTGAATATGTGTATTTTCCAAAATGTCAAACTATTTTTTAAAGATGGAAAAAATACACAGAAACAGATGTGCCAGATTGTAGTTGCCCTCATTTCAGCTAAACATGTGATATTAGCGTTCTTGTTGCCTTTAGAGTTGTTCTGCTTTTGGTTCAAATTACTGCAGAACATATTCTCTCTTCCAACAAACTTTTTAGCTCCTTTTCACCTCCAGTTATTTAGTAAATGTTTGAAAGTTTAAATAAATCGGATTACTTATTTACGCTCCAACTCTATGACCTCTGACCTGCTTGTGTGGATTTCCGTCTGGCTTTCTTTATGTCCTCCTCCGTCTTGTTGCTGAGTTTGATCTCCAGCTGCTGGGTTTTCACCTCCAGATCCTTCTGCCTGTCTGCCAGGGCTTTACGGGCCTGCGTCACACACACACACACACACACAAACAAACACACACACATCGAGCAGGATGTGTGAAAGTAGAAACAATGAGTCATTCAGCATAATCCTCAGATTTACTGTACCTACATCAATTACAAGATTAATTACAGCCGTTTCATGTTGGCTACTGACATCCGCGTTCCGATCCTGGTCCGATCATCCTTTAATCTATCCTTATTCCATATCATTGAGTCTTTCCTCTTATTCTTGAGTTGAGGCTCCCCCTCCAAGGTCATGGTTGTAAGTGTGTTTGAAAAGTAAACATACAGTAACAGCGATGAGTCAGCCAAGAAAACATGTGGGATGGATTCAACTTAAATCTACTGATTATTCCTCCTAATGCTGAGGATCAGAGATGGAGCCAAAAGTTAGTTTTTAGCTGGAAATCATTTTCATAGATGCGATAGCTTCAGTGATAATAAACACTGAAGGGTAGTGTGGTTTTTTTTTTAAAGCCTTTCCAAAACATAAATCACAGAAGCAACAGTGAAAGAAGGACAGAAGGAAGGAAGGTAGGAAGGAGGGATGAAAAGAAGGAATGAAGGAGGGATGAAAAGAAGGAAGGAAGGAGGGATGAAAAGAAGGAAGGAAGGAAGGAAGGAAGGAAGGAAGGAAGGAGGGCCGGAATGGACCCCTCGGTGGGCCGGTTCTGGCTGAAGGATAAAAGGAACGAAAGGAAGACAGGAAGGAAAGAAAGGGAGGAAGGAAATATGGAAAGAAGGACAGAAGGAAGGAAGGAAGGAGGGATGAAAAGAAGGAAGGAAGGAAGAAAGGAAGGAAGGAAGGAAGGAAGGAAGGGAGGAAGGAATGGAGGCACCATAAAATTGTAAAAAAAAATATAGCAAATGTTTTAACTACTGACTGATGTAGAAAAGTTAATAAAGAGAAAATGCAGTTAAGAGTGATTAAACCTACTTCCTCCGCCTCTCTGCCTTTAGCTTTCTTCTTTTTTTATTTCAGACTGCAGCATCCACATTATGCTTCCACCCACTGCAAGACGCTTTTAAAAACGCATTGCAATGCAAAAAAAAAATAAAAGACAGAAATGATTTATGTATGTGTGTGTGTGTACGGAGAAAAACAAATTCATTCATGAAATGATTTAGCAGGTGGGAAGAAGCAGCGAAGTCGTTCACTATCATGTACGAAGTGTAGGAGTTACTGGAGATCTTTTCATTATGTAATCTTCCTCATATAAACAAACATTGATTTGTATTTTCTTCTGCTGACTCCTGAGATTTACTTTGGGGGATGTGTAGTATCTTTAACTAAGTATCACACACTGGTATGTCTAGATGTACCTTCTCCACACTTGCGTAGCGACTCGCCAGCTGCTTCCTGAGGTCGGCGATGTGATGGTCGTACTTTTTCAGGTCCTTCTTGAAGTTGTCGCCTCTGAACGTCAGCAGTGGCTTCTCTACCTCACTGTGGAGCTGTTGGTAAAGTACAGGATGATAACCATGCTTATTATTAGTGGTGGGCATAGATTTATTTTTTAAATCTAGATTAATCTCACTGTAATCTTGGAATTAATCTAGATTAACCTAGATTAAAATGGCTCATTTGAATTCTGCCGAAGGCATTCAGAGTGTGTGTGCTACCCAAATAATGACTAAAAGTAAGTCTTTGAGAACGGGTTTAGACCAGGGGCTCATCTCCTGTTTCCAAAATGCATCGTAAACTGTTTGAGAAAGCTGTTCTACTATGATAGGTATACATCCGCGCTAAAATATCAAGGTGAAAGTCATCATAGCTTGCGTAGTATAGACCCAGCTCCCAACCCAACTTTGAGAATAGATTGACGGCGATATCTTTTTTATCGCCCGATAAGAGTCTCACGTTAACGGCGATAACGGCCCACCACTACTTATTATACATGTGAAGAAGATGAAGACCTCCATGTTTGAAAAGTACGACATAATGATATTCTCCAACCTTGTAAGGATCATAACCCATCAGTGTCCCACCTGTTTTGTCAGGACTATATATGACGTCCTAATGTATGTAAATTTATGCAAATGGAGAATAAATTATGGACTGGAAAGTAAAATCTATATATGAGTAGTACAGCCTGGAAAAAACACCTAGTGCACAGCTGGGACTATACAACCATCATCTAAATATTACATTTTGGTTAGTTTTATCAACATGAAACCCCTATTCATACTTCTTATATGAAGCACTGTGTTGAAAATATATTGTTCAGGTATTCAGGAGCTCCTTAATTGAACAAGGATTTTCAATTAATTGTTTTTATTTGTGGCAACAGCTTTACTGCACATTTACCTAGTATATTAAATTATAGTTGTGTGCAAAATCCATTTTCTGAAATCAATGTCTCTTGATGAAGTTTTAAAGTGATTTACAAGTTTATTAAAACCCTGGAAAGTATTACCTACTAAAGCCTGTTCTACTAAGAGAGATCCATAACCATAAAGAAACAATTACACTGTTTCACTGACCAAACACTTGTCCCATAATAAGAAATTGTGTTTTTTTTTTGCACCTCAATAAACCACAGAGGGCTCGTCAGCAGTGTTTGCTCTCCGTGCAGAATGCCAAAGCTAGCAGCTATAGCTTAAACACAGCTCATTACAAACTCAGAGGAGAAATATGAGCTGGAGCTTCTGTAGGCTTGATAAGACTCTCTGGCTAACCAGGCATTACCTTCTCCTTACCCCTGTTCATAATGAGGCATGGAGTGTCAGAGTGCTAGTGGAGCAGGGATGAGCATGCACGGCCCTGAATGTGGGCTCGTCAAAACACGCAACTAATTAATTAGACAACAGAGGGCTATGAAAAGCTCTGAGCATTATTTAAAGCTGCATCTGAAGCCAGTGTGCGGTTTCTGCATCGCTGGTAATCGGACTCTGGACGGCTCATTTTCTTCAGTCAACACAGACAAGGTTGAGGTAAATAACACCCGTCACCTCAGGATGTGGTCACATCAGATATCCATTACTTCAGATGATTGAAAACATTTAACTTGACCTGAAGGGGCAAAAAAACTGAACCGAGGGGCTTCCACAGAGGCGTGAAACAAGACTCCTTCTATAGAGAAAGCTATGAATTGATAAATGTAACCTGAGCTATTACTTTTTACTTTTTTACTCCTAAAATCTTTAAGTTACTGCAACCAATGATTGCTTTTACTACAGATTCATCATTTTGTCTATAAAATGTCAAGAGAGAAGAAAAAGGCCGTTATAATTTCCCCGAGCTGAAGGTGGAGTCTTCAGGTTGCTTGTTTTATTTGACCATAAATTCAAGTTGACTTTACTACTGTGTATGACAGAACGAAGCAGCAAAGCCTCACATGTGAGAAGCTGAAACTAGAACATGTTCAGTATTATGAAGATCCTATAAGCACCTTGTTGGAGAACTTTAGATGAACCTCGGCTTCATCGTGCAGACTCTTCTTCAGCTGAGTCCAGGCTTCTCCCAGAGTCCTGAGAAAAGATTGTAAAATGAATGAAACCCAAAACAATCTTTAGAGAGATTAATATCATTTATATTCAAATTGAACTTCTTTCCTTCCTTCCTCCCTCTTTCTTTAATTTCTCCTTCCTTCCTACCTTCCTTCCTACCTTCCTTCCTTCCTTCCTTCCTTCCTTCCTTCCTCCCCGGTTTCCTTCTTCCTCTCCTTCCTTCCTTCTTTCCTTCCTTCCTTCCTCCCTCCCTCCTTACTCCTTTCCTTCCTTCCTTCCTTCCTCCCTTCTCTCTTTACTTCCTTCCTCCCTCCCTCTTTACTCCTTCCCTTCCTTCCTTCCTTCTTTCCTTCCTTCTTTTCCTCCCTTCCTCCTTACTCCTTTCCTTGATTCCTTCCTTCCTTCCTTCCTTCTTTCCTTTCCTCCTTCCCTCTTTACTCCTATCCCTTCCTTCCTTCCTTCCTTCCTTGACCTGAGGACAACAGGAGGGTTAAAAAGCAGTGTAAGAATTATGGTCTAAGACTGAAGCATGAAGTCGAGGTATAAGTTGTGATGGATGTTTATCACAGACAGTTTGAGTTATTTGTAGCGATGTTGCTGAGCTCCAAAATCTCCTATCTTATCATAACTGATAGAACAAATGGTCAAATCTACACAGACAAAATAACACTAGTTGTAAAAGGGACAATAAAACAAAAAAAGTTTCCTTTGGTGACAATAGTTCAGTATTCATGCTCCATGAGAAATCATTTTCCTTTCTTTTAATTCCCTGAACTTGCAAACAGACACTCAAGTTGGACTCAAGTTTGTATCTCCATTTGTTGCCTTTTCATGGGTTGAACAAAAATGCTCCATAATTGTGGAATCAGCAGATAAGGAAAGCATCCATAATTGACTGTAACTTGAGCCAAAGCCTTATCTTTTCCTTTCTACTGATTGTGAGATCTCCTCAAAGGTTTCTGTTATTTTGCTGAGAGACAAACATGAAAGAAACTATCCGTTCATTGGTTAGATAACAGTGTTTGAAAGGTGTATGAAACAAACGAGAGGTAGTGTGGGAATATGTCCATTTTTAAAAGAAACCGTATCTTTAGACACACTTCTGTTAATTACTAAATCTATGTCCTGTTTAGCTGAGGGAGACAGACACACACACACACACACACACACACACACACACACAGAGTTAAGTCTTTACAGCGACTGTTTACTGCACTCACCCTTCCTCTTGTGCTGCCAGGGGGCTCAGAGACAGTTTGGAAAGGTTCTTGGCATACTCCTCCTCAATCTTTATCCTGAAACACAAAGAGAAAGATGGGAAACTGTGAGCTGCTTGCTTTAAGAGAAGGCGGACAGTGCTTTAGTGAAGTGGGACAAAGAGAAAAAAAAAAAAGTGTTTCAACAGAGATTGTTTTTAACCGTTCTGTTGTCCTCGAGTGAAGGAAGGGAGAGAGGAATAAGGAAGGAAAGTAGGAAGGAAGGAAGGGAGGAAGGAGGAAGGAAGGTAGGAAGGAAGGAGAGAAGGAAGGGAGGAAAGGAAAGAAGGAAGGGGGAAAGGAAAGGAAAGGAGGAAGGGAGGAAGGAAGAAAGAAGGAAAAGAGGAAGGAAGGAAAGAGAGGAAGGAAAGAAAGAGAGACAGAGGGAGGGAGGAAGGACAGATGGAAGGAAGGAAGGAAGGAAGGAAAGGAAAGAAGGAAGGTAGGAGGGAGGGAGAAAGGAAAAGAGGAAGGAAGGACAGGAAAGAAGGAAGGGAGGAAGGAAGGACAGGAAAGAAGAAAGAGAGAAGGAAGGAGGGAAGGAAGGAAGGGAGGAAAGAGAGGAAGGAAAGAAAGAGAGAAGGAGGGAGGGAGGAAGGACAGATGGAAGGAAGGAAGGAAGGAAGGAAGGAAGGAAGGAAGGAAGGTTAAGGGAATGACAGAAACTTCTAGAACAATTTGACACAGAGGCTGAAAACCAGATTTAGCACAGAGCTCTGAGCTCTGAGTCTTTAAACATCAATAAACTCATTGTTGCTTGTGAGAAACTCTCCATCAGTATTTCACACAGCAGCCCCCGTTTTCTCATTTCCATCTCAATTTTAAGAAATGGAAATGAGGATACGCTCATATTTGCCCCAAAATTATTCATTCAAGCGGGACAGCCGTGTGTTTGTGCCCTTTGTGGTCTTCACTTCCTGCGTCGGGTCTCACATTTACCATCCACACCTGAGTAAATCTGTCACCTAAAGAAGGTCACGAGGCTTGTTCTTACTTTTAATGTTGAGATACTCTCGGCGCCTAGCAACACAGAAAGGTCAGGAGGGAGAAAAAGTCTACTTTCTTTCTAAAGAATTTGGGAGACGGTGGCTTTAACCCTCCTGTTGTCCTTCAGTCAAGGAAGGAAGGGAGGGAGGAAGAAAGAAGGAAGGAAAGAAGGAAGGAAAGAAGGAAGGAAAGAAGGAAGGAAAGGAGGGAGGAAGGAGGGAAGGAAGAAGGAAGGAAAAGAGGAAGGAGGGAAGGAAGAAGGAAGGAAAGGAGGGAGGAAAGAAGGAAGGAAAGGAGGGAGGAAAGAAGGCAGGAAAGGAGGGACGGAGGAAGAAGGAAGGAAGGAAAGGAGGGAGGAAAGAAGGAAGGAAAGGAGGGAGGGAGGAAGAAGGAAGGAAGGAAAGGAGGAAGGAAAGCAGGAAGGAAGGCAGGCAGGCAGGCAGGAAGGCAGGAAGGAAGGAAGGAAGGAAGGAAGGAAGGAAGGAAGGAAGGAAGGAACAGTCAAAACGGACGGGGTCAGCTTGACCCGGGAGGACGACACGACGGTTAAATGTGTGACTACGTTTATTCAAAGCAGGAAATGTTCATTAACTTCTCACCATCTATACGTGAATAGAGCTTTTGTAGAATGAAGTGGAGCTAATTATATCGAGCAGTGTGAGATCGGATGTATAAAAGTTTAAACGTCATTGCTTGTTATTCATTTTGCCTTTGACATCCTGATTTGGATTCAGTAGCAGCAGCTAATCTGTGAATTCCCTGTGTGTTCGCTCGCCTAATTGGGCTCAACAGCTCCTTTAATTAATGAGTGCAAGAATAAATTGCAACACTGCTGTTAGACAAACACCATTCACATCCTCTGCTTTTTATAAACTCAGCTCTCTCTGGATTGTTTTTGCATCCAATATTCATATTTATGTTTCAAATGATTATACAGAAAAATGTCATGATTTTAATGATGATCTTTCTGCTCCAGTTTTTAATAATTTGTAAGCATTTTTTTTCATATCTCGTCAAAATAATGAGATTTACTTTATATTTTACATGAATATATGCAGACACTACACTATATGACATGATTTATATCATAGACTGTATAAAAGAAATGGACGTAACATCTGTGACGTCACCCATTGGTTTGTGGACTGCTGCTCGGAAGCCAATAGTTTCTAATCTGGGCAGCGCCATCTTGAAAATTTCAGGTGCATGCTGGGAAAAATAAAAACACGGATTCTACTTATATGGGCATGAGTCGGGGTCATGGGCGGAGCGGGGAGGTTGCTATGGTTGCAAGGGCTAGATCTCGAGGACATTGGTCAATCAACCTGTCAATCAGGACGTAGCCATGCCCTAATGCATACCCTGCTTTATCGTCAAATATAAAATCAGGGAGGCCAAAATGTCCCAAATGAACATCATACTGCATTGAAGAAGGCTTTAAACTAGCGATTGAGACCATAAACACATTTTGAAAACGTTTACTGAGGTTAGAAATCAAGTGAGAAGTTGGTGAATTCTCCATTGACTTGTATAGAGACGGTCGAGACGGAAATGTCATTAATATGAATGCCAGTATATATTTTAACATGCAAAAAAACAAATAATGTGGCTTAAATGACTCCAAATGTTCATAGTGTCACCAGAAATAAAGAAACTGTTGGTGATAACGCAAAGATAAACCTCAGAGACTTCTGTTGAACGCTGACTGACCCAGATAAACAGCAACACATTTAAGTTTTATTAGGAAAAGTTTGTTGAGTTGAGTTGAGCTTTTTTTTTGGCTAGAGGAAATCTGGGTCTGCAGTGTTTAATGACAGATTATATCAATAATGCTATTTTATGCTACTTGTTTGGTCTGAAACATTTTTAAATCACACACCTCCCACACACACACACACACACACGCACACACACACACACAGAGAGTAGCTGTTATTCCCTCTGCCAACAGTGAAGCCTGTCGGTGATGTGCAGCTCCTGGTGAGAAGCCAGGACCATGATATTTACAAGAATTGGCAAGATTGAGTTTGTTGGGGGGAAAAAAACTCATTGAAAAAAAAAGGAGTATGTTAAGGATAAGGCTGGCAAGGATCTACAGTATATGTGTTAGTTAATCTCTTATACTCTCTGTGGCTATTTGCCCAACACCCACCTCGTTTCTACTGAATACACTGTGTATAAAAAAAAGCAGAATAGTCCTAGAATAGCTGGCCACTGCAGGTTTAAGCTATCCTTACTCTTGGTGCTTTTATGAGTGGTGCTTGGTGCTTTCTTGCAGCAGGATAGTGTATGTGTGTGTGTGTGTGTGTGTGTGTGTGTGTGTGTGTGTGTGTGTGTGTGTGTGTGTGTGTGTGTGGGATTGAGGTTCATGGTGATGTAGGAACATGTGACCCAGTGCAGCAGTGCAGAGGCTCATTGATGTGTTTTTAATTATTTTTGGACAACAATGGAGCTCTGTGGCACAAAAGAAAAAGATCTATCAGGCTTTGGGTTCACATACAATGCTTGTAAGTAGATCAATATGGAATTAGTTTTGTTTTTTTCACTTGATTTATGAGCAATAAGAGAAATACTGAATATCATCAGAATAATCTATAAACATACTGTAGCTTGCTGACACCTTAAATTCAAAAGCTGGATTCATAATATCTACAAAACCCCCCCGAAAAAGCCTCTCTGGATCCATCAGGAGGGATAATATCTTCATCCAAAGCATATTTAATTAATTCATCTGCATTCAACAAGCTATAACAGCGGAGTCGAATCCTATCTGGATTTTACCTCTCGTGGATAAACTCGGACATTTCCTTCTGCATCTGTTTGCCCTTCAGCTGCTTCTGCAGAAGGACCTCGAAGCCCGCCACAGAGGTGGTCCCCTGGGGGTCTTTCTTGTCGGTCTGAGGAAGAAGAGACCATGATTCAAACACAACGAGCGGACCAATAAACAACCACAAAGAATTGTCCAGTTAACGTCAGAGAGGGGTTTGTGAGGACGGCCGGTGAGTCACACACTATGTGCATGAACGTGTGACTCACACTCGCATGTCAAGGAGGGCAGGCGTTGAGTGTGTGTGCGTGTCACTCACTGGATGTGGGCAGATGTGTGTGTGTGTGTGTGTTATGTTTGCTTTTGAGCAGAAGAATACCAAACAGGGGTTGGGGGAGGGGTTGGGGGAGGGGGGGGGGTTAGGGTTCGGTGATGTGCAGCCTTGTTTGTGACAGGAGTGATGTGTGTGTGTCGCCACGTGGAACAGAGGTGCCAGATTTATTTCACACAGCAGGTCTGAGCAGCAGGTCAGCGGATGTACGAAAGCATCACGAGCAACATGACACGACAGGCCGCCAACAAGGAGCAACGCCGTGATGAAGGAGGGAAGGAAGCAGGCGTCGGATTTCACTCCATTATGCAGGCTCAATGGCTTCTTCAATACAAATGTAATTTAGGATGGAAATGTATGGAAACTGAAGACTACAGCAGCAGCACCAGCAGCAGCCGCGGCGGAGACATTGGAAGTGATGACTGTGTTTGCAGAGGAGCCGGTCGATCAGCCTTCCACCTGTGATCCACCCACTTCAAACGTGAAAGCCAATTTTCGGTCTTTTGTTGAACGAGCAGAGAAAGTGCTGGATCCATTCTCAACTGGCAAAAAGCATATCGACTGTTTCGTCATGATTTTAGTCTCACAGTAATTGAATACGAGAGTCGAGCTTTTGACTGCAGGATGCATTTCCCAGCAAAAATACTTACTGCAGCTTCCTTC